>JAHLJT010009419.1:123295549-123327962 GCA_031308135.1 Acheta domesticus
TTCTCAAATCAGTTAATAGTAATTATCATTATTATTAATTATATTGTTATATATTTTTATTATGATTTATTACTACTACTACTATTATTATTATTATTATTATTATTATTATTATTGTATCGACCATGCTCCACGTTATATTCCGATGCCCCGAAGAAATGAACGTGTGTCATGAAGATCAGCTTTTTACGGCTGTACCCCTTGATGAAATAAGATTGTCACGCTTTGAATTATGAATAAGGTGATAGGATGATCATGAGGGGTGAAAGGACAATCGCAAATACGACAACGCCTTCGTAGGCCTCGAATCTGCAATCTCCTCGGCGCAAACGGCGAATCGCCTCTAACTTTATTTCTACTTATTCTAAGCCTATTGCACACATTTTACTTATGTTAGAATCCAATTGTAGAAAAACTTTTGCAGTTATCACAAAATAAGATCTTATTTTCGCCTAAGCAAACTAAGCATCTAAGAGCCAGACTCCAGAGGGGATCGCAGAAAATTATAACAAATTACATCATTGTAATTGTGAAATTATTATAAATTACATCAATGTAATTGTGAAAACCAACAAATTTACCCGGCTGAAGCAGGAGGCCTTTGCCCTTAATGACATTTTATAGGCTGTATAAATAAATATTTTCCTTATCACCAACGTGGTACGAGTACATCCCTAGCACGCATCTCAGACAGGGATATAAATTATTTCCGCTCCCTCGGCAGAACTCGAGTTCCGAAGCGTGCGATTGCCTCGCGAAGCGCCCACATTCTACATGCACGCACAAGAGAGACGCCGCCCCTCTAGCACCCTCCACTCTAACTGCGAATTGCTCGCAGCGAAAACTACCGATTTCCGTCAGATATCGTGGTAGTTGCACCACATTTTATGGCCATTCGGTCGGTTTTTAATTTAGTCTATTGTGTGGATAAAAGTACTTAGGTCGAAAATATTAGTTTGGAAAAAATAAGGGTATAATTATTGAACCAACGCTTTTTCCAACGGTCAACGCTATTTCCCAACGCTCGTTAAGGAGGCAACATTTCAATTGGGGTGTTTTACTAAAATTATATATATATATATATATATATATATATATATATATATATATAACTTAACTAAGTAGTTTCAGTACTCAACCCAATTTTAACAAAAATTAACTTAAGAACATTTCACCCGTGACCACAGTATTGTATATGAAGACGCCAAAAAAAACAACTATGAAACAATCTGGAGGATGAAGGACATGGTGGTTTAGATATTTAATACTTCAACATTAGAACTAGTATATTTGTTTTATAGTCAATTCATTGTTAAAATGTAAAAAATTTAACTTTTTCTCATGTGTGACAAACAAGAGAAGTTGTTTTCTTTCTTTCTTTCTTTCTTTCATATCATATTACCAACACAAGGGTGTTCAAATAACAAAAATAAAAATATTCTCTTAAATAGTAATTACGTAACACGTGGATATCATCTAATTTTAGACAGCACTACATGCATATATTTAACAAAAATATATTAAAATCTAAGTTTAAAAACTCATCCTACATAATAAATGATATTTTGTATTACGTAAATATAAAATATTTTTATTATTGATTTTTTTGTTTAATTACTAAACGGAGGGTTTTCTGCGTGTTGATTTGCTAACGGCCGGTAGTCTTGAAGTGAGCCTTTTTTGTTTTTTCTTCATAACTCAAAAAATAGTCAACTCTCTCCAGCTACCTTTGATCTTATTTATATTTCTTGAAAACGAGCATGTCTCATCGTTGTAGACACATTTACTCTTAACTTCAAACATAATTTCATGAAATTAGAATTCAGACCCAGCTAAAAATCATATTTCTTTCAAATTTGCAACACACGCTTCCTCCGAAGTGGACCCGAAAACAACCTTTAACGTGGAATCGTTTATTTCCTTTACGGCCTCCTTAAGTCGCCATTAATTTTACTAAATTCACATCTTTGACCGACCTTTCCTCTTTCTCTTCAGCTACCATTAATTATTTGTAGATTGAAATACTAATAAAGTTAGAGGTAGTCCGGCCACGATAAAAATTTTATTGAGTTGGTTCAATAGGCCCCTATATAGGATCTCGGTGGTGCAATATTTTCGCGTGAAATTATTGATCTTTCTACATGGAATCGGGAATTCTCCTCGCTATTACAGAAAATAATAATACTTACTTCTGTAGAATTAGATATTACATATATATTCTGGATGAACCTACATAACTACAAACATCCCGGTTGATAAATAAAATTCAAACCCCCAAAACATTAACAAAACATAATTTTTAATCACTCATTGTTACTTTTGCAACTTATATTTTTTTTATTTCCCTCCGTGAATTTATGCATGTCCTCTGACTTCCTTCATACATTAAATTAATTCTTAAAATTAAACAAGACTTGATCTTCCTACATTATCTCAATTTTGAACAGAATTCTCCATTGTTTACTTTTCTGTTGCAGTTGGGCAGCACTCTTGAACGTCGTTCCCAATTCGTTCCATCTCCATCTTGCTGTTTAATCCAAACAAAAATGTCTGTGCGCACTCATATTTTTACATGTACTTCCGAAATATACGGACAATTCTCCTCTAAAACACCATTATTTATCTGTAACACTTCCATTCGCGTTTACAACTATCGCGTTAAAATTTTACGTTAATATTTTGATCCTCACTTAGCATCAACTTAGCAACAACATTCTCCCATCCAATCGCCATCGAGTCCAAGAATCATCTGCTACTTTGTTCTTCTTTCCTACTCTTCATTTGTCCCAGAGTCCTGCGCGAACAAAAGCGTTTCTTCTTGCTTCAGATGCGTGTCATTCGATTACTCGAACACTATTCATTTTTCTGATCGGTCATAATTATTTTAAGAATTTGTTTTCGCTCCCACGGAATTCACTAAGGCGTCCTTTCGTTTATTCAAATTATCACACATCAATGTATAAAACTTGGCTAAGTTGATGTGATGATCAGAGATGTTCACGAGCACAACTAATATCGTATATACCAAATACAGAGTGTTTTTTTTATCGTTCGCGTATATCGTAGCGATAGTTCTCAGATAGCACAGGAGTTGAGTCAGCGGTTTGCCGGGCGAATGAGCCCTCGACTGCTCGGGCGACGCGGCCGGAATCTTCGGCGAACGATAAAAAAAACACCCGGTATAACAGTGTTTAATAAGATCTTGTGCATTGAACTCTCATACCCTTGTGAATTATAAATACATTGACATTCGGGGTTGTCTTGATATCATCAAACTAATATTTGCACGCAAAGTCTACTCGATTTATTGACGATCTATCAACGCACAAACCAATATACAGACTATACGAAGCACACATCCAAATCCACCAACAATTTTCCTCCCTTCACCTCGAGAAGTCCCACTACTTGTCACCGGACGTCGACCCAGTTTCCAGAACGAACCTCATTTGTTTTATTCCTCTCTCCGCAACCCACCCTCCACTCCTGTTTTAATATGTTAATAATTCCAGTCTCCAACATTTGTTCTGGATTTATCTCCCTCACCCTCCTTCCCTCTCTCTCTCTCTCTTCTTTTTATTAATCTCGTTCGCCGAAGTGTGAGAGAGGCTCCTTCGACTCTCCCGCACTAAAACGACCTACACCTTATTGCAAAACGAGCTGACTAATTGCAGTAGGATATGGCGGCGAACAATCTCCCGAAGATTGAATTCTGGGGGCGGCGGAGGCGGAGGTGGCGCGCTCTCGGACGAGCGAAGGAAAAAAACGCGCGGGCGGGTCTACCCCGCCCCCTCCTCCGCGCGCCGACTTGCGCGCGCCGCTCGCACGGAGCTCGAAATAACGAAGAGCGACGCGGCAGAAAAATATCAATCATTCCTAAAGCGATAAAAAGTAGCCCGACGGCGACGGTGCAGGAGGCCGAGGGGGCGGAGGAGGCAACGTTGGCGGGTGACGGAAGTGGGGGGGGGTTACGGGCGGTGGGGGAGCGGGGATTCGTGTGGTGGCGATGTCGAAGGACGGGGCATTGGTAGATAGGATTGTGGTAATTGTGGTAAGAAGTTAACGGTGATAGGAAGGTAATGGTGGTAGAAAGACAAAGGTAGTAAAACTGATAATGATAATGAAATGATGGCGGTAGAAGTAGGATGGGGAAGGTGGTTGTAAGATGGCCAAGGTGGTGGTAGAATGGCAAAGGTGGTGGTAAGATAGCGAATGTGGTGGCAGGCTGGTAAATATGGCGGTAAGATGGCAAAGATGGAGGTAGAATGGTGATGGAAATTTTAGGATGACAAAGGTGGAAAAACGATGGTGTCGGTCGTGGTAAGATGGTAATGATGGTGGTAGGATGATAACGTTTGTGGTGGGATAGTGACCGTCGTGGTAAGATGGTGACTGTCATTCAGGATGGCGAAAGTGGTGGTAAGATGGCGAAGGTGGGGATAGGACGTTGATGGCGGTGTTAATGGTGAAGGAGGCGGGTGGAGACGTATGTGAGGGTTGGTGATGTCAGAGGCGGAGGCAGGGCAGAAACAAGCGAGGTGGCGGAGTGGGCAGCAGCGGGCCGTTGGGTAACGGTCCTGAAGGGCGCGGTCCGGGCGGAGAAGGGCGGAGAGCGGGGGCGAGCGAGAATGTCCCAGGGCCCAAAGAAATTGTAATTACACGGGCGCAGAGCGCATGCGCACTTCATCCATCACTGCGCGGGCGACGCTGGCGACATCGCGCGGCCGCCGCCCCGCCCCCTCCAGGCGCCCGCCGCCGTGATTAATGCGCCCGACGCGACGGTGCTGCGCCGCTCGAGCAGGTGATCGGGCGCGCAGTCAGCGGCCCTGTCCTCGTGTCTGCGTTCCCACGCCGCTCCTCCGCGGGGGCTGCCGCTCCTACCGGGGATTGGCTGAACGCGTGTGCTAGGGGGTGTCACACATCGGTGTTTTATCTATCTCATTCGTAAAACGAACGGTAGCACTTCCTTAATTTGAATAGAGATATCCAAAATCTCCTGTTAACTCAGATTTTATTCATTCCTCCTCAATTTTGTAAACACATTATTCCTATATAGTATTTGAGTAAACTCCTATACGGTGCGTGTGTGGAGATTTCCGTGCTTCACGGCTAGACCACTTCCCGTGCACCAATCGAGACATATGAAGTGTCATTGAATGCGTCTCGGTCCTCTGTGGGGGAACTGATAATTTGTTTTTTGATCCGGCCATAAGATTCCGAGAAATTGTCAAAACGTGTTTTTTTCGTGTTTTGGATCTACAATCCTTGTAAGCATGACGGGAATTAAACCAACGCCACCTAAATAGATCTATGCAGGTGGCGTTGATTAAACCCCATTATCCCGTCCTTATTTTCAGTCCACAACACCGTCATTTTGTTCCGTGAGGATGGCAACACTGATTTTTGACAAACGAGAAAAAACTAAATGAACATCGACCAGCAGAATGTGTGGTAAATTCTGAAGTATTTTAGTTGTAGTGAAATGTGAAGTCTTTCATGTGTATATTGTATGAAGAATTTGCAACTTGCCTTAGAACATTAAATTTGAAGAACGTGAAGCGAATACGTAGGAAACAAGAATTGTAAATACTAAACAATATATATATATATATGTATATATATATATATTGAAACGTTTCTTTTTCGCGTTCTATTCAACAATATTTTTATGGGTGAGACAGGTAATCGTTGTTCGCGAATGGGCTCTGTGTTTTGACACATTCATCAGAAAGACACACACATTGAAATATAAAGAACCTGGACAATACTTTATTTTACATCGATTCATACACTCGGTGTGACACTTCTCCATTTTTCTAACACTAACTGCTAACAAATCACAACCACACCTCCTTTTATTCTTAAAACACTGGACCATACACAAAGGGAAAGAGAAAACCTGGCATTTATTGGGCGATTCACTTAGCTTCCAAACGAGGCTAGGCGAGGCCCAGTCTCCCCTCCAGATCGGCATTGCTCGGCTGCCCTCGGTCGGTGCCGTTACCCGGAGCCACGACCGGGCGACGTTGCTTGCAACTCAGGGCCCACGCTCTCCTCGTACAATGCTCCTTCCAAGCACGATTTATGTTTAGTTTGTTCATCCCTTTCACTCTGTCTAGTTGATGGATCCGCTGCTCATCAGCACTCAGTTTCCCGTCCGCACCGAACGTTTTATAATCACATGTACCGACACGTGGCGAGACTAGCTTCCCCTGATACTCACTTGCTCAATTCTCTATAATTCGAACTCCGATTAGCTCTCGTATATTCATCGTAGTCATCTATACACTGTTAGTACTGTGTCCACTGTCCAATATTGTACTTCACGTTTCCTCAGTCCTTAGATTATGATCCAAATTCACTCCAGCCCACGTGTTCGTCCGTCTCTTACCGAGTTCTCTTACTTACTGAATATTCCGTGATCACCTCCCGCTCTCGCTGGCCCGCTCTCCTGACCCGTTTGGAACGGGTCAAGCGGCAGCGGCCATAACTGTCGCGCTATTTGAACAAGGTCGGTCGCCGCTTCATTTTGCTAAACGTATAATAAGGGTAATTATAATAATAATAATAATTCGTTTCAATGTGTATATATATATGTTGTAACCGCTCATCGTCGGTTACATTCAAAACCAACGAGAGAATAGAAGCGAAAAGCCCGACACCATACCACCGACAAGTAGTTTCTCTTGTGGCGAAGAGATGGCGACAGCCAGAAAAATTATTTCGGAACGCACTCCGACGTCAGCCAATCAGAAACTTTTGTGAATGGACGGAGGCGGCATGAACTTGTGTCGAAAGAATTTTTTTCTTCTCGTTCGAGTCGCCGACGTGAGCGATCGACCATTGGTGCACTGCGCAGACGACGACGGACACGTGGAGAAGTGCGACATATGAGAGAGCTTTAATAAGAGTTTTTATTATTTTCCGGAATTTCATTCGTGAAATCCACTTATAAAATCTTGAGAATTCTAAAAATTCTGATTGACACCACAACTAGCTTGACGTTTTGCTATCACGAAGTCATAATTGGAAGTTCCGAACTCACATTCTGATGCGACCATCGCCTTTGATTGAGCAGTGGTAAAGCATCGCTGAGCAAGGAGAGACGGCGCTCGGAGGCATTCCAATTTCGACGCGACGGACAGCACACGAAGTGTTGCAGTAATCCAACGACCCTGGATGCGTGAACACCGTTCGGCAGCCGTCTACGCAGCGCGGGAACGTTGTTCGGGAGTTCGCCGGCCGTGAGTCAAACAAAACTGAAAGAACATTCACTAAATTTCAATCTAGAAGACCGCGGAACAGTAGTCTTGCTAGCTAGTCAAGTCATTTCTTTTCTGTATAGTCGTAATTAGAATCAGATCAGGATATTCCTTGTGGTTAATGTAAAATTGTTCTTGTATATAATTATTTGACTGGATTCATATGTAATTGATTCAAGGGTGTTAAAACCATTTAACAAAAGTTATTTGTGTGAAATTCTGAACGGGAGGGAAAGCCGTCCAATTATTTCTTTCACAATATTATTTGAAGGACAGGCCAAAGGCGTTGTTAAACGCAATTTTTATACTGAAAGGCTACGTAGAAGCCAAATTTCAACTGTGAACATTAAGTGTAATATTGTTAATGGTAACAAGGTGTTAGAGAACTTGGAGCATTGTGTGTATGTATTTTTTTCCAGGACAATTACTTGAACTGTATTTTATGTGTTTCATCAGTGATTTTTGTTGTGTGAAGTGTATATATGTATTTGTAGGTTGTTACTAGTAAATAGGGATCAAAGTTAAGATCGTATTAGAAAAACTGCAGTTTAGGTAGAGAAATTAGCTACCATAATTTACTATAAAAAAACTGAAAACATAGGAGAATTTGTAAATTCAGTTGTACAAGAATTTCACTCGTCATAATATATGTTAATTGTTATATCAAACTACTAAATTGTGTTTGCCTGTTAATTGGTAATTAGTTTGACAAAGACGAACCCACCACCGACAGGGAATTTTATCCTTTAATTGAGATATTCCCAGGTTTGCGTGACGGTGCAGCCACACGTCACGAAATAAGTTAATTAAAGATTTACTTTCGTAATTCGGCGTACTACCAGTCAGCGGGTAGGTGACGGTTACAATATATATATATATATATATATATATATATATATATATATTCGCTTTCAGAAGAAAACTCGGACCGAGTTTGTGAAGTTTAAAATCTTAAAATAGGGGACAAAAATATGGAAGTGTTAAGCAACTCAGGAGAATCAAATGTAGTTGTAAAAGATTTTGTGTCAGAATTTTGCGAACTAATGGAGAATAATATTATATTAGCATCAGGGAATAACGCAGAACAAGAGCTTACAGGGGATCATTTATGTTTATATTAGAAAACAAAACGTAAAAAATATAGCTATGCTGTCGCATCATTCATATACCTGCAAGTATTTTTTTATAGCGATTCTAATTTTGAAATTGCAATATGACCAATTCATTTCCCGTTTGGAGTTAATGCACAAGGCCATTGAGTTTTGGGAATTTTTGAACTGGAGTATAACATTAAAAGATACTACGATTCATTGGTAGGTCCAATGCCAGATATTTTAAGAACATATTTAAACAAAGCTACGCATGAAAGAAATGATGTACAAAAGAAATTTTGAACACATGAATATACTTTTAAAACAGTTTACAGCGTCGACGACGCCACATTGAACTAGTTTTCGGTAACGTGATTAATACATCATGTGCAGAAACTCAAAACTCACCTTTTTGTTTTTGTTGTTGTTGTTCTTCTTCTTCTTCTTTTTATTCTTTTTATTCTTTTTGTTTTTCTTCTTTTTATTCTTCTTTTTATTCTTCTTTTTTGTTCTTCTTCCATCTGTTCTTCTTCCTTTGGTTCTTCTTCCTTTTGTTCTTCTTCCTTTTGTTCTTCTTCCTTTTGTTCTTCTTCCTTTTGTTCTTCTTCGAAGTGCGATTATGTTTTCTCAGGGTTTGTACTCTGCATTTCGATACCGCTTATTTTACTATTCCCCCTTTATTCTTCATTGCAAACGAATTCTGTGTTTATGTTTCTCGAGCTCTTCTTTTAAAATTTAGATTTATTTTAAAAAGCCAACCTGAATTCCAACTTAATAAATATTTAAAATATCATTTTTTCTTGTTCCTATTCTGAAGTTGACAGCGGGCAAAAAGTGACTGGTAATGGATTTTTGAGTTTTCCACTGAAGTTTCTGAGAGTTAATTGTACCACCATTATCAAGTAGTAAAATGAATTTTTCCATTTATAAGGTGTCTGAACATTTGAAAATAATATAGGATCGTAATGCGTGTTTCCTAATAGTTTCCAGTTCAATTTTTTTCAGGTTTAACACGACCTTTAAATGTAAATGATTTTATAATTAAAGTAATTTTATCTATAAATATTTCATCGCTTTCGTTGCTATAGACCTCAAACACATTATTCGCAATATTATAAGAAACAAAGGTTGTAAAATAAATTGCTTTTGAAGCAATCCTTGCAATTAGTTAAACGACTTTGAACTGAAAATTTCTGACATTCACTTCGTTCTTTTGTTCTTAATAATTGTATCAACTTATTTGTTAGTTCTTAACTTGTAGGATGTTCATGAACCTTGAACTGCGTGTTTATTTCTTGCATATTTAAACACCTTGCAAGGTTTATGGTAAGTATATTTACGAAGTTTCTTCTATTTATACTAATATTATTTTTCGATGCTCATAAAATGGTAGGTTACTGAATAAGAATTAGGTAACTAAAAAAGTTTAAGCAATGACTGTACCGATAACTTCCATTATGAAAAAGAAATAATGGTTAGAGATAATCAGTGAGATCTTCGAAAAGGTGAAGTGTGAAAGAGATATCAGGATAAATGGTAAGAGATATTTTCTGTGATAAAAATAATGACAAAACTGGTTAAAAGATGAAAATGACTAATAAATGATAAGGAATATCTCAGATATCAGATCGAAATGTTTTGGGCAGCGTGAGAGTAAAAAATTACTGATACGTCTAAGAAGTACACGTTTTTGCTATTTAAGTATCAGATATGGAAATTTCTCGATTTGCAGCTACGAGTATATTCAACAGTAATTTTGAATAACGTGGTAAAGTAACAAGAAACGCTTCAAGAATAAACTAGATGATGATAATAATAAATTTATTAATGATTATAAATTTACTAAAAACACAGCATAAATCTGTAAATGATGAGTAAAAATATTAAAAGTATTGGAACAGAGCCTCACATTGTGAATTTTCAGTGGAAAACACCTCCAACGCTTCAACCGAAACACCCTGGACAGATTGCAATTAACGTTAAGACTCTTGATATTGTTAACCTAGTGGTAATGTAAAATTGAACGTACTTATGTACATGAACAAGTGTAACTTCAAGAGTTATCTATTTCATTCCCATTAGAATTATATTCCACAATAAGAAGGAATAATATTTATTTCACAGATAAAATGTACGCTGTACAAGTATTCTGTATTAAAATTTGAGAACATTCATTAACATAGTTCCAGTCATTAATTTCATTTTTTATTTACAGATCATTTCAAATCTACCCACAAGGCTGTGCCAAATAACTAAGAATATCAATAAGGCCATCGAATTAAATTCATGAGGAAGGAGTTGAATTTGTTGGAACTAGTGGTGCTAAAAACACGTACTTTCTCGCCCGTACTTTTAACTCAATGTTATGCGCAAAGTACTCAAATTCTCAAAAAATTGTACATAACCTTATTTCAAAATCTATCTCTAAGGAGCAGATTTCATTATGCGAAAAGGTCTATCTTCATAATTCAAGGGGTCACGACATCAGCCTGATCGAATGCGAAATGTCAATTTTGGAGCTGAAAATCGGTTGAACTGTTCAGCCGCTAGCGTCGTTCACACACAGAAAGAGATAGACGTATAGAGACAGACAGACGGCCGGACCCAAAGAAAGAATTTGCCGTCATTCGATTTTTCGGTATCAAATACCCCCAAAATATGGATTCTGGCTACACCACGAGTGATAGTATGTTTTTTCTAAATTTAGTAACTGGATTTATCCACATTTTTGCAACCATGTTTCTGCAGAAAATTCAGAGCTGTTTGCGCAGCATTACAAAGCTTAATTTTATTCCGTAGCGAGAAAGTAAAATGATTTCAACATGAAATTCTTTATACGTAGAAATCGTATTAAATGAAATTAAATTATTTGCTTGAACACACTAAATTCTATCCATTACAGTAGAGGTTATTAAGCCTTTATATACTAATTTATTTCATTTGGAAGAACAATCTTTGACGTCAATCACCTCCCTCCCTATCTCGATCATGTTTATCGCCCAGTTTCCCTGATCCATTGAGCAAATGCTGAGATGGCCCCATCTTTTGCTTCTGGATATAACTTTTGTGCACTTTTTCAAGAGTTCAATGGGTACTCTAGTTATTCAAATGATCGTTCTCCATTTTGTCGCGGAAGAAGTACATTCCTTCAAAAGAATATGAAGGACAAGGACCCAAATCAATAGCTGATTTGCCTTCAAATATATATTTTATTACATCGGAGTGAGTATGTTTTTTCAAGTTCTTTCCAAAAACGCCCATTCCTTTCTCTATTCACAATTCAACTTGTGTATAGGTAGAGATCACAGAAGTAAGAAAACGCACAAAATACACTTCTATCCGCATCACCACACACACAGTTTTAATTGTTTTTGACGTAAAATAAAAAAGGAGTTCAAATATAACTGCATTCTGCAATGTGAAAACACAATAACTAAGAAATATCAAAAAAGTAAGAGGTTTTGATGAGCGAAAATTCAGTTATAAAATAATATCGATTAGCAACGTGTGTTAGGGGAAATTGTTTATTCGCATGAAGTCAGAATAGTAACATTTAATACATACCTATTTTAATAAAATATTTAATTCCTCTATCTCAATTGAAGGTAATTTAAAAAAGAAATATTTTCTACTTAATGAATTTCACATCCTAAAACGAAACTCTTTGAAAAAATTGAGTAAACATAATTAAATTGTGTACGACTTTCATTTAGATAAGGTATTACCTCAGAGTATAAACTTATCAAGAAGATTTAATTTCCATACTTTTTATTTTTCTAGGGAATTGACATGATATTCCCAAGTGTAGCATGCTTGAAAAGATGTACAAAATCGGTCCACGCTGAAGCAACAAACAATAATTTACCTGTACGTCAGCCACAGAAATATATTTTGCATTTTTTCTAAGAGTGTTAAGTAAGATTAAAATCAATACTGGCATCTTTAATATTATTGTAACGTGTCGATTTTGAGAAAATGTTCCACAAACAACAAACGGGAAAATGTGCACTGCAGTAGCGAAAATAGTACGTGGAAACAAGCGCGACCGACGCAATAGTATCGCAATGCTTATATTGGAAAAGCCAACGTAGTCAATAGAAGTGCTAGTTATATATGAGGGGTAAATAACGAGGGGAAGCACGTGTCAGAAACAGCGTTGGAAATTGCGCATGGAATTCAATTCCAAGCGTCGACGCTCCCGTTATTGACTGAAATGTCATTCAAAATTATTTTGCAGAAATATCAGCTTCATTAGTTTTGAACATAAACTTTTGGTTCTTATCGTTGAAATATAAAACGGTAAGAAAGATGAGAGAATCATGAAAGATATCAAAAAAGTTCTATGGTTTGATAAATCTTTGAACTCTTTAATAGCATTTTTGGTGACTTTCTGTCTTGTCAACTTCTGCTATTACAAACACTGCACATTAGTGCGTATAACAAAACCTTTTTTGCTATTACATTAATCCACATCTCTTATTCTCGTGAATGCCTATCCGGCTACCTTCTGCTTGTAGCAAATATGTTTTGCAAACAATTTTTCTCAGGATATTAACCCTATCAATAGAAAGGTAAACAAGGTTTAAATTTAGTTTTGGTATTTATTTTACGTGTACTTTTGTTTTATTTTACGTGTTTTACGTGTTGGAATTTTCGTTATGAGGTAGACGAAATGTAAGATAAAATGTAGAGATAATATAATCAATACAAACAATGCAGTAAACACCAGACTCTACGTAAATATATAATAGAATATATATAATATATAAATAGAAAATAATTTAGAAAATTCCTGAATTATAAGTGATTTTTCGATGAAAATTATTTATTTGGAATACCACAAGCAACATAATGCACTGATCCAACCGTAGAAGTTTATGCTCCCTGCCTTCTTCACCACAACAAACATTACGATTTTTCTGCGCCTTCTCCCTCTGATGCTTCTTGATGAATTCTAAGAGGACGAATCGATCTCATATTTCTTGAACATGCGTCTCAAGTGTAAAGGATTCATGAAACTCACAGCAAAAAGGTTCTCCCCCGATAAGATGGTAAAAACTTCCTCTCAACCAAATTACATATGAGCGGTTACACTATAATTCTAACATAAAAATACTATTTTTGTAAGGCTTCTTAGCCCCTGTCCCACCACTCCCACCTATCTACAGCCAAAAACGTGTTTTTTTATTTTCAATTTTTTTCGCCAGCTTAACACTATTTTATCTGACTGAAAAAATATGATAAATAAGAAAACTATCAGTACTATCAGAAAAATATTTTTCAACATTTTCTCAGGCCCAAATTGAAACACAAAAAACATATTTTTGAAAAACAAATACAAGAAGACAATACTGTGTCTTAGAAGTCTGGGACAGGCACGAAAAAATGTCAAAGGTTCCTCTTAAAACACAAATTGTTGTGTATTTTGTTAAGAATTTTTTGATTGCTGAGCTGCAGCTAAAAAAATAACTACTGGTGCTACAGAATGGCGCAGAATTTCCCGTATTAGTTTTCTATCTCCTTGGGTCTTCGCTAGCTATTCGCGATTGCCACACACTCTTTCTTGCCAGCTGCCATCTATCACCGCCAAAAGCACATTTTTTGTCATTTTCTTAATTTTTCGGTTTCCTATTGGTATAACGGAAATATTAATTTCAGAATATTAAAGAACACAAAATCCTAGTCCTAAATGGCAATTTTCTTTTAAAAAGTATGTGCCGTTTTAAAGAAAATTGCGTTTTAGCGCCACTAAAAATGCGAAATTTGAAGCTCATTTTCACAGAAAATTTTTGAGTTTTCAAAATACTTTATTTCAAGTTATTTAAAGCACTTACACTCACAAATATAATAATGGTTACACATTGCTGGTAATGTGCATGTTAAAGATGTGAGATATCATTCAAAAAAATACATATGTATAATTTTTGAAAAACTAAAATTAACTCAAACTTTACGTCATATTAAAAAGTGTAATTAGCACTATCCGTTACAAAAGTTCCAAGAAAACATTTGTCGCCATACAGTCGCCATGAGAAAATGGCGTTTTAGTGTTTCTGAAAATGCGGAATATTGAGCTAGTTTTCACAGAAAACGGTTGTGTTTTCGAGAAACTTTACTTGACATTATTTACAGCACATGTACTCGTAAATATAATAATGTGACAAAATTGCTGCTAATATAAATATTAACGACCTGAGAGACAATTCAAAAAATATATATTTTTGCAAATTTTGAAAAAACAAAAAAATACTTCAAAATAAACTATACGTCATATTAAAGAGAGCAATTAGCACTATCCGATTCAAAAGTTTGAAGAAATGTTTTTAAGCCATTTATGAGAAAATAGCGTTAGAGACTTTCTGAAAATGCGGAAATTTGAGGTAGTTTTCACAGAAAACAGTTGAGTTTTCGATAAGCGTTACTTGACATTATTTAAAGCACATGTACGCATAAATATAATAATGTGAACAATTCGCCGCTAGTGTAAATATTAACGATATGAGAGACAAGTCAAAAAAAGTTTTACAATTTTTACAATTTTTGAAAAGCAAAAGAATACAGCATTATGACGTTTATGTCAATTAATAATGTAATTTAGCACTATCCCTACCAAAAGCTTAAAGAAAAAATATGGACCTGTTTTTCAGAAAATCTAGTTCTTGTAATTTTTTAAATTTCACATATTTCACGCAATATTGCGCTAAAACTACTAAAATTTCCAAAACAATGTGCCTGGCCCTAAAGAAAGATCTCACTATGAAGAAAAAAATTTATTTAAAGAAAATATCTGTATCTTCAATTTTGTAGTTGGAGGGACACAGAAAAAAATTCAAACTTTCACAATTTTTGAAAATTCAGAGTTATCTGTATCGGACCTATACCATGTTAATAAGTGAATTTTACTCTATTCATACAAGAAATTTAAAGAAAAAATTTGGAGCCGTTTTTGAGAAAATTTTGAAAATGTCGGGGAGGCTTCATGTAAAGTACCCCCAAATTTTGAAGAATCTCTTTCAAAATCTCAAAGCTTTGACTAGAATTAGATCGACAGAGGAATATCCATTTTGGAAGAAATCGTACGTATGATTTAGGCACTAGCAGTGCTCACGGACGGACGGACGGACGGACAGACGGACGGACGGACGGACGGACGGACGGACGGACGGACGGACGGACGGACGGACGGACGGACGGACGGACAGACGGACAGACGGACAGACGGACAGACGGACAGACGGACAGACGGACAGACGGACGTTTTCTTTTCAATTGGTTTTTCGATATCAAGTACCCACAAAAGGAGGTTTCTGGCTACATCACGTGTTAGGGGATTTTTTTTCTTAATTTAGCAAATGGTTTTATCCACTTTTTCGTTATCACGGCCCGGCAATTAATTTTTTCCGCCGAAAATTGGCCATTTTTTCGCGCAGCATTACATAACTTTCCTTATACTACTTATATCACTCCGTGTATACGTACGTGTACGGGAATGTACAAACGATTTTCCCGCCTTTAAAATACCTGGACTTTAAATATACTTTCAAAATGACTGCAACGGTTCTGTGCATTTATTTTAGTGTATATTATACATTTGTATACATTGTTGTAGCACTGAATAAAATTTTGATTTGAGAATTTACTTACAAATTATCAATTAGGGGACATGTGGGAAAATTAAGGGGAAGATATAATCTTAAAACTTCATCTCAGAATGCTTGTGAGTTTTTAAATTTTTTTAATAGCTGGGCATAGTTTAAAAAAATACTAAAACATTTGTAGTCAACCACTTGGCTGTTCAGCAGTTGCCGCGTCCTAGGCACGTGCAATCTTGCTCGAGGAGGAAGGCCGCTGAATATCAGCTGAAACTTTGACAACTGAGCCAAGAACGCGGCGTCTCCCGGACAGATAAATAGTAACACATTGGCTGCAGAAGCCTGTGCTCCCACGACTGTAGATGTTTTAGACTAGAGAAAAAGTTGTCTTTTCCTTTACCTAAGTATTTCTTCTTGAGTACGTATAAATATGTAGTCACTCGTACAATCTGTACACGTGCGAAAACTCTGCACCTTGTAAATAATAATTGTACGAAAATTGAAAAATTGATTTAATGTAGTACCCAACTGCAAACTCCCATCCCCCGAAAAGTAGTTTACGGTACTGTGCGCTGAGAGAAGTAGACCCGGTACTGTGCGAGAGAATCCATTCCAATGTTGCTGAGCGTTGAGATAAAAATTCGCAGAAAATAAAATAGTACCCTTAATTTTATCGTAAAGATAATTTCAGTGTTTTCCTTCAATTTAATTTTCTATTGATGTCGACTTCTTTTCTGTCCACCCCGTGCTATGGAAAGGGGGTACCCAAAAGAGCTAATATGCAAAATTGTGAAATAGGATGATCATAAAAGTGGTATTTTGAAAAATACAGCCCAACAACATTATCGGGGCCTAATCTGTTCCCATTCATTTCCCACTGTCGCCCATCTATCCTTCACCTGCACCCGAATGTCCCTTATAATTTCCCCATTTTTCATCTACCCGTCCCCCAAAACACATCATCTGTTAGAATTTACTTGTTCTCAAAAAAACGTCGTGTCCCCATGAGACAATCAAACCTGGTTTAAAAGACCTAGGAAGCATCTCTTCCGAGTTATTTGCTATATATATATATATATATATATATATATATATATATATATATATATATGCTATTATAATGTGCAGTAATCTTTTTTTGTATGTCATAATCTGCAAACTTCTATTTTTTCTTCTAAAATCTGTTTGATGTAGGATGAGGTGTAATTATTTATCCACCAGTATCACACTTACAAGATCTTGTGTCGATTGTTTCTTAGGAATTTGCCAACACTATCCTCTTTCCGTAGCGTACGATTACTTACACAAAGGATTAGAAAGCTGAAAAAACGTTAATTTTTAAACCCTATTCAAAGTTAAAATATTCTTAGGTGCTTCAACAATGTAATACAAATGTTTAATAAACACCAAATAAATACTCAGAACTGTTGCAGTCATTTTGAAAGTATATTGCAAGTCCAGGTGTTTTAAAGGCGGGAAAATGGTTTTTATTTTTTTATCTGCAGCTCAGCAATGGAAAAAATCTGAAAAAAATGCACAACATTTGTGTTTTAAGAAAAACCTTCGACATTTTTTTCGACCCTGTTCCAGGTTTCTAAGACAGTAAAAGTATTTCTTGTTATTTTTTTCAAAATATTTTTTGTGTTTTGAATTTGGGCCTGAGAAAATATTAAAAATGTTTTTCTAATAGTACAAATTGTGTTATTTATAATATTTTTTTCAGTCAGATAAAATAGTGTTAAGTTTTTGAAAACAAATTGAAAATTAAAAAAACACGTTTTTGGCTGTATATGGGGGTGGGTTGTGAGACGGGGCCAAAGAAATCTTTCAAAAATAATATTTTTATGTTAGAATTATAGTGTAACCACTCATATGGTTGAGGGGAACTTTTCACCATGTAATGCGGGGGTACCCTTTCAGAGAATCTGTCCGAAACGTAGGCGTACTTTCAAAATATTAGCGAACACGGGTGATCATATAATTCACCAGCGACGCAATACATTTTTAAAATCCATATGCGACAATCGTCGAGCGACCTCCACAGAAAAGCAGCCGGCGGAGGTAGAGCGCCCAGGGAGAGGAGGTGGCGGTGAGGGCGGGGTGAAGTCTCTTTGGAGGTGGCGCAGGGAAGGAACGAAGGTGGAGTGGACTACGCTGTGGATGAGAGGGTGAGACGAAGGAGGATGGATTGAAGGAAGCGAAGGAGAAAAGAGGGTGAGGCAGGGTTTGGAGTTGTGGAGTGTGGTTGAGTGAATTTGTATGGGGTGGTTTGGAGAACGGTAGTTTGATGTGGGACGCGGTGAAACCCGTTGGGGGGATGGGGTGAAGTGGGGTGGGTTGGGGGGTGTGGGGTGGGGATCGGTGGTTCGATGTGAGACGCGGTGAAACCCTGTGGGGAGGAATGGGTGAGTGGGGTGGGGTGGGATCGGTGGTTTGATGTGGGACGCGGTGAAACCCGGTGGGGAGGAATGGGAGGGGCGCAATGGGTGGGGTGGGGAAGGGTGGATTTGCGTGGATTGGTGTGGGAAGCGTTGGGTTGAGTCGGTATGAATCAGACGGGGTGGAACGGGGTGGGACTAGGTAGGACTGGATGGGGCGAGGTGGTGGGTTGGATCAAGGGGGGACGGGTTGTATCGGTGTGGGGCGGGATGGGACGGAATGGGACGGGATGGGATGGGGTGGGACGAATATGGAATGGGACGGGATGGTATGGGTGACTGTAGGACTGGGTGGGAAGGGATGGTTAGGGTGACTCAGGGTGAGACAGGAGACGGGTAGGAGGGTGTGCGGCAGTAGGGCGGCGTCGTCGTCGTCGGCGGCGGCGGCGGCGGCGGCGGCGGCGGCGGCGGGGCGCGCGCCGACACGCGGCGGAGGCGGCGACGGGCGGCAAAGGCGCGTCCGGCGGGCATGTAATGGAGAGCCGCTGTAATCCCACTGACCTCGAGGGCTTTTTGCATTATTCATGCCTCCCCGGGCCGTCCCAGGGCGCGGCGCGGAAGGGGCGCGGCCGGCCGGGCGCGGCATCACCTGCTTGTGATTGCCCGATATTAGAATCGCAGGGCGGTGACGGCGCCCGCCTGCGGCGAGGGGTTGGAGTTGGACGGGCGTGGGGAGGGGGACAAGGGTGAAGTGGCAAAGGAGACGTGAGGAAAGGAAAGGCATTGAGAAGGCGGGTCTAGCCCAAGCCACACGTCAGGTACACGGAGGATAATATGGAAAAACATGTTCACATAAGGTGTAAAAAACGGTACATCTAACACGTTATGGAAGGACAAGTGTGCACTGAAGAGTACAAATAAACATTGAGAGGAAATTCGCAAAATTAGAAACCACATAACGAAACATTTTGAAAACACGAAAATACAACAGCAACGAAGTTTGTGGAAATGTAGAAAGAATAAAGCTTAAAAATAATAAATTTGAAAGTGTACAATAATAAAAATAATTAAAAATAAACGAAATTGATGTTTCCTGAAAAATACAAGGAAAATCATACCGTAGGTGGTGATTTAACGAAATGAAAAAGTCAAAAAATAGGTCGAAGGAGAAAATCTACACCGTGGTATTAAAAAATTCAAATCTTCCAGAAACTCACTAAAATTGTAAAATAAGAATAATCATAGAAATGTGGCCATTAATGTCGTAAAAATTGGATAATTGTATAGTGTACAACACGAATGAAACTAAAATGGGTCAAATATCTGAGATGACCTTTCTGATATCGTATCCGTGAGTCGGCGCACCTTGTCGGAAAACGAGAATGTTCGTCGATTACGAGACTTTTCTAATACGATATCAGCAAGGTCAGATGTCCTTGCGTGCTACAGCGTAGAATTTACCAAGTTCTAATTGCCCAGTTTTTGCAACAAATACTTTTCGAATATTAATAATAATTATATCATTGCATTGCATTTGGAAAGATATTAGAATTATGGAGAAAAAAATATACACGTCCATTTAAAAAATCAAATTTGTGTCAATGTCTCTGAAGTTACATACGTTACAAACAAGAAAACGAAATATTTGCCCCATCATTTGGAACAGCATGGCGCAAATAGCATCTCGATACCTAGAACAGTTTTCAAGATATTACTTCGGACAACTTAGGTGCTCCACCCAGAATATTCTAAAAACGCATTACTAAAAACTATGGATAATTGCACGGCAACAAATATAGAATGAATTACCAGATGAAATTATTGTGGAACATTTCCTAAACAAATGAGATAATTGATAAACAAAATTTAAAATGTTGTATTCCAAAGGTCTAACATCATGTATGGTCACAAACATAATATTCTTTATATTTCACTTTCGCCCACCCTAAAGTCTAGGCTTGCTGTTCAATCGTTTAAGACAGTGTTGTCAAGGTCGTTGTCCCGAGCGGGAGACTGTGACACTCGTACCATGACGACATAGCCCCTCCCCGCAGTTGTTGGTGACGCGTGGACAAGCGAGACATGAAAAAAGAAGGAATATAGGCGTTTCCATGTAACGCGTAACTATGTATTAATGGTGTTCTAAAAGAGACTAAAACATGTTGTAACGAGTTGTACAATGTTTTAATTTGAACAGAATATTCAAGTTTATTAATCAGTCAAATATCGACTTTTACTTGAAAAATAGTGATAACAAAACTGGTAGCAGAGCATGGTTAGGCGGTTACATGATTTACGTGGTTGTGCGATTAACGTGGTTTAATAATCAAGATGGATAACAGCTGTTCATCACCCCGCTACAAGAGAGAACGCCATCACTTTTGTAAAACGGTGGGGTTACTGCTAATAGTTTCCTCTTCCAACGCTAGTTGCGCAGAGAAGCTCGTTTAATGCTACAGTGCCACGAAGCATGTCACTGCCACCAGTAGAAGACTTGACATCATTGGTTTATGGCCTTTGTATAAAAAGATGTACCCAGACTCACTTTACTCTATGCTGTGACGATAACTTTCTCCATTGGCCGCTCCACTCGCAATGTCCATCTCGGTGACGTCCGGGAAAAAACTAAGAAACACTGCTGGCATCCACAGCCCCATTAGCTTCCAAGCACTAGTAGGAGTAACTCACTTTCAAAATTACATCACATTTCTTTTTGTCTCACCACATATCGGTTACTGAATATTGTCACGCTCCGAACGCACGCATCACTCGCAGTCCATCGGCCGTCTGCCACGGGCCAGTCTCACGACGCCGCTCCACCCCGCACTGCTTCCCCTCTCTTGCCAAGTGCTTCTATACTGCGATTTTTTTAACTTTGCCCCTGACAGGAATCATCTGTTTACGCTTTCATCCAATCGGATGCTTAATCGTCACTATAGTGACGTCACTTTGGTGACGTTTAAGCTCCTGTTTGGATGGCAGCGAAACATCTGATTCCTGTCAGGGGCAAAGTTAAAAAACTCGCAGTATACTCCTGAAGCCTTCGCTCACGACCTTGGTCCTGGCGTCAGAGCTGTCGTGAATGAAACCGGCCGTTCTGCGACTCCCAGTCGAGTTCTTGTACTTTTATTCACCACACAATTTGGATACGTCAGTATATCACACTATCGGCTGTATGTTTGGACGTGTGTTTGCGAAACCTACTTCATTAAACAAGGATGAATTTATTCCTTTCATAGTTGCTACCTATCTTGCATTCATGCACTTGATATTAAGTTCTAGAATGCGCCCAAAAGAATGCAAAGCATCAAAAAGCATTCGCCAGCTAATCGAATCGTACATCCTATACACAGTTCATAAAAGTGCGTTTGTCACTTGTTCGCGAGACCGTTCCTTGCAGCTAGATCTCTTTCGCAGGGAGAGGGCATTCGGAGCAAGGAAGATTTCATCCAGTCTGCCTCCGACTACTACGGTGGGAAAGAAACCATTTACTGAGAGACTTTCATAACATTATACAAGATTTTTTTCGAAAAAAGGAGTTTGGTGTATTTCTCGGAAAAAAGATGTTCTAAGCCAGGGCCGTTCAAGCAGAGCAAATCGGCAGCGCGCGGAGCCGTGTTGTCAGCCGAGAGCAGGACACCGGGGCCAGAGCGTTGCGCGCCTTGCGATAACCACTGTCACAGTGTCCGGTAACTCCAGTCGCGGAAACATGGAAGTCGACGCGAGCACTTCACAGATCAGAGCATCTACACCGTCAATTTTCAATGCAGTATGGGAAGAAAAGTATCTTTTCGCCGAATACGGCAGCTATGCCAAATGTTTAGTTTACATAAAGGGTTCAATCACATGAAGAAGTTTATTTTGCAAAGACATTATACATTTAATCATGCTGATGAAAATGACAAGTACGCTGAAGAAGAACAAAAGGAAGTAGTCTGAAAAAACAATGCCTCACTAGAAGTAAGTTTTGGATGTATTTTGATGTTCTTATGTTATTTTGACAGTAAAATAACACAAATACAAAAGAGTTTAATTTTATTGCATATCGATACTACAACGTGAGCGTTTAGGAAAAGAACTTCCCACAAAACCGTTTTCCAAAACTGCATCGTAATGCTGCTCGATTGTTAAGTACGTTTGGATCAACATACAACTGTGAGCAATTTTTTGCTGCTTTGAAAATGTGTAAATCTCGAATGAGAAGTACAATTACAGATCACAATCTGAAATGCATGTTACGGCTCAATAGCACCATGTCATCTCTTCCAATATAGAAAGTATATTGTGAGAAAAAACACTTAAAAGCTGTAATAAGATATTTTATTTGCAATCAACTTCATTTTTTAATTTTAATTTCCTTTACTTTTAGTATTTTTATTACTAGTTTATTTAATCACATTTTTGTGCAACTTTTATAATACTTTTCATATTCAGCAGCATTATAAACTGTGTAATGTCACCGCTATTAAATTTCTTTATGTTATTGAGCACTTTTTTGGAACTAAACAATTGGCATTGCAAATTGCCTTTTTTATTATTTCCAAATTACATTAATACGTTTATATCTAGAAACTGTTCCAATGAATGTTTCAAAAGTATCTAACTGTTTTTTCTGTCGTAATATCCTTTCCAGAGCTGTGAGATTTTTTCATTCCGAACAACGGAAAATACCCCGTAGAAATACCACGCGACCCACTGTGCCGCATGCCGCCGATCGATATTTGATGACGTCATTTGCTCTTTCTGCGGCGAAAGAGAAAAGAGCAACCGGAGGTTCCTCCTCGGAGCAAATGGTTGAGCGGCCCTGTTCTAAGCATTAAAACACTTTTAGTGGCTTTGATTTACTTTCAGATTTCATCATTAGCTTACTCGATTTCTCTTAAAAATATGAATCGATTGGCACTCTTTTCAGCTATATACTGGAATTGTTCTAAAAAAACATGTTTAAATATCACTGTAGTGATAAAATGCTACGAACTACACTATTGTTTTTCCTCAACAACATAAATCGTTACGGCTTGATTCATCAGACCAACAATCTTGTTTTACAAGACATTGTAAGAATGCATTTCTATCTTTATATGTACATTTATGTTCCGGAAGATAGATGAGCCAATGTTTAAAATGTTTTAAGACGATATTTTATAACACAAATTATATATTTTTTAAATGAAAATACTCTTCAGAAGCGCAAAGTTAAGCTAGTGCTTCGTAACCACGATTGCTAAAAGGTAGGAATTCGGGCAGATCCCGCGGTAGCTCGCCTGCAGATTGCATAGTGCTAAATGCCTTTCACTAGACTAGAGCCGAACGCTCAGAGCGCCCCACTCCTCTCCGTTCACTTGCCAATTATGCTGACTCCGCCATCAGTGGGCCGCAGAGGTTGACTGCAGATACGTACTGGGTCATACACTCCGATATATTTACTGATTCCTCTGACAGGTCATCAGCTATTACGGCTTCATCCATCGGGAGCTTACACATCACTACAATGACGTCACTATGGTGGCGTTCAACCTTCTGATGAACCTTCTTGGATGACATAGTAACAGCTCAACTGCTCAAGTGGTCCTGGCCACTTGAGCAGACATGCTCTAGGTGTAAGAACTATGGTGCTAAAACAGCACGTTCTTTCTCGTCCGTGCTTTCACGCAAAATTACACGAAAAGTACCCAAATTTTCAAAAATTGTACACGATTTTAATTCAAAATATATCTTTAAGGAACATATTTCATAAAAAACATATTTCAACAAATAAATCTCTATGTTCATAATTGAAGTTGTAGGAAGTCACCGAAATTTTCTTGTGATTTTCGAAAAATCAGGAGTTTCAACGAGCATTAGACCTTACGAATTCGCGAATGGGACTGCGTTGGCTTTCATTCTGAAATTGTAGTACGTTCAACGGATTCATGTACGTGAATCCTTAGACAATTGTCATGACAATCGGCTGTAGAACATTGTATAATTTTTCAATACTATCTGCCATTTCACTTATGGAAAGGAATCCCTGATAAGTAGTCTTGCATTTCTCATTTTGAGTTATGATCGATGAGGCAAAGAATCCTTTCGAAAATAATCTTCTAATTTTAACATGAAATGAATACTCACCATGAAACAATAATGTTAAACTTAACACTTGCGCTCAGAAAAGAAAAAATCAATTTTTTTCTCTCTAACAAACGTTGTTTAAAATCGTCTAAACGTTTCACTATAATACCAAAAAAATTAGTCTGGTATTTCGTATATTTCTTAAACACGACCAGGAAATAATATAAAGGATGCAACGAATAGTAAGAAAGAAACTGTATCCAATGTAGAGGTTCCCACGGTGGCAGGATTTTTGACACTTCCTTGCCAGACAATCGCTGTGTGAAGGAGAATTATAGCAGCCGGCTGCTTTGATTTCCTTTGTTTCTCTGATGACCAACAACACGTAAATGCCAAAGCAGTACCTTACAAACGGGCCATGGACCGGGCGGGATCTTTCCTTCCCCTTCCTTATCTTCTCCTCACATCTTGCTTACACACAGTTACACTCATATG
This sequence comes from Acheta domesticus, assembly GCA_031308135.1. Lineage (NCBI taxonomy): Eukaryota > Metazoa > Arthropoda > Insecta > Orthoptera > Gryllidae > Acheta > Acheta domesticus. Next base: position 123,320,419 of record JAHLJT010009419.1, read on the forward strand.
CTACCTACTATCCTACCTCACTTATCGGGAGCTTAGAGCTCGCCCAGGCTGGGGCGGTGCCACGCTGATAGGAGATATCTTGTTGGGGAATGTCCTTGCAACCTGACGTAGGTGGGCGCCAAATCTCATCAGTGAGCGGGTGAAGATCATCGCCAACTCTTTTACTTATTTATTTGCTCAAAAAACAGTAAAAACTGTATATGACGTATGGGGGAAGAGATTATCTGCGCACACTTCCTTGAGGCCAAGAAAAAAAAAAAAAAAAAGCGCGAGATTAGCAACATTTGAAAAACTAGACATTTTCGTTCCCGAGTTATATAAAAACGAATTTCAGCGGTAAATGAACTGCTGATTTGATTTTTCTACGTTGCTAACACAAAATAGCAACGAACATCAGATCTACACCTACCACTACAAGCAAAAGGAGTGCTCAACAAAACGTGCGTTTTACTTTTAACTTAAATTTGTGAACCGACTTTAATTGTTTAATGTCATCTGGCAATGCGTTGTAAAGTCACGTGAGTAACTTCGGTGATATAAACATACACTACACCTATAGGACTAATGCTCTTAGCTGTTGACTCTGCCGGAATCACTAATCGATCCAATGATCCACGCTTTGGAGAATGGAGTATACATCTATAACTACAAAAGTATATTTAAATATACAAATGATATTCATGTAGTATTTTCTTCAAAATCTTGGTAATGAGAAACATTTTATTAGTTTTTAATTGTGCCGTTTAATTTTTCTTAAGTGCCTTTATAAACATTTTTTTTTATATTTGAATTTAAATAACACAATAATATACGAGGCGTATTTTTTATTAGTAGCTAACACATTTTAGCTCAAGTATTATTAATTGAACGACAAAAAATACACCGTTTAAAATTGGGTACAAAAATAAATTATATGTTACATTTGTCACTAGTGTTTTCTTTGTAGCTGTTTCAAATAAGAGGCAAATGTGTTCCGCTCAGTACTTGATGTCCATTTTGTGAACGACCTACTATGTAATCATTTTAATGAAGACCATATTAATTGCTTTTAACAATTCATTCAATGAAATTTACATAATTTCATTATTTTACTAGTCTACATCTAGAGATAGTAAATATCTTTTGCCCTCTTTCAGTTGTTTCCTTGTGTTACGTAAGATACATGCGTGCGAGAGAATTTTACTAGCGCATAAGCCCGATTACATCTCCTGAATATTTCCTATTTGGAATCACATATTCCATTACAATAAATCCCATTACTTTGCAACTTAAAATGTCTGACAACGCTTTTCTTAATGAAGTCTTAATTCAAAGAGCTGGAACTCTTAACGAGATAGTTTTTGTGTACTTGTCTTGCGAACGGAATTCCACCAATCTCACATAAATACAGTGCGACCACTTCATAAATGAGCCGGTCGCGCAGGGATAAGGTCATGAAGAACGAGGCTACGGATGCCGGGAAAATTGATACAGGGAGATCGGAAAAATCGCCGATGTTGGATTTTCGCTACCGGAAAGATTAAATTGTCCTCACGTACAAGCTGAAACTACTCACCATTAGCATTCTTCACATCTACAGAAACTCTGGTTTAGTCGGTAAAGATTGTGCTGTGATATTGCAGAGATCTTGTTTCTGTACATTGTGCCGTAATTATTCCGTGTGGGGATTTATCGCGCATACGCGATCTTTCAGGAACCTCCGAAGAAGGAAACCGCACGGAGTCTGATCTTTAGAGCACGACAAACCGCGCCCCGCACGAGCTATTTTCCCGCCTGGGGAGCCCGGCGCTCGTAGGATCCGAGTGACTTCCCCTGACTCCGGTCTCATTTCCCCTTAAAACCCTGAAAGGTGTGTACATGCGCAAGTTAAAGTGGCGGGAGGCGGTGAAAAGTGTCTTTATACTAAGAAATGTTTGCATTTTTTTCTATTATAACAGAGAATTGTATTTTGATTACATTCTTCACAACTCATTATTACTTGATGTTTATTTTCTTTTTAAATTCTCCGTTATGTAAACATAAGAACATCTTTGCTAAGTGACAGAATATATTTGAATGGCGAATTCTTTCCTTGTTTTCGTTTTGTGTTGTTTTATTAATTCAATTACTTATTAATTGTATTAAACAATAATATGATATAAATTACCAAGTCTCTATAAATTAACAATTCACGCTTACAGACAAGCAGCGCTTTTGTGCAGGAGACAAGAACTTTTGTCTGTTAAACCTTCTAGCCTGAACATAGAAATGTTCATGCTTTTATATCACTTTTAGTAAACAGGATTAAAAATGAAGGTCATTTTGTAACATTCATTACAATTTTGTACGCAATTGAGGATTCGAATTCGGACTAATGTATTATTTCGTTTTAATTGATATTCTTTTAGGCTTAAAGAGAGAATGGGAATTAATATAGGTAAATTGGGCGCAATAACTATCAACTGGCACGGGCCAGGTATCGAGTGACGTACCACCACACCGAAGCAATCTGTACCACCCTTACTTTTAAATCTCACGCCACTTTCTCAGGACGCAGTGGTCTCGAGCTCGAGTGCCCGCGATCTTGACATGCCTTCTTTAATGCGTGCAGGCCATAAACCTCGTGTGATAATACTCTTATACCGTAATTACACTCTTCATTTGTCAACATATGGAATAAAGGCTTCAGAATGCGATGCACATAACGGTTTGACACATTTTACATATGAGTCATGCATAAATACATTGTTTTTCAGAGTGAATTCGAGCGAGCCATCAGCGATTCTGGAACTCAAGAAAGTTTGCGCAAATAATCTTCTTCCCTACACGGCATACAGTTTTTACTGTTTCTTGACCAAATTAATCAAATCAAACTGATTATTTACCAAAGCTGGAATGCATGCCTTTTGTAGAGCGAGACCTTGAGCAGCGTTCCCTAGGCAGTTCAACGCAGCATTTCCCGGGAAGTGAGGGTCCGTCGGCCGAGCAGAATTTTTCCCGCGGCACGCTATTAAAATAGTCTCACTGCAAAATTTGATTTGCTACTTCCACTGTTGCGTACTATTGCCATTCCAGTACATAGAGAATGGGATACAACGTTGGATCTCAGAATAAATTGCAATGTAATTTCATTGGGGTAACTGTAAGGCAGTGTTTGTCAAGGACGATGCCACGAGCGGAAGTCCGTGGCACGAGTGCCCCGATGAAATCGCCCCTTCACGCAGTTCACCACCCCGCCACCAGAGACACCTCCATCCCTATTATAAAAAGCGGGTTACTACTAATAGTTTCCTTTTCGACACTAGTGGTGCAGAGAAGCTCGTGGCATGCTGCGTGCCACTGCCACACCAGTACAAGACCTTGACAACACTAAGGGAAACACACAAGGACAACATGAACGCACACCCTGCCGAATTCGAACCGCGACCCTTCGAACCCAAGCACCCACAGCCCTTCAGCTTCAGCATGTATCAAGGCCCGATTAGAAATACATTACAGTTTCTACAATATATTTTTAGTTTTGGAGTAGACAAGGGTGTCATATATAATTGGAATTTTTTCTGTTCTTTCGCGAGGATAGAGATGGGCACATCCTGGGCTAATTCAATACAGTATGTATCTCAGACAACACAACTTATCTACATCGAGAGATACGAAAATAAGATTTCAACGAGGGAATTGGCAGGTCTGGCTGAAAAATTGCGCCGAGTTCTTGCGAGGTATTTTCGCATGGCACCGCTTTCGATTAGTTTCCATAAATGTTCGTTAACCGTGGTAAGTGGAAACTACACTTGTGTCGGTAATTTTTAAAACCCAATTAAGTCACTTACTTTTGCATTTTCACTTTTTGTGAGGAAATTGAAGCTGCAGAATAGACGCATCGTCCCAATGCTTCAATCCGTAAATCAGATGAACAAGAATAACCGTTAGGACTTTTCAAAGTTTTGGTTTGGGTCTTGAATCCCTGTAACTCATTGACTTTGGGGATGTGTGACTATATATATTGAAACGAATTGTTATCAATAAAATGATAACAATGCGTTTCTGAGTAGGAAGAACGTTCGAACTGCGCGGTAGCGGCGGTACGCCGACGGAGTCGGGTGCCGGAGTCGGTTCAGTGTGAAGAACTGCAGACAACGGAATCACGGGAAATCGGCAGTGGAGCGATGGCGGAGGTATGAAACGGACGGTTGTGTAGTGTGCGGAAGAAAGAGCATGGACAGTACTGAAATCTGGAACCATCGCGGGATAGGCATCGGAATGATAAGATAGTGGGGAAGGGCATGAAGTGAACTAAAACGGTGACATTACTAAAGTGAGTAAAAGATAATATCGGCCCGTAAAGACATCCACGTGGGGAGTGCGAAGGAGCGGCTGCATGTGGGTTCCCATGCGGCAATTAACCTGCTAATGTTTGTATATGGAGCTTAGAGAACAAGCGGAAACAACGACGTCATCGGAGTGAGCGAGATGAATCATTGGGAATACGTTGAAAGTATTGAAATCGGCATTGACAAAGTAACGCACGCGGTGGAAAACAGGATAGCTTCGATTGAATGTAGAGGAACAGTATTAAATAATCGGTTGTGAAACGGAGAAGAAAAGAACTTATTACGGACGGCAGAGGTGAGAAGTATTAGCGGGCAACGCCCGGTAGGCCCGTTACAACGGCAGTAAACATCAAGATCTCGGCAGTCGGCGTCGTGCAGGGACGGCGGAAAAAACAGCAAAGGCCGTCAGCAAAACGGGCCCCCCTCACCGCGTCGACATCCTGCGATCCGAAGAGACCCGAGCACAGACAGCGCGGCGCGAAGCATCATCCCATCGGCAGTCGGGGAACGCGGAGCGGCCCGGTTCGGGGGTTGGAGTACTGATCGGCAGGAAGAAATTGGGAGGGAGGGTAACTAGACAGCAGGATACAGTGATCTTTAGTCGAGGCCCACAGACGTGGAAATCATAACAAATGAGTGAGATTCCAGGGTAATTGAAGAGTTTACAAATGGTATGTGATTTAACATAGGAAAAGGACAATGTAAATGCTTTTGTGAGCAACAAGAATCACCCATTTTTATATGTAATTATTCTAGTAATAAAAATTCATGTTTAATTCCCGTAAGTTTCCATTGTGAAACGTGATTGAATCCGGAGCCCATTCCCGGGTAGAGAGTCCCTGTCCTCTTTTCATATAAATATTGTGCAGAGTCAAATCCACGACTCGTTTCAATATATATATATTGATATATATATATATATATATATATATATATATATATATATACACACAGTCATTCACACACATAGATACATTATATACAGTCATACACACTATATATATATATACACACACTATATATATATAGTGTGTATGACTGAAATATTTCCTATGTACTACTATAGAAACACACATTGAAAGAACTGTTTCTGTCGTATAAATCAAGTTTGATGAAGCTGAAAATTGTCATTTCACATAATATTGTAATAAATGTGTCAAATTACAAAGTGAACCTGCAATGTGCAATTTATTTACATGTTTAGGTAAAAAATCCTAAATAGTTTTTGAATTCCTGTAAATCATTAAATTATAATTAGTCTTGCGACTATCATACTATTGATACAAGAAAATTAAATGGCTCCATGGCATTCTCAATGAAGATTCGCGCCAAAGAAAAAAACAACAGAACAGTTTTCTATGAATTTAATTATTCAGTTTTTCCTGTTTTTCCCACACCTTTTTCAATTCCTGACTTGCAGGGTTATAAAAATAACTGATTCCTTAGTAAGGACACCGAAAGCTTCTAATAATTAAAGTCCTGAAAGATGGAAAAGAGTAATTACCTAAATAACGCTAGAAGTAAAAAACTGCACTGGAGTCCATCTTTCACTGTTCTCCCCATCCCATCCTATCTCCCATCTTTCCCCCTCTCCCTCACAATGAAGGGACTGATGAAACGAATTTGATTGTACACCATTTAATATACACGTGTGAAGATGACAAAATATCATTATTTGAAGTAAGACGCTGCACAAAATGCAAGCTACGTTGGTTAGGATATCAGTTAACCGTGTTCAATAATTCTACTTCCTGAGTTTTTAGATTTTTTTCAAAAACGGAAATTTCATGGAATCTCGTGTCGACAGAAGGCAAGACAAAATACTAATTCAAGGGCGTCGATTCATTTGTTTCATTCCATGCCACATGTTCATTTACATTTTCGCTTGAGAGCAGGTGGGAATGTGGAACCTTGCAACAATGAGTTGTCATACCAACTCATGAATTTTGAGCTTTAATGCCAAGATTTCTGATTTATTTTTAAATATCTGATCACCAGCAATAACACTGCTCATTACATGAGAATGTAAATTGAAAATTGCTCATAAAAATATAAAATATAGTACCATACTATTTCGTATACATTTAGCCTGCGACTTATTTACTAAAATAAGTCGCAAGAACACTTCAAACTGGTAGAAACTTTATTAGGTAGCATATTTGATACCTATGCAAACACTATAGCTTATTTACATCCCTTAACGTAGTTTATATTTCTCCAGGGACAAAAGAGTAGTTTGCGTTTCTTCAGATTTGTGAGATGTATCTTTCATTTGATTTTTCATTATCAGTTCTTTTCAATACCATTTTAAAATGTTCAGCGTTCCGTAATTCATTGCTGACACGGATACAATGGCAAGGTCTTTATTAAATTAAAAGAATAAATACACACGTATGAAATTTGCAACTTGCATGAAATAACAACACACCTGCATTGTGACTCACGGACGCAGGTGTTGTATAATTAGTTTATAAATATCTCACTCGTACTGTAACACGATCCGTCCATATAGGGTAAATTACTCTCCTCGTGAATGCTTCCTTGTTTCAACAGTTTGAAAATGATATTTCGACTGCTGTAGAGTGCTACATGCAAATTCCAAACGCAACTTCAATTACGCAAGTGCTGCTCAACCAGAAGCGAAAAAAGGGAACAACAACATCGCGACGTTCCCGAGCAGACGTTCCCCGAAAACAAATTTTGATTCACCGCCCACGCCGCCCAGCACATTCGCGGAAAATACCTTGAATCCGCATAGCACAGCGGCCGACTTCACACACGGCCTTGTTTACGTTTCATCAGTTCTTGCGACGTCGGAATTCCAATATGCAGAGAGGCGAGCGGGCGGCGGCGGCACCACCACTTGGTGGCCGCGCTGTCGCGCCGCTCGTGCACACTAACTCAAACGCCCCCGCCCCCGCCCCGCCCCGCCTTGGGCGCTGCGCGGCCCTTCATCATTCCGCGCCCTTCCCTGGCTGCCCCGGCGGTGAGGGTCGGCCGCAGCGCAGGGACAAGAGAAAGAGATCCAGAAGAGTGGGAAACAGGACAGTGGTGTGGAGGCAGGTGGGTGGAGTGTTGGGAAGAAGGGCGATGACTGATAAGAAATTAGGATGTGGTAAGAAGGATGAGGAGTATGATGTTCGGTGGTGGTTCAGTGGAACGGCGGGCGAGCGGCTGGCAGACGGTGAACGTTGGATGGCGTATGGGTCATGAGAACCGGAGAGGGAGACGGTT
>JAHLJT010009419.1:124007532-124492455 GCA_031308135.1 Acheta domesticus
CCTGACGAGTTTCGGACACTCAAAACTTCAGAATTCTCTTGCAGCAAGAAATAACTAGAAATCTATGTAATATGTATCGACTTCAAGAAAAAAAACACCTACAGTCACTCACTTTATTCTCCAACTGTTTACCCCTTATAATCTAATAAAAAATATCTCTTATTTTATCGTATTATTGGTATATGGACAAGTAATACATTACATTTTCCCCCTAATAGCACTTCATCCTCCTCTTAAAACTCTTAACGAGACGACGAACGGGAGACTGTAGAAAATTATACCCTAAATTATTCAAAATCGAAAAGTTTCATAAAAAATCTCGCTTCTACAGCTAGTTTGCATTTTTTGTGCTCCATGCGTACAAACATTTTCAGGGAATGAAAAAACGTACCCCAGTCAGAACTTGAACTAGAGCCCTCTGGCTCTACCACAAGCAAAGGCTCTACCACTTCGGCTAGGAGACGGCTCTTCAAGATTTCACTAATGCAGTATTTGCATATTAGGATGTCGTTGACAATAGAAAATTGTCTTGAAAAAATTCAGAAACTACTCGAAATTGAAACTTAATTGTGAATTAAATTTATTTAAAATCTAATATTGTAGAAAGGAGTGGATTAGAATATAAATCTCAAGCTTCAATATTGAAGACATTTGGGGGGTATTTTATATGAAGCTCATTAGACATTTTTTAAAATTTCAAAAAATGGCACGAAATTTTGTATAAGTTTGACTTTGGCTAGAGTAAAGTCGTTTAAGAAAATGATGCATGTCGAATTTTCGTTGATGTTGAAATGCCTGATATTTAAAAAATTGAAGAAATTCAATTTTTTTCGTCTCTATGCCACTGCAATTATAAAGATTTTTTTTAAATGAAATCTGTTCATCATAATGATTTCAAATTCTCGTAAATCATCTCATTGTTGTCGGCCGTGATTTTGTATGATGTAAATAATATACTTACAAAAAGAAATAATATATTGAAGGAAGGTAATAAATTTAACTTAGAACTCACAAACACACTTCTTTACTTTAAGAAGTTTTTATCACTTATGGTTTTCATTTCTTTCGTACATAAAAATAAGAATAAAAAAAAGTTTCGCGCAATTTCTGAGAAAGCAAATATTTAAAATTTATATTGCCCGTTAAATGCAAAATTACTCAAAAAATATTAATATTTTCAAAAAACTAAACATGACTTTCTTTTAAGATCTGTTAACAGATTTTCACTAAGAAAATCACTTATGTTCCTAATTATACTTGTAGCAAGACAATGAAAAAATTGATTTTCTCCCAATTTTTGAAAAATCAAGAATTTTATCGAAAATGTGATCTGCATCATTCTCTTAAGCGATCTTTACCGCTACCCGAAGTCAAAATTTAATCAACAATTTGTTGCCATTTTTTGAAAACTTTTAAAATGTTCCAGATGTTAGGCTGCAGATTCCATATACAGTACATACCAAAATTGAAATATTGGTTACAAATTCAAGGGACCGCCAGAACATCCAGCTAGAATGGGAAATATCAATTTTGGAGAAAGTCAGCTAATCAGTTTAGGTACAAGCGTTGTGTACAGACGGGCAGACAGGCGTTTTGACGTCAATCAATATTTGGGTATCAAGTATTCACAAAACATGGATTCTGGCAACATGTGTTAGATACTTTTTTTCTAGATTTAGCAACGCTCTGGATTTCATCCTCTTCTTCATTACCAGGGTACGGCAATTAAAGTTTTTCTGTCAACAAGTCCATTTTTCCCCGCCGGATTATATACTTTCTCCACACTGCGTTAGCAGTAGCGACAAATTAAGAGAAATGACAATTTTTCAATTTTTGTGAACGAATACAGCAAATTGCAATTAATTGAATGATTGATTAATGTTTTAAGGAGCGTTAACTAAAATATTAATTAGTGCCATAAGTGAGGTCCATGATATATCCACGAGAGGTGGTGTGTTCTGCCTCTTGCGCAGCCGAAGATCCAACGCCTACCTACACTTCGACATGCAGAGATTCCGTATACACGTATCTCCCTACCATAGCAACACCCCCAGTCGTGACAAGATCTAAGCCTCGACTGGTCTTTCGTCATGTGTGGTACAGTTGTGCATGTAAGTTCGTGTGTGTGTGTGTGTGGCAAGAAAGAAAAGGAAAGATCACATACGGTTCATGGTCCTTTTGTTAAGGTAATGCTCATTTATCGAATACTTCCGATTAAGAAATATTGTTGGCACACCCACGTATTCCATAAACTTGTTTTCTCAAATAGGAGTTGCAATAGGAGGAGAAACGTTTTCCATAATAAATAGTAAAATAAATGTGTAGTACCTTCGTGTCGTTGGGACACATTGCCAGTCATTATTTATCTGTTGGTGTTTTTTGGCCGAGTTGGTCTTCTTCAAAATGCTACTTTTGTAGAAGCACGTGGTAGGACGATCGACTGACGTCGTATCCCGTAAGAGCGAGTTGTAAATAAGTGAGTTCCAAGCATATCGTTGGAAAATATTTTGTTTTTATTTTTCTTTATATAGTATTATTAATACAAAAATTTAAGACTCAAGGAAAGATGATATTTCATCCAAAGAACTTGACAAAATTCTTAGACGCAGAGAGTCATAAAGAAATAACAAAGTAATATGTGTTCGGAAAGAAAACGAACGTAATGGTATAAAACCAAAAGAGGCCTATGAAAAAAATGTGGGTAAGTGATTAATCTTGTGAACGAACAGTTAACGAACTTCCGTAAAAAATACGTAGTGATGTGATAAAACTGTTTTCTTCTCGCAAAAGAAGAGAATGTTTACAATATTCTCGACATGGTTATTGGAATTTATTTTCATTTTTTCGTCACGTAAAAAACTGCTAGGGCTTTGCCGGATTTGAACACGCAATCCCCCATTCTTCAGTCTCGAGCCTAAGCTATTGCGCTACTAACACAGATCTACGCGTTTCCGCGAAACTAATGCAGTTAAGAATCATACAAATATGTGTCTTCATATTCATTGCTTTTCCCTATTTCTGTATCTAAAATATTTAATAAACTACCTCTGGGAAACAATAAGAACGCAGAGCAATCAACGCAATCCTATGAATAGGTAATTCTAGTTATACGTGTTTCGGTTCAGCGTAATGGTAATTGCCAGAAGTGCTTCATTCCTACAGTTGCACTCAGGCCTTATCGCCTTTCGCCTCTGTCCAAGGTGAGATTGGCAGGCGTGATAAGGTTGAAGAAATGTAGCAGACGAGTTTCGACTGTATCCGATATTCAGGAAAGAATTGAGAAATGAATTCATTTGCAGCAAGTTCGACTTGAAGAAAAAACACCTATCATCACGCAGTTAATAAACCTGCACACATTCAAATAAAAAAGCTCTTAGTTTTCGTTTTATTGGTGATGGTTACATAATATATTACAAATTTTACACTATTAACACTTCATCGTTGTCTTAAAACTCTTAATCAAACAACGACCGAGAGATTCGAAAAAAAAATATATAACTTAAAATTTTGAAATCGAAAAAATTTTAATAAGAATCTCACGTTAATAATTAATTTTGAAGTATTGTGCTCCACACGTGGAAACGTTTCATAAAAAAAGGCTATTACTTGGCCAAGACTTGAACTCGCGCCCTCTGGCTCTCGGAGCAAAACACCGTACTAACTGGGCTACAAGACTCTTCCTGAAGACACTACACTATTTTGCACATTTGGATGTTGGCGACACCAGATATTCTCTCGAAAAAATTGCAAACGCTATTCGTGTTTTTAAAATAAACTTGTAAATTAAATTTATTTCAAAATTCAATTTTGAAGAACAGATTGCATTAAGAAATAAATCTCTAACTTGTGAATTGAAGAGATTCGGGTTCGAAGAATATTTATGGAAAACTACTAACGTTTGAAGAAACTAATATAAAAGACCCAGGGCCGTCTTTGGGTTTGAAAGTACCCCAGGCACTCAGAGATTTCGGGGCCCCTATTCCTTAGTTCAACAAATTAGGTTCTGGCGATCATAAGTTATTAAAAATTGAATATTACACAGTTAATAAGCAAAAACAAGGAGGCGCGAAATAGGGATCTCAAAATTTCCGGGGTGAACTTTACATTTTGAACTAATGATAAAATTTTAAAATAAGATAACAATGAGTTTGAAAAATAATGATAATATCATGTATTGTTCAAATATCACATGTCGTAATATTGTATTTTCCAGAACTTGAACTGCTTGAGAACGAATATGTTCAGAGAATATGGTTTCGATTACGTCTTAAACGTTACTCTCATAGAAAATGGAGAATTTTCAGAAAAAAGTTATTTCGGATTATAGAACTTTTCGATACATTAAGAGCAGCAGATTAGGGAGCGGCCAGTAGGTATCTTAGGAGCTGAGATCGTTTAACGACGATGTATAGTTCGAAAGTATGGAGGTTCGAGTTGTGCCCGCAAATTTTTTTTTACTTTCCCGTATACTATACGTACGTTTAGTTTGTCTTTCTGTCTGTCCGTCGTCTGTCTGCTTGTGAACAACGCTAGCGACTAAACCGTCAGCCGATTTTCTCCAAAACAGATACTCCCAGATTGAGCTTAATGATCTCGCGGCCCCATGAATTTGATACCGATATTTCAATTTTGGAGCATAGTTTCCTTGAAGCCGTTGCGATTTTTTTCAAAATTTGCAAAAAATTGCGCCAACAATTTTGCCTAATTTGTTGTTTAATAGTCTGAAGGTCATTTAAGGGAATGGTCTCATGTTGGTTAAAAACTCTGCTTTTTCGAAGATTGAAAAAATTCAAAGTTTTTTCGGCATCTTCCTACAACTATAATTATGAAGGTACACTTTTTTGTTAATGAAATGTGTTAATAAACTGGTCTTTCAGTAAGGTTATGCTCAATTTTTCGAAAACATAATTATTTTTTCGGAAAATTATGTCAAACAAACATTTTTTTTCGGTGATTCATTGATATAAATTGGTTAATTAGTGCTTACGAGCATGTTAAAGGCTTAAGCAATTAGTCCTGTAAGTGTAGGGCGTTTTTTCATGGGAGGTTCATCTTTCACCGCTGGATGGTGAGACCCGGAACCGAACTACCTGTCGGCTAGCGGTGTTTTCCTCAACCAGATATTTCCCAGCAACAGCGCGGCGTCGCAATTGGCTAGCCTATGACATGTGGTGAGACCCAGGATGCCGCGAGAGTTGCTCGCTATTTGCTGTTATTCTCTGGAATGTGTCACGTGACTTTGACATCACACTTGAGGTGCCCGTGATGGCTGCATCTCATTAGCAATGTTTAAGTATGTTTCCCATGGAAACAGCGGTTTTTTCTGAATATTTCTCCATTTTCTATAAGAGTAACGTTTAAGACGTAATCGAAACCATATTCTCTGAACATATTCGTTCTCAAGCAGTTCAAGTTCTGGAAAATACAATATTACGACATGTGATATTTGAACAATACATGATATTATCATTATTTTTCAAACTCATTGTTATCTTATTTTAAAATTTTATCATTAGTTCAAAATGTAAAGTTCACCCCGGAAATTTTGAGATCCCTATTTCGCACCTCCTTGTTTTTTCCTATATTGCGACTAAAGGACAGGTGATTTGTGCATTGGATCACCTCCTGAAAGACGTTAATTAATCATTGGATATAACGTACTTAATTAAATTACTGATTTCCTTCGTGAAAATTGGGCTTGGCCATTTAGTTTCCGGCCATTTAGTCTCCGTCTACCCCACAGCAAAGATACGTTGTATCAAAAAATTTTAAGTTTATTTAAAAATGGAAAATTAATTTAAAAATAATTAAAAGTGATGATTCTTTTCACATAACCTCTTCAAATTCTACTTTATTATATCTTGGATTACATGGAATACATCGATTACTTGGATTACACGGAATACATTATGATACGTCGCACCGAAGACTTACGTTAAATATATTTAAGAATTGCATAAAAGAAATTGAATTATCAATTGTAATAAACAAGAAGGGAATGCATTCTGTTAGCATTTATCACAAAGGCACAAACACAAAATGGTATTTTTAACGAGTTCGTAATAGCTACTAGGGAACTTTGTTAAACATGTAAAAATGAGATATTCCTTTCTCAATTATCATAATTATATTGCAATTGATACACTATTAATATTTTAGCTACCGTATCGCTTGCAAAACTCATTTCGTCACATTGCTTGAAACACACGATACCAGCATAAAACTAAATATCTTCATATAAACATTTACAAAACCAAATTTATTCCTCCTCGCAAGAGGAGGGAATTTTGGAAAAGGTCGCGTGATGACAGCGATTAATATGTACTGAGCATCAGGTAAAAAAAAACAACAACTATTTGGCAGGATTTGAACTCACGTCCATTCCTCCATCTATTATGCCATTAAACCTCGCCGCTACCACACAGACCCCTTTCTTCGCAGATCTGGGACATTAAAGAACCATTTTTTCTTGAAATTTATTGTTCTTATTACATACTACATTTTCTGCAGGTGACAGCAAACTCACATTCTCGATTTACAAAGCAGAGTCATCAACCGCGCTATACTATTCTATAGTTAATTATAGTTACAAATATTTCGATTCGTGTGCCAGTTTGTCAGTGCTTGCGGAGTTGCTTCTATTCTGCCAAGCGCTTATCTTGCCCCCATATCTTCAAGGTGATCTCCGCATTATGCGATAAGACTGAACTTGCTATCGGCGGCATAATACTAGTCTGAAATAGAGAAACGCGTGGTATTAAGCAAGTAATGACATGTTTTTTAAAATTAGTTATTACAATTAAGGGAATTGCCGGTCAAATTTGCACTCGTTATTCTTGAATACTTGCAATCTTTCTGTTGAGTGATATAATACTAACAATAATTTTCTGCAAATAGTAGATTGATTGCTTCCCAAAAATCTTATCATGCTTATAAGGCAAAAGCAAAGAACCAGTATTTACAACAAACAACGAACTACAACGGCATATACTTTCTGCCCTGATATGTCATTGCCCCACAATATTGCTACATGAACTACAATACACTACAAGAACCTGGAAAAGTTTTCAACCAGTAAAATATTTCTATTGCACCGAGAATCGAACTCAGGATCTCTGAGTTACTAACATATCGTACATCTTACCTCTACGCAATTGATCATGAATTATGTTCCACCGAGTGCCGATGCGTCTTATGTCGAAATATCTTAACCCATTATTTCCAACACGTAGCAGAATAGAACTTGTGATGCTACAACAACACATATTTTGGGCATTATTTCAAACTTTTCTAATTTTCAAAAATTCAGAGAGATTAACGAAAATGAGACCTACATTATCCTTTTAAGCGTCACTTGTTTTATCCGTGGGAAAAAAAATTAAAGAAGAAAATTGGAGCGATTTTTCAGAAAACATTCTTCTAAAAATGGAACTAATTTCAACCAGAAATTACATGAAAATTACTCGTTTTTAAAAAAAAATGTTCATGGCCTTTTTTAAAAGCTGACTTTTTAGAACATATTTTGTTCAAGGAAAAAATCTCTATTTTCAATTTTGTACTTTTGAAAAGTTTACTTTTTGCAATTTGCGAAAATATGTAGAGGTCGCCTAAAATAAGACCAGAACCGTTTTTTACCGTCCTTTGATACGTAGAAGGAGAAAACCTAATAAAAAAGTAGTCGTTTATTAGAAAAAAAAATTGTTGAAAAAGTTGAAAATTGCCTATATATCACGCAAAATTACGCGAAAACTACTCATGTTTTCGAATACTTATACGTGTCTGTATTCCAAGATCTTTCATTAACAGATTTCATTAAGGAAACGATCTCTATCTTCAATATTGCAATTGCAGGAAGACGACGAAAAAAATTGCTCTGAACTCAAAATGTAGCTACCAAATGCAAGCTGACTTGTTTTAATTTTTCAAAAAAATGGCCCTATAGATTCGAACGATTCTGTAGATTCGAACCATAGATAGTCAGCACAGAACGCCGGCCTGCTAGCCATTACACCCTATAAACCCTTCGCGGGGCCCACTTGAGCAAACCTTTCATACAGGTACTTTTATAAGAGAATTACACTTTTATGTGTACTTTGGAAGAAATACGCGGAAAAAGGTACAACCAATCACGGTGCGTGACGTGTCACTAGTTGACGTCATAGAGCCTGTGATGTTCGACAGTACAACTATTCATTCTAGAGCCATGCCTCATCATGGACGGTCAATTCGGGAGCGAGTTGTCGCTCTTGTTGAAGCTGGCAATTATAGTGCTGCAGGAGCAGGCCGAGAATACGGTGTTTCCCCTAGTACATAGTAAATATACATCGCGTTGGATTAGACAGTGGAGGGAGTCAGGAGAGGTCACACGTCGCCCTGGAACGGGTTCGTGGCGGGTTTCGACCGAGGCTGAAGATGACCGTTTGGTTGCTGAAGCGCGAGCGAGGCCATTCATGAACTCTGTCCAGTTGAGGCGGAGTGTTAATTTTCCTGGCAGTACTCACACTGTTTTAAGGCGCCTGAGAGATGCAGGCTTAAGATCCCGTCGTGCTGCTCAGAAACAGAAGCTCACAGATGAGCAAATGGTGTATCGACTAGCTTTTGCTGAAGAAAATATACATCGCGAATGGGGAGATGTTATTTTCTCTGACGAATGTATATTTTCATCAGCAAATGATGGTCCGATACGCGTCTTTCGGCCACCCGGCACCCGACACAATGCGGAATATGTGGCCGAGGCGTGGCGTTCTGGTCGCGTATCCGTTGCGTGTTGGGGTTGGATGAGCGCACGCGGGATAGGGATGCTGCACAGAATCGACCAAGGTCCGAATGGACGGGGTCTGACCGGTGAGCAGTATGTGCAGATTTTGGAGAATATCATGTTCCCTTCCGTGCGGGTGCTTTATCCCGACGGAATCATTCATTTCCAGCAGGACCAGTCTCCTGTGCACAAGTCCCAATCGGTTCAAGAATGGTTCGCGTGACAGGACCAAGTCGAGCTTCTCGATTGGCCTCCTTGCGGTGCCGACTTGAACCCGATTGAGAACGTGTGGGCGGAGACGAAGAGGACTAGGTCCGATAATTGGCCCAGCTCACAGCCAACTAATTCTGACCAGCTATGGGAACTCGTTTCCGACGCCTGGGACGAGGTAGCGAGTAGTGAAGGGTACGCTGCTCGTCTCGTCCGCTCTCTACCCCGGCGCCTCAGTCGGGTAGTAGAGAACGGAGGCTTCTGGTCGTCGTATTGATGGGCGACAAACCCGGCCCTTTTTAGGGCCCCTAAGACACTTCAAAAATTATTATTAATTACAAAATATCGGACCAATTGCTACTGGAATCACATCATAACGAAAGAAAAAAAATCACCCCCTGTATTCGAACTCACATCACCAAACCAAGAGAGTTCCCATGACGTTAACCATTCGCCTATTGCGGTGCCTGTTTTATCCACCTCTTAGCCAAGTAGTTAAATACAATCGTCTCGATATATTTTCTTCGTTTCCAGAGGTCGATCCTTTTACAATGAATTATGTTTTAATACAACGCGAACGTTTCTCTATAGAATGAAAGTAGTACACGATTTTTACTTTCTCATATGCGCACTTCAGAACCACATTGTTATAATACAACTGGAAATGGACTTACAAATATTCTAGAAGAGCTTAATGTCTAGAAGTAAAGCAGTTTAAAATAAACTTAATGGCACTAAAACAGCATGTACTTTCTCCCCTTTATTTTCATGCAAAATTACGCGGAAAATACTCATATTTCCGAAAAATTGCACATGACTTTTTTTCAAAATCTGTTTTTAAAGAACAGGTTTTATTCAGGAAAAAACCTCTACCTTCAATATTTTAATTGTACGAAGACTACGGAAACATTTTTGAACATTCGCAATTTTCGAAAAATCAGAGTAATCAACGAACATGAGACTTGCACCATTTTCGTAAGCAATTTCACACTATCCAACTGCTAACTTTAATAAAAAATGATGGAGCCATTTTTTTAAATTTCGAAAATGTCCAAGAGTTTTCATGTAAAGTAACCCCCAAAAATTGAAATTTCGGTTTAAAATTCAATATGCTGCGACATAAGCCGTTATTCGAATTTTCGCTAACAAGGACCCATAAAACATGTATTCTGACTACACTACGAATTAGAGGATTTGTTTCTGAACTTAGCAACTGGATTTATCCACTTTTTCGTTACCAGGACCCTGTAATACGAGCTTTCTTGCCGAAAAATCGCTTTTTTTCACGCAGCATTATATAACTTTCTCTCTACTCCGTAGAGGGAAAGTAAAATTGATCAGTTTTTGAGAAAAGTTCGTTAATGCGTTCACGGAAAATTGTTATACTTTTCCTACAAGAAACTCCATTCGAAATTTAGAAAACATTTACTCGATTTTTTATCACTTCATTTGTCGAATTAGTTACACCAAGAAGAGTCAAGAGCGCATGAGAAATCTGAAACAATTTAATATTTGTAATGTTGAAAAATGCCAGATATATTAATAAAATTGAGAAATTTACTACAGTGTTTGTAATAACGGTTTAGTGTATCTGAATAAAATTTGTAATTTAAAAAATAATTTGTTTTAAGAAAGCTTATGCCGTGTGAGCATAATAAAACATACCCCCAGAAGTACTGGTTTCACATGCTTCGACCAACTTGCTAGTACAACAACAATTTTTTTTAAAAAATCATCGGTTTAGAAGTCAGCAATGCTTTAATTTTATTTTTTATGTGGTACCATGTGTACAAAGGTCATTGTCCTAGTCTGAGAGAAGAGGATGATTATAACATGCCTTTTATACATTGGTTTTCTATTGTTCGAGTACCACGGTCTTTCTCAGTTTTTTCATTTTACAATTCGTCAGACTTTACTACGTTTTTCGTCTTTTAATTAATAAAAATTGTATTAACTGAGCACTGTCTTAGTGGATCTACTGTATGTTCTAAATACAAATTGACACTGACTCCAATGACCTTCGATGTTGAAGTGCCTTTAAACCCTAATAATAAACACCATATGATATAAAATCAATTTATTCATTCATCACATCTTTTCAATTTTGGAATAATATTGCACTACGTAATGGTCAAGATTCTTTAGAACAATGCACATTTCTTTTAGATAATTGAAGAACATATAAAGTTGCATTTCGTAATAAAGAAAATAGTTCAATTTTTACTTTCCTATACTATACGTACGTACTATAGGGAGAGTTATGTAATACTGAGCGCAAAACGGCGGATTTTCGACAGCAAAACTCTTATTACAGGGCCCTAGTAACAAAACAATGGATAAATCCAATTGCTAAATTACGAAAAAAAATCTCCAAACACGTGGTGCAGAATCCCTATTTTGTGGGTGCTTGATACCGAATAACCAATTTATTATTCTTTTTTCCTGTCAACTCATGCTATGAGAGGGAGCACCCCAAAAAACTAAAGATGCAAAATTGTAAAAAAGAATTATCATAAAAGTCGTATTTTGTAGAATACTGCTTACGAACATAAAACGGTCCAATCTGTCTTCCTTCATTTCCATATGTTCTTCATCTATCATTTATCTTCACCCAAACTGTCCTTCATCATTTCCCCTTTTGTCATCTACCCGTCCCCGAAAACATGTCATCTGTAAGAATTTACTTGTCCTCAAAAAAGCCGTGTCCTCGTAAGACACGCAAATCTGGTATAAAAGGCGTAAGAAACATCGCTTTCAAGATATTCCCGAATACAGTGCGTGTTGCAATAATCTTTGTTTTGTACGTCATAATCTGCAAACTTAAAAAATCTGTTCGTTGTAGGATGAGGTGTAATTCTCTATCCACCAGCATCACACTTACAGGGTTCTGTGTCGATGGTTTCTTTCAAACTGCCAAAACCGTTTTCTTTCCTTAGCTTGTGACATACTTATGCATAGAACTAGAAAGCTTTAAAAAATGATAATTTGTATTTACATTCAAGGTCAGAATATTACTGGGTGCTACCACAATGTATACAAATCTATAATAAACACTAAAATAAATGCACAGATCTGTTTCAGTCATTTTCAAAGTATATTTATAGTGAAGGTGATTTGATGGGGGGGAAGGTTTTTATTATTTTGAATTGCAGCCCAGCAGTTGGAAAAATCTGAAAAAAAATCACAACAATTTGCTTTTTAAGAGGAACTTTTGAGATTTTCTGGAGCCTGTTCCAGGGTTCTAAGACACAATAAAAATTATTTTTTCCTTTTAAGAAAATATTTTTTGTATTTGAATTGGGCCTTAGAAAATATCGAAAAATATTTTACTAATTGACGAAAAAATTAAAATTCAAAAACACGATTTTGGCTGTAGAGGGCTGTGGGTGGTGGGACGGGGACTAAGAAACCTTCCAAAAATTTTTTTTATGTTAGAATTATAGTGTAAGTACTCCTATGTCATTTAGTTTAGGGAAAAGTTTTACCATTATTACCGGGGGTACCTTTTACAAAGGTTGTAATGTTTGTAAGTTGCGCCAATGGATAGTTGTCAGTTGCGCCTGTAAAACATATTTTCGACCTACAAATAACATTTGTAAATAATCTATCTTTCGCATTAGCCGGGATCACATAATTCTCTAGGAGGCATTTTATCGACGAATGACGGAAAATCTTATTACAATTGTCAGTGGGACTATTGATGCAGTATTCAAAAGACAGTGAAAACTCCAGTCAATTCATTATTTCTATCTCTTGATATGCAAAATGTTTTCTCAAGTTAATGTTGAAATAATTAGTATCATTTCGGGAACCCACAGTCTTAAGAGAAACGCAATGGTAACCCTGAAGATTTGGTCGCAAAGCCAACAGCGATAACACACATTTTTCCTTCTTCCAGGCCTTCAACGTCTACTTGGTATTAAATGTCACCGAAGAGTGCGACCAAACATAAATGAATAATGAATTTGAGGCCATTGTGTTGTTTAGACTTTCTTTGCAAAATTGTCTCTGCGTGAAATACACTACATACGAACATAAGCTATCAATCAATAGGGAGTTCACTTTAACGCGTTGCATTGTATATAGTAGCATCCCGTTTCATCAATAAGACATTTTTTAATTATAATTTAAAGAATCAACTTTAATTCATTTTAGAGTACTTTACTTAAATTACTTTATAAATAAATTAAACTTCATTAAAATTTTCCCCAACTCAAAATAGTTTAAAAATGCGATTGTTTATATTGTTTACAATATTTATTAAAAATTCGAAAATAAAAAATTATCAACATGCAATGCAATATCACTGAAAATGCGTTAGTGGACAACATACAAAAATGCCAATTCCGTTATTGGATATAATGTAAAAAATGTAAAAATGTATAAAAAAGAGCAAAATACAATTTTGCAACGATATTTTACAGGAGAGGATCCCTAATTGTTTTCCATAGATTATAGTGATATAAATTTCCGAAGTTTTACAAAATTTAGAAACAATACTGACAATTACAATTTTGAAATGTTTTATTTCCTACGTGGTTATTTAGTGATCCTAATGGATAAGGGAAAACAGTGTTTGCGTAGGTTTGCTCATCTAGAAGAAGTGGGTGTAACACGATTTCATTCCAATGTCATGTAAAAAACATTGTGTGCATTGCTCGTCTTCCGAAAATAAAAATATCATAATGTGAAAATACAAATTGCTTTAATTCCATTGCTTTGGATTGGAAATAAATCATAAATTACGTGTAAATTACACATTATATTGATGTGTGTATACCCCAAGTGATTACGCAATAGAATAAAGTTGGAGTTTCTTGCTTTGCAAACATTCAGATTTAAAAATATTTTATAAGAATCATGTATCTATCTCGTTCCTTATCCTCACGTAAAATTACTCAAAGATGAGGTATCACATATATTATGTAATGTTCTCGCTAAAGAACACCATGTAAAATGCAATCACTCTTACGTTATTTGACGTGAAATAATTCTGATCCCCAAAATAAAAATCAGACCTCATTCGTTTGCTTAGAACTGCACTTCCTAATAATGTCTGCAGTTAAAAACTTACATTGTGACTAAATGAACTTTAAATACTCTTATTTTGTTTATTATTTTACATATAAAATTATTTTTCATAAAAATAGTCATGTTCCGCAACAACACAAAATTTTTGCATTTGGTCTTCTGAAAAACGAAAGAAGAAGTAATTCACAACTGAAAGCTGCTATCTCGGAGACGTGTTTTGCAACTGACTCTAAAACGTATTTTTTAAAGTTATTTATGTTTTCTTATAAAATAACTAGATTAGGCAGGTTACTGTAACAAATTATTTACATTGTATATTAAATATTACTATTATAAACGATGAAATGTAGATATGGAACCTATTACTCATTGTCGAGTGTTATTTTTTGCGAAAAAAGCGTATTAAAATTGGTTTTGAAATGTGTGTTTACTAGGAAATTGCATACCTTTATTTATGTAATTAAATGTATATACTATAACTTATGTAAAACTGTTCGTTGCTTTAATATTTACTTTCAAATATTTACCATAATATAACTCGCTATTGCCGCCATTTTGTAATGTTCACGATGAATAGTCCCGCCCCTCTGAAATAAAGCTAAAGCGGATTGGTCAGCTCCATCCTGTAGGGCGGGGCAGGGGTATGCAAACGGAGGTAAAGTTCGGCTCAGGACATCGCCCATATTTTGTGCAACCGAGTGTACATCAATGCCCTGCTGAAAACTCTTATTGTAAATAATACACCGTTTGATATTAAACTCAAGGTGTCGGTTTGTTAAGATATCGTTTGCAATATCCAAACATCGTTCGAGCAACATTCCCAAATACCGAAGTGATGTCAAAAACCTACTAAATTGTTTCTAACGGTAACAAATGGTATTTAGTACTCAAAGTTGAAAATATTATTTTGATAATTTTTGGGCTCGCAATTGCTTTTCATCGGGTATGCAAGAACGCAGAAAACAATCCAATACTTTTGAATATACTAATAATGTTTCAATTTTCGCACCCCAGCAAGCTGGCACCATGACTCTCCAAGATACCCGCTGTTCCTCGTAACAAATCAAGGAATGTTAAATTATATTGCAAAGAATGTGGTTGTACTTGCCCGATCCAGTATTTTCGCATTACTTTACTTTGCTTTCTCGAGAGTAAAAGTCTTTTCTATTATTTTTGTGACTATCAAGGAAAGCGAAAAGCTAACTCTCATGTGAGAATGAATAATTTCTTCATTTTTTTAAAAAAAGTATTAATTAATCCAAGAACATCTCTCTACAATGCTGAATAAACCTTGATTGAAAATTTGCTTCCAAAATCAATTGAATTTTTATTTTTGTTTGATATTCTGTAAGTGCATTAGAAGTTACACATATACATTTTTTAAACAAGTAGACACATTGCATGAACAAATTTCCTTCTTAATGAGAAGGAATGCATGGATAGGGAAAGGGTGGGATTTAACATGCGAGAGTTGTCGCACGGGTACGCTAGTATGAACATGTTATGATAAGCATTAACAACATTTACATTATATACTCTCTCACGACCAGGATTTGGTTTTAAATTGTTTTCCATGTTAATTAAAACGAACCTGCATCGCATCCGAGGATTACAGCAAATGAGCGACATCCATACCTGAATACTAAATGGTGCAGTTCAAACGAAGTTCACCAAATTACGTTTCGCGACTGGCAATCGCTTCTTCTTCCGCATCTTGTTACGCTCTTCAGATGTTTTGCTGCGGCTGCTTCCAGTGCTTTCCGCTAGGCACGCCAGCGTCTCATCGCCTCATCACACAACGCTCGGAAACAGGGTAAACAGGAGGCGTCTTTCAAACAGTTATTTATTCGGAGCTGGTAGCACGCAGTGGTTCCGGGTGAATGAAAGGTGGTACTAACGCGATGAGTTTAACATTCTGTTTGAATAATATTTCAAATTATTTTCAAGTTTTGAAGGTCAATAAAATATTTTGTCCTTTTTTTATTTTTTAGCTTTCGTACATGGATCTTCTCAAGAATCAATTTTAAACAAATATGTCAAAGATTCGTTCACTGCTCAGCGTTCACTAATACATCAACATATTTTCTTATATCAGAAATGTGTCTCCAATATTTTGTTTTTGAATGATAGGTCACCGAACAATATAATTAAAAAGATTTTTTGATGACATGCTCACCTCGTTCATAATGGCCCTTACAAGGGCGTAACAGTTTGAGAACTTACATTTCAAGAAAAGATTATTATGCGTTAATTATTGTTCTTCACACGAAATGAGTTGCAATGTCTTAATTTTGTAGATTGCTTTTCATATTTCCTGTATTAACAGATATTAACGTAATATCTGTTAATTGCTTCATGTTGGATACAAAAAAGGCGTTTCTAAAATTGATGTCACAAATTTAGTGATTTACGAGTTTTATGAAATGCATTTAAATGGATTCAACCACCATTTTCAGTTTATCAGTGTAACTATTAAAGCCATACTCTCCTGACTTGGCAAATGACTAAATATACGAATATACTTTGAAATCTAATTCAAATTACGTGGGTTTTTATAATTATTGAATAATGAAGGCTTTTCGTTGATGCTGGACTACTGTGCGGTGCCGAGAGCTTTCACTGCGGTATTTTCTTTCGCTACTCGTGCGCCCGATGCTTCGCCGTACAACCCTCGCTCCGGACACCGAGGTACGAGTTCGTGCCGCTTCCACGGTTATGCACTTCCTAGAATCCACGAACGCTCTTTCGCACGAACTTGTTTTGTTTTATTTTGCTTCGCGCTTGTTTTGCCCAAGTAGTTGCATCGCAATTATGAAGACTAGTGAGAGACCGAACCGGAGTAGGATGTTGGGTTGAGTGGTGGTTCTGTTTAATTGAAAATTGCTGATCGAGGCGTGTACGGCGGTGAATAAGAATGGCGAGATGACATTAAAAAAGTAAATACAGAAACATTATCGAGTCTCTACGTTCTGAAAAGTTGCGACTTACACGATTTCCCTAAAAGCGATCGAAAAGTGACTAAATTTTTCGCATTAAAAAGTAGGTTATTTTACCCTGCTTTTGAACTCACATAAATGCTGCAGTATATTAACCTAACCTGTAGTAAGATTTAACGTCAAAATATGCAGATAAATCTTCATAAAAGTTTACTAATTTCTATTGTTACGAAGTGCTCCATATGTGCGGTTTGTTGGATGAACTTCGTTTCAGTGAGGAAGGAAGTGCAATTAATGAATAGAAAATTCTAATATCTACACATCTCTCCAAGACTTTTTAAATAGAAAAATAAAAGCCGTTATTTTCGCAATTCGTCAACTAATGCTAGCTACATAATAATCAAATATGAAAAGTAGTTTTCTAATACTTTGTTCAAACAATTAACTAAGGGTGCCATGTGAAACCGAAATATTTAATTAGAATTCTGAGAAAATAATTTGTATTTCAATATCTTTTGACTGTCTTTGGGTTTCAATAAGATTTTTTACTCAGTTCCATTTTATACAGTCTACTATTGTTTGAAAACCAAACGGTGAATAAAAAGCTATATTTTAAATTTGGAAATTTATTGAAATGTGTTTTTTATGCTTCTTGAATCATTACACACTTCAATAAATTTCCATATTAAAATATGGTCTTTTATTAACCTTTCGGTTTTCAAACAACAGACGACTCTAAAATAGAACTGGACAAAGAAATCTTATTAAAAAATAATTAGCCTACTTCTAATCTCAACATATCTCAGCAGAAAATGAAGACTTAAAATAAAAAATTTCAAGGAAATTTCAAATTTCTGCCATTCCTGTTAAATTTACGTTTTTCCCAGAATAATGATGAATGAATCAAGCCTGATAACATAAACAAGAACCAATGTCCAGATGCATTTCTTGATAGTGTTACGCGATGATAATAAATGTCATAGTTCTGTGTGTCAATAAGTTTCAAGTATACAGAAACTCATTTTTCTCTAAAGTATGTGAAATAGCACTTACAGGTTTTTCATTTCAAGTCTTCAATTTGTGTGATCCACTCATTTTAACGATACGCGTGGTACTCCACCACGAAATCAGCCCATTCGCGCGACACGCGAGTAGGAAAGGGTCGCGGTTGTAGCAAAGTGAAAAACAGTGTTATTGAGCGCTCGGCCTCACCTCGCGTACCTGGCAAGCAGAAGCGCCGCGCGCGGATGTGCGTCTCGCAGGGAACTTCTCAACTCCGCGCAAACACCGCTCGCGACTCCTCGCGACCCGAGCTGCACTTCGCGGTGTCATCTCAAGAACCAACTCCGAGGGAGAGCAAATTTGTGCTGGGGCGCTGCTGTTTCCGACGATGCAGCATGAAGGAGAGACGATGAAATGCAGAAAATACTGAGGAAGAGTAGGACGGGGTAAGAGAGATTAGAGAAAGGGTAAAGTTTTAAGATAGAGAAATTGTTTCAAATAAAACGCTAAAATTTAATGAAGCTTTACTAACATAAAATTGTTTCTATTGTGATATAACAAAATACCCCACGTTATTGTCATGAAAAGAATAGTATCAAACCTGCCATTACCAGGAGATCATACGTATTCAGGACGTTAAAGAGACGAAGAATAGACGTTCTTAAGGCAACTTGTCAATAAATATAGAGATTCTATATTCCATATAAAGGCGCAAAAAATTATGACGTTTCGTCACGGCCCGGGTGTCAAAAGATTTAACAAATTAGACTTTAGAAGACTTGGTACTTTAGAAGACAAAGTAGACTTTAAAAGTCTTGGTTTTGTGGAAAGAAACATTTTCTCACTCTCATAAGAAACAGTGGAGCTGTGAACATCAAATGATTGAAGTGGTATGTGTCAATGTTAGTTTTCATTGTATTCTGCGTTGCTTGGTAAAATATATTAAGGAGAATAGTTGATAGTTAATCCTTATAGATGGACACAGTGTAGAATTGAAGTTCAGAAGCGTAATCAATCGTAAATTATATTTGTGATTTTTGTGCTTCGCGTGTTAAAGTAAATTTAGTTCATTTAATTTAGAAAGACTTTGCGTTTTCCGAAGGGTTTATGTTAATATAGCTCCGTAACTGGGTAGACAAATATTAATAAGCTGATTGAGATAGTTGCAAGCTGAGACCGCAAGCAGAGACCCGAACCTAGCGAGGGCCAGTCGCGTCGCAATAATATATTAAATTACTGAAGAGATCAAATAATCAGAGACATTATGGGTGGTATTCGAAATTTATTCGGACAATGAGACAAAAATAGTTGCAGAAGACATCAACTGGACAGCACCGGACGTGGGCACCATTTCAGAAGAATATCATCCGAGAAGGATTGTAAGCTTACGAACATTATTTGAAAAAAGACTGCACGGTACCTTTAAGTAATCAGAGATAACGTTAAACCACGTAATTCAAGAGATCTCGATTACTGTGTAAAATAATAGTAATAAATGTGAAATTTGATTTTTTTAAGAGTAAAGTCTGATAATTCATTGTAGTTGCCATCAGTTCAGTAGTACGTTTTTTCTTCCACAGAACTTCCAGTAATCGTAATTACTCGTACGCATGCAACAGATAAGACGATTGATGTTGCATGTCAGAACCCACGACTCAATGTGATAATTTGAAAAGTTTTGAAAAGATTAAGATAAAAATAATAATGTTAAAATCGAAGTACGTTACAATATATTTAAAAAATGAATAATTGTTAGTTGATTATAATTACAAAATACTTACAAAGTAGTTTCTCTTCCTCTTCTTCGAATATGTTTATTGAGCATTTTGTACTTTGGCAAATATTACATCTTGTCAAACACGAGGAATACTCAACATTATAATGGAGACGACCTAATTACCCTGGTATTTCATTCTTTCTGAATTGTAAATTTAAATATAATAAAGATTTCAGTTCAAATTCTACAAGAAATAACATGGAATCAAAAAATTCAAGGTTTAGAATCAGCAGGCCTATATGATACTTAATTGTGCAATATCATTCGGCACAAACAAAGCAGGTCAGTGTATTTTTTGCTAATCACTTAAAGGAGGGTAGATATTTTAAAATATTTAATCCGTACCACACTACCGATCGTTCATGAAACGATATATTATTGTATTAAAAAAATTGTGTGTGGTTAAGCATTACTTTAAAAAATGCATGTGACTAGTAAAATGATTGGACAATTTTTCCTAATTTAGAAATTTTATGATGCTGATATAAATTGACGATCTCTAATTATTAATTTCTTTGAGATATTTGAAGTCCGAGCATTAGCAAATGTTCAACAAATATTTGAGAATTTCTGTTTCCATCAAGAACTATTTGGATCATAAATGTAATTTGGACCGAACAAAAGGAAAGCAAACCCTTCGAAGAAATAGGAAATATTAAGCACATTCTTTATTTTGTTATTATCTCTTAAAACGTTCGTTTTTCGTATGGCAAACCTATTACCAAGCATATGCGCTGGAGAAGAAATAAATAATAGATTTGTAGTAATGCAAAAAAAAAATGATTGCGGGCGTGCAATAAATTGGTGGCCCTATAGGTTCCCAAAACGCAATTAATTGTAGAGGTCCATTTTCATTTTCATTTTATTATAATTTTGGTTTCAAATCGTTAGAATTACTTTTCAATCAACATTTTAGGAAAACGTAGGATTCTGAGACAGGTTGTATCGGTAGTTAATATGTTGGCAGAAAGTAACATTTAAAATCATCTGTATTAAACATGAAAAAGTTGTGAAATTCAGTATAGTGTTGTAACCTCTGAAACACTAAAGCAACACTATATTTACACTAGGAAACACTAGATTTACTGATGGGCTTTAAATGAATTACTTCAAAAGCGCTTAACTTCTTTTCGGGAGTATATAAAACTCTGTCAGTGATAAGTTGAAAACAATACAAGAAAGATAAAAAGAAATATAGATATAATCAAGGCATAAATCCATTCATCAGCGACAAGGGAGTAAAAAGGCAAAGGAAAGAAAAAGAAAAAACGAGTGGGAGAGAGACAAAGAAAGAGAGAGGGAAGAATTTTAAATCACCAGGCAGCAGGGAGCATATGGGAATAGATTAATGCAGTCTTCTTGGAACACTGGCTTTCATTGCCTCGAAAAGTTAGAGGGTAAGTATTTTTTATAAAGTTTACCTTCATCGGAGCGGAAAATAGATGGAGGGAGGCAAGAAATGGGGCGTGGCAGGAAATGGCGTCAGAAGAGGGAGGTGAGCCCCGGACGCAGGCGGGCCCCCGCGGCCTCAATATGAAAAAATTAAGTGTCCTCCTGCTCCCTGCTTCCGGTGCTGGCGCGGCGTCGAGATTAGCCTTGTAAGAATCGATAGCTTCTAGGGAACTGGCCTAGCGGGAAAACCGTTATTCCGAGCGATCGCCAAAGGCTATAATGAACGTAACTCAAAACGACTTGCTCCGCGTCTTAGCTTGTAGTTTTCCTGAGCCAAGTTTAAGAGTTACAAGCCATTAAACTCTCGTTTTTCAAAGGCAAGAAGATTTTCTCCCAGTCGTTTGGGTGACATCGCAGTTTCAAAAAAGTGTCGTGAATTTCATATCTTCTAATTTGACACTAATTGTACTCTGATTTGTAAATACAAATCAAACACACAAATTTACAAATCTCAAACTTTCGTTTCGTTCCTATTTTTTTGGTCTCCTCAAATAGTCGTTAAATTTCCTCAAATGTTTATAAAAATAGCTAAAAAAAATAAAACTAAGAAATGATAACAATAAAGCCTAGGCATTACGTAATTATGCAGTTTCATTGTAAGGCTAAAATCTACAAATATAGTACTGTTTAACACGATTTTATGTCAATTTTTTATGATTAATTGTTTCATTTTGTTCTAAAATAAAGTACAATCAACGGCATAATGTCCCTGATTTTCTTTTATGGCCAGAATTCGATTTTTTTACAACTTTGGAATTTTTCTAGAATTTTTTTTCTTAATTTTGTTCTAAACGATCAATGTTTTGTGCAGGCCATATGCGTTTGATACTAAAAATTGTTCAGAGACAATGTCACGGCACGAAAAACTCAATTTTACAACCCTATATTTTTGAAAAAATAAAAAATCCAAACCAGCTTCTTTGTAATATTTTGATCTTCGAAGAACACGGTTCCTTCAAGACATCATGGTGATGGAATCCAGAAGCAAAGGCAAATCAAGAAATTTGATAGGAGACTGTGTGGAGGGACTTCGTGAAAGTTTACCGGAGTATACACGCAAGACAAATCCACGGAAACTCAGTTACTTCCAAGTCCAAAGCCGCGATTAGTACGATACGATCCAAATCTTAGAATTTGTTCGTATAGTATACTTATAACATTTATTGTGCCAAGTGTTCCGTTAGATAGTGTATTGTAATAAAATCAACCATCAAATTGTGTCTTATAATAAAATTAACTATTATTTTCTGTTCCTTGAAATTTGATGTAAGTCATACATATTAACTTTTCTATTATTAACCGGTGTGGCATACATTATTATATTCGTATAATACATTTGTTTTCAAAATAAATTAGTTTCAGTCAATTGAAATATATTTCACTCTATAAGTAAGAATATACTCCTGTTTTGGCCGGAAAATGTTCCAAAATTTGTTTAATGCTTTTCGAAATAACGGTCATAAAATGAGGTTTTAATGCCGTAACATTTCTGCTGAACTCCTTTTTGTAAAAAAGGATGTCTGTAAAACGTATATAAACAAAACACTTAATAATGATTTAGAATAAAATTAAGCCAAAAACAAGAAAAAAGGACTAAAATCGAATAAATTCAAACTACTGGCCGCAAAAGCAAAGTAGGAACATAATGTCGCTTATTTTCCTTCATTTTAAAACAAAATCACAAAAGCCACAAAAAAATGTTGTACTGTGTAATTTATCCAATTAATTTCTGAGGCAAGCATTTTATCATGGCAACCCTCAATGTTGCTCAAAAGCATTTTTGAAATATTGAAAATTATTGTTCTGATTTATGTCATCAGGCTCTCGCTTTCTGAAATTCTACCGTAACTATACTACATGTACTGTAATTTCAGGAACAGGAAATTATAGCATGTTTTTATTTACCATTTCTAAAAACGTTTATGCAAAATAACTCATGTTGCAACATATTTTCTTATAATTTATGCATTGTGACGAAGTTACTGAGGCCAAGATATAAAATGATGCAAAGATTACTGTAGCCATTACGAAAAATAATTTTCCTCGGCGCTTTAGAGATGGATCTGCGCGGTGACATCGTCGCACCCACTGACTGATTGATTGTTAATGACTCCAGGCGCATCAACTGCTAAGATCATTTATCCCACATGTTTATTGCATGTGTTTTCCTCGGGAGGTGGCGGTGATCCCACTGGGTGGCAAAATCTTGCGCCGTCCTGCTGTCGGTTAGCGGAGTTTTCCTAACCAGGTACCTCCCACCAGAGGGATAACGATCCATTGGGAACAAGCTCGAAGCTCCCGACCGGTCTTCCGGCGTGTGTGGTAGTGCATGTCAGTGTGTGTAATTAATGGCTGAGGATAGGATAAGAAAAAGGAAAGATCGCGTGCGTTCCGAGTCCCATTTTTTAGGGTACTGCTCCGGCATTCGCTTGGTGTTGACCGAAGAAACCACGGAAAACTATCGGTCAGAGCAGCTAGACACTAGAATGGTCCTACAGGCAGCGACTGAATTCGACCTAGCTGAAAATCTAGTGTCTAAAATCTTTCCAGCCGTCGGGCCTGGAACCTAGGACCTGCCGATCACAGGCACTGTAGTGACGTCAGTTGATGCTCCGAGCCACCTTTCTCGGTACCGTCAGCTCGCGAAAGGTAGAGCGAATCCGGGGGCGCATTTGGTGAGGGATGGCGGCCGTAACGAGTTTCGCATCGGCGTCGCTTGGCGGCGCCCCGCTCCGCTCCAGCGGCTCCCGACGCAAGTTGTGCATCGCGCCTGACACTCTGCCCTCGATGAAGACGCGAAGCCGAGGCGGTGGCGGGCAGCAGGAGTGGGAGGTCGCGCGAGTTGTTTCTTCTCTTTCTTCACTTCCACCTCCGCCCACTCGCACCCCCGGCCCCTCTGGCGGCCGTCGTCGTTCACTTCGCGAACCTCCTCTGCTGCTTCTGCTGCCAGGGACTTGCGCATCCTTTGCGCGTCGCGGCCGCTTCTATTTGCGCCTGCTTACGCGTCAACTATCTGATGTCTCTCCTTTGCGTCTGCGCAAACTGCCAATAGTCGGATTTATTGATTCATTGCTAGTGATTCCCGGCGCGTCAACTACTAGGGTCATTAGTCCCGTAAATGTAATGTATCTTTTATAGCGGGAGATATTAGTGATCTTACCCCACTGGATGGCGAGATCCGGCGCCGACCTGCCGTCGGCTAACGGGGTTCTTCCCAACCAGGCATCTCCCACCAGCGGGGCACCGCCCCAGCCGGAACAAGATCTAAGCTCCCGAACGGTCTCCTGGCATGTGTGATATAGTAGTACACGTTTGTATAAGTGTAAGGGAAAAGGATAGTACAAGGAAGATTTAGGAAAAATCGCGCGCAATCCATGTCCAATTTGTTAGGCTCCGGCATTCGCCTGGGGTTGATCGGAGTCAATAGTCCGAAATCAACTTGGCTTAAGCCACTGCCCACCCAGCCCGCCTCCTGTCCTCTTTGACCTCCCGCACCAGCTTAGGTGTCTCAGGGCATCAGTTGATGTCACTATAGCGCCTCTGAGCAGGAGGTTCTAGGGTTCAAATGACGACGGTGGCAGGACTTTAGATACTGGCTACATAGCTGGATCAAATTCAGCAGCTATCTGGAGGAGAATTGTAGCGGCCGACTGCTCTGATCGACAATTTTCCATGGTTTCTCGGATCAACACCAGGCGAATACCGGAGTACCACACTACCAAATGCCACAATCCGCCCGCGATATTATCTTCCTCTTCCTTGTTCTATCCTTACCCCTTAGTTACACATACGTATACTTACATGCACTACTCTGCTATACTCCTTGTAAGATCACTCCTGAACTTAAAAGATTGAGTTGGGGTGGTGTCCGGCAGATGGAAGATAACCTGGTTGGGAAAGCCCCTCAAGTAGACGTGTAGGCCAGCGCCAGATATCTCCTTACAGGGGACGAATATCACTGTTACACCACGCGATAAAACACATGCTCTACACTTACAGAACCAATGACCTTAGCAGTTGACGCGCTCGGAAACACCAATTTATCAATGGACCTCCCGATGGCGTCCCCTACACTTTTTTTCTCGGCTCGCTCTCGTCTTCTCGCCCTTGCTCTCCCCTTCTATCTCTCCCTTTCCTCCTCCACCCACACCACTATCATTCGCCTCATTTCCCTGTCTCACTACACCTTCTACCTGCCCTTTTTGGCCCTCCCTTCTTGTCATTGCTTCGCCACCATCCTCGCTGACATCTATGATACTATGTTGCTTTACCCACTCGCGAATTTCTTCAGTCTGATAATCAACACTCTTTCCCCACTGTCCCCCTCCTCACCTCCTTCCTCCGTGTTTGTTTTCTCCTCTTACCTACTTTACCGTTGTGAGTGTGAATATATTCAACTTTTATGCCGTGTGAAGTAAGGAACATTAGGCAGCCAAGGACCTTCTTTCATCTACTTTGAACACATCCGCTCGAAAACCCAACATTGATATATTTCGAATGTTTCTAATGATAATTATTGGTTAATAATTGGTGAAAGTTATGAAGGTCGCTAATGCCGTCTCATCCACTCTGCTTACCATCAGCGCCATCTTCAACTTCTCTGCCTGGGCAAAGATGTCACCATTTCCACCCCTACCCTTCTTCCGCTCGCCGCTTCCGTTCTTCCCTCCACAAGGCGCCTTGAAGTTCCCTGGCGTCGCGACGCTGCTCTCGTGCTCTTGACCTGTCCTCTTTCGCGTTCCGTGTCCCCTCCCGCCCCAGATACTTTTGACGCTCGCCGCTGCGCGCTGCCAACCCATCACGGTGAAGTGGTCTTGTTGGAACATGAGAAGCAGGTACACAAAGTTCGCTCTTTCGTTATTTGGACACTGCTCCGCTTTCTTGGCTAAGATTGTTACGCATTTCTTGAAGTGGCTAGTCCCTCGGGGTAAGAAGGCCGAAGAAATCTTGTCCATGTTGCATTATTACATTCGTAAAAATCTTATTTACTTTGATGATCAATTTTTTCTTAAAAACATTATTGCCAATCGACATTTGATCCACGGTTGTCAAATCCTACCTACAAGTGAATATAATAAGCACTGAAACTTACCTTTGAGGGTAACATACCTGCAGAGGAAGTTCCACAAACTCTTAATTAAGCTCTCAGTGGACGGTGATGATCCACGAGAGAGG
Organism: Acheta domesticus; assembly: GCA_031308135.1. Lineage (NCBI taxonomy): Eukaryota > Metazoa > Arthropoda > Insecta > Orthoptera > Gryllidae > Acheta > Acheta domesticus. The sequence continues at coordinate 124,033,874 of JAHLJT010009419.1, forward strand.
GACGTATGACATTCCGGTGGTTCAAAGCTCACAATCATCCGCTCTCCGTCAGCAGACCCTCATCTATTATTTCTTGGACACTCCAGTTCGTCCTCTCTCTCCCTCCTACTACAGTAGTCTCTTAGTTGTTCCATTTCCTCCGCTACTGCAGTGCCAGGGCATTCCTACTGTACTTAAACTATCAGATCTTTGCCTCAGATAAGGCTTCAAAATAAATTGTAATTGCAGTTTAATACTTTACCTACAATTTTGTGATTTTTGTACTTCGTTGTTGCAATATCGCTACTTGCATTGCTTCATCACTTGTGATAATTTACTGAAATGTTATTCTAGCGTTAGTAATTCTAGCATAATTTTAGCGAAATGTAATTCTAAATTTTCAGTTTACTGAAATGTAATTCTAGCGTCAGTTTGCAAAACTTTCTTTAAACGTACAAAATAACCAGACTGTACTATGGCATTAGTATATAGTTTTCCATAGATAATAAAACCGTTCACTTATGTAACGTTGGTTCTCTGGTAAATATTTGTTCCAAACAATATTCTCCACGAATTATTCACCGTGTGATAAATTTCGTAATTGCTGTACATTTGAATGAAACGTTTGACCACAGATCACCAGAAGAATATTACAATATTGGAGACACAGAGAAGTAACAAATATCTTATCATGAAGTAATCTTTAATAAACAAGAGCAAGAAGAAAACTAGTGTACAAAGACAACAAAAAAGATACGGAGAATGTGAAGAAGAGATTATTTAAAAATTATTCATATTCTACAGTTAAATGAAGAGTAGAAAGCAAAATTAAAACAAATTAAAATATTACAAACAAATTGTCAACAATATATTTTCACATTTTTTTAAGTAACTAAATGCAAACACACCTTTTATGCCATCTTATTTTAAAACACGAGTTTCCCGTGTAGACCAACTCATGCATTTTGAGCTGAGGTTTTCCGGTTACAAAGAAGAGACATCAAACTTTGCACGCCAGAAGACACACAACACCTATAGAAAGGATTACTGCCTTATTCGAATAATGTGACCACCTCTTACTATCATCGTTCATGTTTAAATAAACCCCTTATTCTTATTCATATTTACACATGCGTAAACACTTATATTTTTGAAACAGAGTATATAAAAATCTATAAAAGCAACAAAATGAAAAATACCATATTGTGTACCCTTTCGTTGGGAAATAGATTTGGCAAGACGTCGTGTCCACGACCGACCCTCGATCACCTTGCGCTTCGAATAAAAGAGATGTCCGTCACACTGACGAGGGAGAAGCCGAGACAGTCGCACGAAAGCGCAGAAGGAGGAGGCAGTCACCACTGCACCGTCGGAATGAAATGTGAAGCGCGCTTAGATGAAGAAAGTTTCCGCGAGGTCCCTTCCTTCTCCTTCCCCTCCTCCTCTTCTCCCCCGCCGTTGCCGTCTTCCATTGGGCAACTTGGCTCCCTTGTTAAGTCTGCGAGCTTTCCGCAAACCACAGCCACCCATTCCGTGGCGCGCTTAATGTTGATTTTTGTTCGCAACAAGAAATAATAAAAAAAAAAGAAAACTTCTGCTCTCGTCCGCCCGGCCGACATTCCGTACGTGATTCGAACTTCCTATTTCATTTCTCGCGCGAAGATTCGGCGCTTGTGGGCCAGTCTGTGCGAGTTGTTCGTTGAGGCAATTATTGTCTGTTCGAACAAGATTTACTGCGCCGCGAACACGAACGCCCGCCGAGTTAAAGATCGATTTATTTTATTTATTGCTTCGAGAAGCCACTCTTCGCTTAACTTAGCAACGTGCGATTGAATTGGGTATCGTGCTTTGGGTGAATCATAAAGAAGTTATCTTTCACCCAGGCACGAGTTGCAGAAAGATTCGCCAAGCTGGTGCAATTACCAGCTACTCAGCACGAGGAAAATTGGATTGCATCTTTACCGCTATGTGTACAACTATCATACCTTAGTTATGGCGAGCGTAGCGATCTTCCATCAAGGTTCTGAAAAAAAATAGAAAATGACAACTTTTAAGAAAATACATTTCTAAAACTCTTTCACGCCAGCATTTAATATCGTAATGGTTAAAACAATAAAATTATCATTATCCATTAAAATTATCATTGTTTGTTTCAATGAAAAATTATGTTATAAATAGCACAGCTATACCTGACAATGATATTATTCAATAAAGTTATAAATTCTATATGATTTAATAGAGCCAACCATACAAAATTCCAGATTTTTTTTAAGTTAACAAAAAATCATTGTAATTTTCTTTTATTGATAATCAATATTCTTCAAAACATAATATCTCTTCGAATTACAGCGTTGTAAAATCAAAATAAATGCTTAATAACACTTCTATGCTTTCATAAGATTTCTTGGGTCAATATGCCCATTTTTGGGTGAAAAACGAACGAAGTATGCTATGTTCGAAATTGCTGTTTACAAATGATATGTTATTATAGTACAAACATTTGAACGCACAACACCGTTTTCGTTCCAGAATCTTCGATCAAGCGCTCCGAAACACATCATAAATTTCACCCCAATAATCTCGATGGCGTATCTGGGCCAACTGGGTACTTCAAAAGGAATATGAAATATCCCTCCGTCGGTTCACAGCGCGCATCCCACGAACCCGAAAGCCACTTCCTTGATCCGACAACGGCGTCACGCAACGCTTCACGATCTCATTACTGCGTCCGCCTGCGCGGCCAGCCCCGCCCCGCCCCTGCACCATCCACCGCCCGCGCCGCTGTTGCCTGTTCACCTCCGCCCCCTCCCCTCCTAACCATGACCAACTCACCCGCTCCACCAGCCCAGCCCCGCCTCGTTCACCAGTCACTCCCCGCCACACACCGCACTGACCCATCACGTTCCGTCCCACCTGGTGGTTCAGGGAATCAACTGAGTCGCTGCAGTGCCTCTGACCGGAAGGTCCTAGGTTCGAGTCCCGAGGTCGCAGGATTTTCGATGCTAACTAGGTTGAATTCAGCTGCCTGACTGGAGGATAATTCTATCGGCCGGCTGCTCTGATCGGTAGTTTTCTGTGGTTTCTCCGATCAACGATCAGGCAAACGATGGAGCAGTATCCTAACAAACGGGCCACGGACCGCGCGCGATCTTTCCTTCCTCTTCCTCGTCCTATCCTCACCCCTTTTATACACTCACACATACCATACTACCACACATCTCGCGAGACCCCTCAGGAGCATATAGCTTGTCCCGGCTGGAGCGGTGCCCCGCTGGAGGACCTGGTTGGGGAAAAACACGTTAGCTGGCGTTAGGTCGGTGCCAGATCTCGCCACCCAGCGGGGAAAGATCACCACCAACGTCCGGAGGAAACATCTACTCCACTTCCGGGACTAATTACCTCAGTGGTTGATGCGCCCGGAATCACTAACAATCAATCAATTATTCCGTCCCACCACTCCTCGCCCCTCCCACCTGCCCCATCTCGGTCCGTCTCGCAACGTACTGCCCCGGGGCCATCTTCGTCCATTCTCATTCCGTTCCGCGTCTTTGCACCTCACTCTCCTACCCCATCCCACGTCTGTCTCCAAGCACTACCCCTCTCACATGTTCCTCTTCGAACCACGCCGTTTCGACCGGCCCACTCCACCTTTCAGTCCCTCCCCGTCCATTTCCCCGTCCCACGTTGTTCCATCTCGTTTCCACTGCTGCCCTTCCATTCGGCTGCCTCGCGGCCACGCTCCGTCGACTTTCTCCTCTCCGTTCCAGCTGGTTCCGCCGGGCTCCGTCCCGACCTGCCGACACGGGCCGGGCCCGCTTCATACCATCGCGACCCCTCCCGTCCTGCCTCAAGCCTCCCCGTTTCCCTTCGCCCCACCCTGCGGACACCCCTACTCCTTCGCCCGGACCCGTGCGACAATGCGTTGCACACCCACTTCGTCTCTCGTCGTCGTCTTCTAGCTCCAAACACGTCGACATGCCAAGAGTCCGCCTTTGTCCTCTATTTTAATTAAAACTTCCGCTTCACTTAATAATTTTGTTTATATTTACAGAAAGATATAACGTAAATATTTTCCACAATTTGTTTAGTCACGACAATACCCGTAATTTCGATGTAATGTTATAACTAAAATTGTCTAAAACGAAATATCTTAAAAACTGTGAAAAGTGGCAAAACTGTTCAACTATAAAGAAGACTGATTGGTGGATAGTAAAGAGATGAAAGTAGAAATTAATATAAAATTGGAAATCTATCAAAGTAAAATATCTTAAGTCTGTAAACAAACCTACATACTTGAGAACATTTACCCTGATGCCACAGATATATTGCTACAAAGACCTAGTTTGTCATGAATACAGACAAACCGAGTATAATCATAAACTACAGTATTGTTTGTCATATGCTACTTTTTCCTCCACAACAATCGCCGGCCGATCGCCGTTCCAATACACAGACGGCAGTCTCGCGTGCCAGACCTCATCGCATTTTAAAGCTTTTCAAAATCTTTGAAATCCGCCTTGCAAGTGGTGAATTGCCTACATTCTACCTCTGGGTCATGGCTGTCAAATTCTGATCCACACATGTGGACGTTTTGACGGACAGAGCGAGGTCGCGACGAGTTCGGGTCATCCTGTATCTTCTTCCACTCATTCCACAATTGCTTCATCTTTCCAACCACATCGCCATCTTCTACCATGCAACCTACCAAAACCATTCATCTCAGGAAATGCCGGAAAGAGGTAAGTACTGAAAATCATAATATATGTTACGATCAGGATTGCCATTTACTTCGTACAAACATCCGCCGTTAGATGGCAGTAAATGAGCTCATTTTATCCCAATCCAAAAAATTCAACTTTCCTAGTGAGAAATTTGAATATGCGTTAAAATAATATGTTTGTTGAGTTAGTTATCCTATGAAAACATCGATGTTATATTTTTTGCCAACATTGTAATTAATAATTTATATAAAAACGTTTTGCTTACTTTTTGTGATAACGTATATCTTAATATATAAAAATAACTTAAGATTATTCTTATGACTACAGCAGATGGGAGAAATACTTTAAGGGACAAAATAATTTCTCCACTTCCCCATTTTCACTCTCCTTACTCCTCCTAAATACCCGAGCTGAAAACATTTCCATAGAAATGCTTACATATGCATGCTTATTCCCCCTGGCTGAACGGAAAATGCTGGCAATGACACCGTACTTCCAAAAGATGACTAATTTTAAATGTGTTCTAAAATTAACTGCAAGTACTGACAATCTGATATATTACATACTCACGTTGAGCAGGATAAAGTGGCTACGATCTTTAGAACACATCCTATTTTAGAGATCTAAAAACTAGCATTACTCACTTCCCAAAGTAAATTCGAACGAATTAACAAATTACTAATAAAAATCATGTATAATGAAAAAATTAAAAATATCAAACTCACTGTCAACGTCGCTGTAGTAGTTTTGAAAAATTTCCTCGTAAACAGAAAACCCGCCCAAAACCTCACATGTTTTGATGCATATCCGCCCATTTGGCGGTATTCCGCGAAGTCAACTTTTGTCCCGCGAGAGAGCCGTTTTTCAGCCCAAAATGCGGAATTCCGCCCGATCTCGCAATCCTGTTTACGATCAATTCGCTCGCTGTCAACTTGAGGTATCCCAGGTTCCTGCGTGAACTGTGTCCTCTCCTCAGCAGCCGCCAGTCAACCGCCGAGGCGGTCTTCAATTCCGGCCATTCGGAGCTTGCCACCTTCGTCCTTAACCTTCCGGCCGGCGCGCGGCAGCGTGCTGCCTTTGTGCTTTTGTTGTTCTAAAATGGAGTACGGCTATTCGACATGTCAGAGGGGGTTTCAGCATTCTCACTTCGCAACATTCTAAACGTAATGTGTGAATCTCCGATCCGTTGCCGTCTTCCTATCCGCCGTAAAGAAGATTTGAAATTAAAAATATGCTGATTGCAGCACTTCGTGCTCTATCCCGCCCACTCGCGTATGTAATTTTAGTGTTCCAAACGAACATTTTTACTTATTTAGATTGTTCGTTTACATGTATTTTCGGTCACTGTAACCAGAATCAAAGATGTTGAAAGTTGTTTTTTGTCGATTTTTTCCTATTACTTGTAGTTTTATTTTTGGTTTTCTTTGCTGAAGGGCTGAAACAGACGAATAAATGTGGCATCTTCTTGAGTTGCTGGAAACGGTTTGATGAAAAACAATTGATGCTGTACTAAAATTTAAGGACAGTAACTGTTTCATTTAATTAATTTGTGTATTTAATAACAATTTTCTAGTTACTTTTTCTCTGCTTTATTTTGTTTTATAATTTTTTTGAAACAATGTATTATTTTTTATTCTATACCTTTTCTGTGTTTTATAAAACGTATTAACCTTATAAATGTAACAAATAGTTGTCAGTTTTTGCTCTTCCTTCTCCAATTAAATAACAGAAGATTTGAGGGTGCAAAAGACTCTTCTCGAAGCAGCATACACTGCTTCTACGCGCTCGCTTTTGTGAGTCAAATAGACGCGCCCACCGGAAGGTCAATGCAACGCGCCACTCCTCGGGCCCACGCGGGCTGCGGGACGCCCACTCTGCTCGACTTGCGCCTCGCTCACGTGGCGCACTCGCGCGACAGCGTGACCAGTCGCGTTACACATTTACGAAGATGTACATGTGAAATTTAATTTTAAAATTAGTTCAAATTTATTAGTCTTATGTTTGGTTAAGATTTAAGGTGACAGAAAAAATAGTTAGGAGATCTGAAAGAAAAGTGATAATATAAAGATGTACAAAATAGTGATTGATTTAACAGTTGTTAATCCATATAAATATTTGAATTAAAAAGCACCCTTCTTTGGTCTTGACAAGTGTGCAAAAATCAACTTAAAGAGAGGCAAAAAGACAACGTCAGAGGACAATAAAGTTGATACGCACACAGTGATTCAAGATCTTGAGCCAAATAAAACATACTTATATATGGGCATTGAAGAAAATGAGACCATCTCGAACGACACAAGGAATGAGAGATCTCGCAGAGAGTATTACAGCAGAGTGGGGCTTGTCCTGCAGTCCGCTCTGAACTCCAGGAATAAAATATCAGCAATAGGTAGTTTGGCGGTGACTTTAGCCGAAAACAGTTTCGGACTAGTGCAGAAAATTCGCATCATGGATCGAAAAACTATAAAACTTCTTACAATGCTTCATGCCACCTTCGATTTCATGTACATAAACTTTATGTCTCACATAAGAAAGGAGGAAGAAGCTTCAGACAAATTGAAGCCTCCTGGCACAATTTTTATTTTTATTTAATAGGTAATTATAACACATTGATACATAATTTCAATTCTTTTAACTATGTGGCTAGACTGAACGCCTTTAAGCCATTACAATACTTACATCCTACCGCATTCTAACCTTTCGAATTCTGGCATTCACCCCTAATGGTCTCTTCTTCGCATCATAGCCGCGGAAAGGAGACCATAAGGTATGGTTGAGGAAAAAACCTCTGGAGGGGGAAAACTTGCCATCAGAAGACGAGTACATGCTAAACTACTAGTTTTTTTCTAAACTATTTATTTATTTCCTGGCGTGGGCATCTTCTCCATTCCGTCTTTGGCCTCCTCAGCCTCTGAAATCAAACACCGCCACAGAAGATCGCCCGCACCACCGCCTCTCCGAACATTTTACTACTGATTAACTTAATTATCGCTTACCGATTATTTTAATTATTACTAATTAACTTACTAATTAATATTAATGATTAGCATTACTGATTACCTTACTAGTTAACTTAATTATCTCTTGCTTATTGAATTAATTATTTTATCTCCAGTCTAGACTCCGCTCGCACTACTAACCAGTGCTGTTTTCCCACTCTCTGATTACCGTTTCCCTGATAGTTCGAACCTTTCCTAAAAATGTTCCTAATTCTTTCATGAAGTGAGATCTATTATCAGCTAAAATGTTTTGAGTGAGCGTTATGTTTCTAAATTGAAAGCAATAGTTCCCCCATTCCCATCCATTTTCTTCTCCAAGTTTCTGTAGCGTAGCAATTTAAAAGGATGTGGATCCAATCTTCTCTATCACCGCACAGTATCACCGCACAGATTCCATTGTCCCTCGAATCCTTCATTCTACGTTGCATCCACCCCCTACCCTAAACCAAGCGTATCCCCCTCTTGCATCCCTTTTAAGTGTGTGTACGTAACTTTCGCATCGCCATACAGGACTCGTGTGAATTTGTACCATTAACGAACATTTTTCTGCCGATGTTGCCAGAATATCTTGCCTTTTAATATCCGAAAGTCGATCTGAAATTAACCGTTCTATTTACCGCGTTCTGCTATTCTCAACCATTTCAGGAGAAACGTCTCCCAAACCTGCGCGTTCTAGTACCCGTTTCACTTTGTGCGACCAATAGCGCTGGCACAACGCAATAGTATGTATATATTATATATTGTCAGTATAAATATAATATGTAGTCAGTCTCAAAGTTGGAAAATGAACAAACAACAGAAACAAGATATTCCTTAAACGTTTGGTGAATATGTGAGGAATTTGTTAAGCACAAATACCAACAGACCAAAAACACATGAAATTCTGTAATCCCTAACAAAAACACAAAACAATATGTAAATATGTCATCTCAAAAGCACAAAATCAATCACCTTTTTGATTAAGTAATTTTACCTTTCGACCATATCAGTTAACTAGCCAGAACTCATAACTTATAATTTTGGTAACTCAATGCACTGCCAAAATTCTTCAACACATCTTCACTGATTCTTAATGAAGTTAACTTTAATTACAATACTTTGTCTTTACTCGCATTCAAAATTCTATTATATCATCAAGGTATTCCAAGGTAAAAATACCTTGAAATCATTCATTTTCTCTTTTACTGAACTACAATAATCTATAATTCTACTTAGCTTTAAGACTATCTTTCATTTACTTAGATGTTCTTTACAACCGCAATGGAAACCAGAGAGATTATATTATGGAATATGTAGCTGCGTTTTCTGAGAAATTAATCTGGCCTGCAAAATTACCCTTGCTTTCACTCAATTGTTCAGTCCAATATTCTTTTTTGGGTATAAAATTGAAGCAACAGTCTCACTCCGGAAGGGTCATCTATTTCCTCAAATGACCTCTGAAGAGCTTGGAGTAACGGGATCCGTGGCTGTAGCTCCTCCGGACTGCCTTGGAATTGCCGATAAAATCCTCCGACCATGTGCCAAGGAAATTCGTCGCCAGTGCCGACAGGAAAGATCCAATTTGCTCCAGAATCTAATTCAAATCATGGTCCGAACCAGTAATGATTCCCCGAATTCTGATTACAAAAGCTGTAACCCAAATATGCTTATTAGCTTTATAGAAATTACATGAAAAAGTCTTCACTTTTGCTCTCGTATACTATTTTACGAATAATTAAAGAATTAAATCTGTGAGCATTTCTAAACGCCTCTTTAGCAGGAATCTCTTCAATTCCAAAATCTGTTGGCTTTTTCAACTTATAACTGCACTATTTCCGTTCCATGTAACGCCGGCCAAGGAAATGAGAGCTAGGGAAGCGTTGTGAGGTGCGAGCTGCGTGCTACCCATACATTTCCCCACTCAACACCCTCCGTCGCGTCCCTTCGCGCCTAGATTCGTGTCTTTCTCCTCTCTTGCCCCGCGCCGGCACTGTGTCGGGCGGTGCAAACTCCAGGCATTCTTTGCCGTTCGAAAGAAGGACGTTTATACATTCCGAGAAATGTGTCGCTCCAACAGGTTCAGGCTGAGCGGTCACAAAATTGGGAGTGCAATTCATACAGAAAAATATGTTCCAAATCTGTCTGTGAGAGATCCAAATCCTCTCCAGTTATGTTAAACTATTGACGAGTGGAAACTCGCAGTTACCTAATTAGTTTGAAACCAAAGACGCAACGTATGTTTATTAAAATTATTTTTCCATTAATTTGCATCCAAATATGCTACATTTGAATCTCATTATAATTCGAAAATTTAGACCATATTACAATTAAATACGTGTTTCTCGTTTATACCGTATTGTTTACAATCGCTAAATTGCGTTGTTCTAATACCAAATACCCATTTTCTTGCCGCATACCATTTCTATCATTTTCACCACATTATAAGCCATCCTCAGTCCGGATGCTGCTTGTATTTCCCTCATTTCCTCAAACGTTCTCCTTCCTCCGTCGGAGCGGCTGCCTGCCACTTGCGTTATCACGATCACTCTCCTCTTCCCTTCCTCGCACCCTCCGCCGCCGGGGTGCGCGCACAGGCATCGACCGCCCGGCGGCGCGGGGTGATGTATGGACAACGGAGCGACTGACGCGCGCCGGCATCGGAAATAGGACGTCCAGCGGGGAAGCGACTAAATCCGACGCCGCACCGGGCAGCGCCCTCTGTGAATCGCACCATATCATAACCCACTTCCCATCCGCGAGCAGGCACGCCCAGATCGCTCTCCATGGCGACACTCCTGCCTCTCGCCACGCACATTGGCCCTGCACGGTCCAACCCGCACGGTCGCCACCCGCCAAACACTTCGCACGCCCCACTGCCCGTTCTGTTACTTGCCATTTGCCCGCCCCCGTCCGCGCGCCCGCCAACTCATTCACCCGCCCTCCCACTCGCCCTCATCCATTTGCTTGCTTGTCCATTCGACTGCCCGTCCGTCACTCATTTACCTAGCCACTCGCCATCCGGACATTTTCCGCGCTTGCCAGTCCTATTCGCCCTCTCCCACTCGCCCTCTCCCACTCGCTCTTCCACACTTGCTACGGGCTTGGTGCGGCTGCACGATGTTTCTATTTCTATCTCTCACAGTGTTCGCCCTGCTCATCATGACGGTAAACTCGACTGTAAACATACATTTCAAAACCCATTCGAAGTCTCAATTTACTTTACATTACACTGATGTCCCCATACCCTTATATTCGGTCTCCATTAGTGTTCCCCACCTGACCCCACCCAATGTCTCCGCAGGCACCTTTCACGTCTACGAAATTGTCTAATGTATCTTCGAACGTACTAACGCACCCGCGCGCGCGCGCGCACACACACACACACACACACACACACACACACACACACACACACACACACACACACACCGCTCTTCACTTACTCGTTTCCTTCATGAGAACGCATTGCACCCACCCCACCAGACAGAATACCTTCCTGTGAATCAACTCGTCCCACCTGCCTGTACATGAGATTGCTCAAACACACGAACCCCACCCATTTACACGACTGGCCCCATTATCCGACGGCTCAACCCCACCCCGCACGCCCCTCTCGTTTGCTCTCGCATCCGGACGCCTGCCCACCCGCCGCCTCGTCAACTCGCCCTGCTCGGCCGCCCGGCAGTCAAAGCGCCGGCGCGGCGTCGTATTCCGGGAGTAAACACAACGAGGTTTTCTGCGCGCGCCTGCAGCGTGCATATATGAGTGGGACTCCCAGCGCGGGATGCGCGAAAGCACACGGCGATAAGTTGAGCAGAGCGTGCTCCCTCGGGATTGGACGGAATGGAGTGGCGGGACGAAGAGACCCTCCAAGGTCGACCGCGTGGGGATCGCAAACAGCCACAAGTGGATCTGGAAAATTTGTGGTTCATCGGTCGCAAGTAGTCGAAAGCAGGGTTGGGATAAGACGGAACAGTGTGAAACAAGACATGGAACGGCGCACAAAACTATAAGTGATTGCTGAAGAGTTTGAGAACAAGAGAATTACAAGGCAATACAAAGTGTTTATTAGTACGTGAAAATGAATGAGATTTGTAGGCAAGACAAAATATAAAGTTACCAAGATTGAGAAAAGAATAGAAATATGTAAGGCAGACGAGATAAGTGCAGAGGAATGTAACGAACGCAAATACGAATGTAAATACAATGACAGAAACAACGAAAAGTAATCGCAACATTCCTGCGCGGGTAATTGAACTATAAACATTCTCAAAATGGTAAACAAATATCCATTTATTTTAAAAGCTGTGAGAAGGTGCAAAGAAGAAAGTAGAGAGAAAACAAGAGGAGACAAAATTAAGCTGATGATGACGCTGTGCACAACAGCAAACGAGAAAATAAACATTTAACAGATTGTGTGAATCCAGAGAGAAAGAGGGGGAGAGAGAGAGAGGGAGAGAGAAAAAGATTAAGAGAAAATGGAAAGGTAGAAAGAGACAGAGGGAATAAAAGAGGAGAAAGTGGAAGAGAAAAAAGAAAGCGGGAAGAGAAGAGGAGTGATGGGGAGAGGGGGCAGATAAGGCGAAATGGGAATGAGGGAGAGGGGGGAGAGTGAGAGAGGGGAAGAGAAGAGGGAGATGTAGAGGGTAGAGTGGGAGAGAGATGGTGAGAGAGCGAATGAATGCAAGGAGGGAGTAGTCACTAAAAATTTGATTAAGGAAATTTCACAAAGAGAGGAATTGACAGGAACTTGCAGAGAGTCTTAGCATTACAATCTCAGAATGGGTGGGAGAGTAGAGGAAATAATTAAAATAATTCTAAAAGAATTAGCAATGGTGAGGTAACCTTGACAACAGAACTCTTGTCGTGGACGTGAGGGCAGCAAAAAATATATCAAGAGATACGAGAGAGATCTTTGAAAAAGAGAAAGAAACGCTTAAAGCGACTGGATCACTGGAGAACAGCAGACCAGCGCGGCACCGCGTGACCCAATCGTTGTCCAAGCAGAATGAGGGAACGATTGGTGAGCGGAGATAGTGAAGGAAAGAGCTACAAGAATAATCGGTTGCCACAATGAAGCAGTAACATTCACATGTGCCAAGAGATAATTGAGTGGGGGCCATCGATAACAAACAGAAGCGAAACGTACAAAAGGATGAATCATTGCAGAACACAGATCGTCTAAAGCAGTGGTTGCCAACTCAGTGCTCTGTGACGTCACAATCTGCTCTCTTGCTCCGAACCCACCAACCGAGCTTGGTAGAGCCAGTCGCGGCGGCAAGCGCACAGTCTTCCAGATGGTATGGAAGTGGAAGAAAAGGTTCACTTGGAAAACCGATAATTTCAATTTTTAGCTGGTAATTATTATTTAGAATGTTTATGATTCAATAACAATGTGAATAATTATACAATAGAACATACATTATTGCATAACTAAAAAGCAATACCCGACTCTTTTATCAAAACCAGAACTGTAATTCAAATTCCATTCTTCTATGACATTAAATTTTTTGGGAAAGACAGTTTCACAGTTTTCACCCCAGGCTTGATTATTATTGATGTACAGTTTTGTTTGAGAATGTTGCAAATCCTCGTGATATTCAGTATCTTTTCCATAATCTTCAATTTGCCAATTCCTTTACTTATTCCATGATTGCGAGCTATGTCAATTCTCAGAATTTATTTTAATCTCGCAGATTTCTCTGGGTTGCAAAGCCACATCATGCATCTGCAGGTTGGGCTTTTTCACATACTGGTGTTCTTTCGAACACACTGAACACTTCGCCGTTGTTCCAGTCTCTACGAATGGATACCTGCCTTCCCTAACAAATAAAATTGACGGGTGTAGATTGTTTCCCTCTCATGTTGCCTGAACCAACGGCAAAGGCCCACTGTTTTCGGTACCGCCGTCTGCCCCTCCTTCCCTCCCCCATTCACTCGCGCCGCTTCCCCGAGTGTTTTATCTCGGAGGGAAAACAGTGCTCCGACGTCATTCCTCGTCCGGTTGGCAATCACTGGTCTGGAGGATCGGGACACCACACACCTTAATCGCGCCTCGGACGAGTAGCAGAACGATTTGGGGAATAGTAGAACACAGATGGTGAAGAAAAGATCATAATATCCACTTCCGTCTATGAAGCAGACACATTAATAAACATTCAAAGAGAAAAAATGGAATCATCGATAACAGAGCCAAAACGTAATAAGGGATGGATCATTGACGAAGAGCAGAAGTAGATACCTGGCAGTCGAATCAGGAAGAGAAGGTTAGCAGAACGAATCCATAAAGTTTCACTCTGAAATGGAAAAAGAATCAGCATATAAAACAAGTGATTGACACCACAAAGTAGTCAGCATGATAAACATCCCGAAAAAAGTTAGTGGGGCCATCGATAACAAACAAGGGAGAAACGCAAAAGCGATTATCCTTTACATACAGCAGAGGATCGGAGCTTCGCGTAGTCGAATTACTATCTAAGAAGGTCAGCAGAAATGCTTCATGAATGGTTAGTTGGATACAATGATGGAAACACCACAAGAATAGGTAATATATAGAGAAATTAGAAAATAGAAGAATTAATGTACTTTGAAGTGCAAAGTCTGAGAAGCCGAATCATTTCTCATTTAAGTTTAATATTATTAATAAAACTGGAGTATTAATGTTCCGTATTTTATTACATGCAAAAATAATTTCCAACAATATACACTTTATTTTTTGGGGTCTTTGTAAAGTGTAAAAGAAAAGTATCAATAAAGTTATTTTGGTAATTAGTGTGAATTCCAAACAAGAAGTCATGTGCATGACAAATATCCAAATTAAGATGTTCGAAGCTCATTTCAGTCTTTTTCTGTTTTCTTACTTGTTAGGTTTTATAATATGAAATAATTTGAAATATCTACGAAACAGTCACGATGACAAACTCCAAGTGCGAAATAAATCTATAACACATCGGAACGAAACGCACAAACCAATGAACCATTGTCAAACAGCCAGAAGATCATAGGCGTATCTCAACAGACACCACAAAGTCAGGAGATGATGTCGGAAAGAACGGCGATTTCCACGACGGAGCAGCCCAAGTGACAAACGCCAAGCGAAACAAACGAGTAAAACCATCGATAACAAACAGAACCAAACGCACAAAGCAGTGAATTATCGGAGAACAGCAGAGGATCGGCGGATCGCGCAGCCCAACCACGACCACAGAGCGGGTGGGGGGCAGAGCGATTCCGAGAAAAGCCGGGAGAGGTCGCGCGCGTCGGCGGCGAGTGGGCGGGCCGCGCTTTGAACAGGCGAGAGCCGCGCCGCGCCACATCGGCCTCATTGCGTTGCCCGACGCGAGAGGGCGCGCGCGTTCGCACGGTCGCGCTGCCGATAAGCCTCGTGGCCAATGGACGCGCTCGCGGAGAATAGCGTTATTCTCCGAAGAAGGACACAGCGCCCGAAATGATAGCTTGGCAGGCGCTGGGGCGGAGTGGATGCGAACTGAATTCGCAAAGGCTCGTGCCTTTGAATGAGATAATCTGCAATAGTGGCACATGCCGATTTCCATAATACGGTGATTGCAATGATGTCAATATGAATCTGGGCGATGATCAATATTGAATGTGGACTTTTTAAATTGAAGTACACAAGTTTTAACGTTTATGATTAAATGAAGATATTTCGTTATTTTCTTTTCATTGTAAAATATATTTTTATTGATCCATAAAAATTATTAAAGAATATATTTCGTTCAATTTTGACACACCATTCAATCTATTTATTTGTGATTAACACAAGCACATACTACTTATCACTACTCAAGGAATCTAATAGTAATCACTTACACTTCGAGTAAGACAATATGGAGAAACCAGCATGCATTCTGCAAAACAGCTTTCTTCAAATTTGGACAGAAATACATGTTTTGTGGGTCCGTAATATTGAAAAATGGTTGTAATTTTTTGTATACTAGTCTCTACGGAATATATAGGTAATATAAAATTACGTAACGCTCGAAAAATTTGATGTCAAGATTCAAACTAAAATACATGTTTTAAGGGTGCATTTTACCTACTACCGAAAAAGTGTGTTCTTTACAACGCTTATCCGTCTGCTTGTGAACAAAATTAAAGCCTAAATAGAATACAGGATTTTCTCCACAAAAAATCTTTCTCACAACTCATAAAAGTATATTAAATAACTGGTGCAAAAACACAATGAATAATGTACTGTAGCAGAAGTACTAGTTTTTCTTTTTGATCCTACTCTTATGATGAAATTTTCATTAATTATGTGCTTAATTTTTGGTTAGTAAATCATAGTTACAAAATGTTGATGCTTCGAAGAATTCAATTTGAGCTTTTTGATACACTTTCCTTTTCAATGGGTGTACATTTTCGTTGTGAAAACCTGAAACTCTTATTCAATTATTCGGTATCATGTGAACGGATTCAGAATCTAAAATTTTTATTTCAACTACTTTTCCCTTGATTGATCAAACCAATTTCTCTTGAAGAAAAATAAGGGAAAGGAGAACGAAAACGTCAATTTAGAACTTCAAACGGAATATGTTTCTTTTGATCCAAACATTTAAACTAGACTTTAATGTCCTTAAGCCGCAATTCATTTGCTTTCAGAATGAAATGAAATATCAAGATAACATTTGAGTACAAGTGTACAACCAGAGTTCCGTTACTTGAAGTGAACATAAATATTGACTTTGAGATTCGTTTATTGAGATAAAACAAATGGTCATTATTGCGAAAACCAATGAATCGAACTTGTCTTGTTTCTTTTCTATCTAATAAGGCACTCAATACCTCTCATTTACGGAGTCTCATGTAATTTTTGGAACAAATTGTGGTTCAAATTAAAACAAACTGTTGAGAAGCTAAAACAAAAATGAATAAAATTTTGTCGTTTTTTATCATAATGTAATTAGTAATAATATTTTCTTCGTAATTGAATATCATAGCAACTATTATTGAGTAGCAAAATTAGTCCTGCTACACAGGAGAATGATTGCATCTTATTGCTTGAAGTTGTGGTTCTCGCTACCGAAGAAGACCTGAAGAATTTTATTGAATGTATTGTTCAAAGAAAATAAGGGGAACAATCAATGCATTGATGTTTTACAACGTCTCCCTGTAGGAATTGTATTGTGCTAACATTTACTCACAAACTGATTAACTCTTATTAGGAATTAAAGTAGTTCTTTCTCTTCACTTTTTGTGTTTATATTCAATAATATTTATGTGCGAGTGTGATGGAACTTGTAAATGAAATTGGTTGGATAAACAACGCAACGAAAAAAAAATTCTAGTAAAGAAATGGACATCGTATAAAATAAATCACTAGACAATTTCATAAATTAACATGAGACTAAAAACTCATAATTTCTCGTATGTATGTGACAGTACGTATGTGAAATAAAAACATTGCATCATTTTCAGAGGCTAAACATACAAGTGAAACTATAAAACCCACTTTTAAATGTTAGGAAAGGATTCGTTCAAGTGAACGCAATCGTTGTGAAATATTTTGGGAATTCTGATGTATTGTTGACGTAATTATATGAAGAAGTAATGGAAGTCACCTCCGTCAACTTAATATATTTATTTCCAGTACCAACAGCGTATAAATGCTTCTGACAGTTCTTTTGTCACGTGCTGTGGTACGTCATGTGATCTGCTCTGAAGAAATCAGCTTGCCAGGATTTGTTTACTTACCTATAGCCAGAGTTTAGCGAGCCGCCCATCTGATTCACACTTGTTCGCGCGGCGGAGGAGATGAGCTTCGGCTCTGTCGAAAGTTATGAACATGATATCATGACGTGTCTTAGCCGGTCAGTAAGTGTCAATGTTTTGAAATTTACCTGTGATGTAGGTAGTGCCATGAGCGTAGATGTGTGGCAACAGCACATTGAACTGTCAGAGTCGCTTATACGCTGCCGGAACCAGTGGTGTTGCGAGGGAGGAGCAGGGGGAGCGGTCCGCCCCGGGTGTCACCATTTTAGAGGTGACACCAATTAGAAACACTTATAGCTTTTGTGTATATGACAGATTATAGCATAGGTTTTAAAGAACTTACAGATAAGTTTGATACCCTGAAATCTCGAAAAGTGTTTTTATAAAACATATGCATTTTTAATTAGCATTTCTTCATTTTGGGTTATTTATTTAAAAATTGTATTTCAATTATTCAAAATAACATACAGTTTTTAATATATTGTAAATAAAAGTCACGTCCAAATATTCTTTCATTCATATTAAATAATGTATAAACCATTCTGTAAAGGATATTTTTTTATATTTACTTAATAGGTGGGGCTGATACCATTAATTTTGCCCCGGGTAACACCAAATGAAGCTACGTCACTGGTCGGAACCGTAGAGATACAGCTCTCTAAATAAATAAATTAAGTTGACGGAAATGACTTCCATTATTTCTTACCATTGTGAAATAATTCGCCGTCCACCCACTCCGCGTTTCACTTCATTTGCGCGAAATCTGCACGGAGCGGCGCGCTGGCAGCGTTCAGTAAGTCGTCAAGCGGAGGCGGTCTACCCCAGCGCGGCCGTGCGGGGCGGCTCCGAAGCGAAGAGTTAATGAATGAATCCAATCGTCCTGGGAGTCCGTGCGGACGTCCCTCGCGCCCTGCTCAACAAACAATTGCCGACCGCGCCGCGCTGCGTTGGACAGGCGGGCGCGTATATGCACGTCGTCAAAACTACCGCTGCTGTCGGTGTCCTCGCCATCCTTTGCTGTCTGTCACTGTCCTTGTTTTTAGGTTTACTTATGCAACGGCCGTTTCAGTGGGTGGGAATATGGTTTTTAGAGGGGCAAAAGTGTTTGTTTCGATTCGATGAAAGTGTTTTTCAGACACAAGATAGAGAAGAAATGAGATTATACTTCATGTTATCTTTTAAGTCCCAGTTCATTCATTTGAATATTGGTAATTTTAAAACCTCAATCTGCATCGTTATATTCAAGAGAAGTTATTGAGTAAGAACTCATGAATCTAGTGTCATTTCGAGATGATCTTATTTGTTTCTCACTGACTCGTTTCAGGAGCAAACTAAGGATCTATAGTTATCGTCCATTTAAATAGGAATTTCCAAATTATATTTAGGTTTAATTCTATGTAGAATTTTGATCTTTATTAAGTTTTTAAAATTGAAGTTTTTCAGTTTACATATTTTCTTTAATGGACGAATATTTGACAAGTAAAATTAGTCCACTCAGTATCCATTAGTTTATATAACCGTAACCAGAACTGAAAAATATATGAAATTTTAAAAAAAATACCACCAAAAAGTCGCATCTCACTTTGTGACATAGTGGAATCCAGATAATTTTGTATTTATCATGTGAAATCGAAGGCTAGTACAAACTTGAACATTTAAAACGGAAAGTCATTACGAATTATTTTATCAATACAAATTCAAGGAATTGTCCAAAATTTTGTTTTGTGTTTCCAAACAAAATTACACCTCTGCGCTTGAGATTTGAATGTAAATTTTTCTAATTTACGAGTCAAGTATGTTAATATAACCATTGTCAAAAATCACTCAAAATTATCATAATTACAAGAGAGAGACTGTAATAAATCATCACAAAATGTAAACATTTATAAAAGTATTTTGTATCTTGTCGCAGTAATATTCAAAGTACTCATCAAATAATGACAAATGCTACATATTTACATTTGAATAAAGAATTGATTGTATGTTGAATAAAAAGTGCTTTTTATAAACTCGATGTTTTTAAAGCGTTAAAAATGATCAACATCGAGTTTTTTTTTGACGTGACGCGCCACTCCAAAAACATGGACAAATATTCATGGCAGTATGTAAATGGCATTCATGGCATGTTTTAAAAATGAATATAATTCATTGATTTTTCCATCCATTTTATTATTAAAAAGAGATATTATATATTCACACTTTTTCAAATATTCACAAAATGTAAAAGGGTTTCAAATCTTCCGACTGACAACGCAAACGTACTGCAAAAGTTCAAATTCAATATAATACAATCCAAAAGTTCCAAATTATAAAATATCTCTTTTTTATACATTTTTGGTAAAAGAGTTTGAGTTTAAAATGTAAAAACAGTTCAGTAAATATCATAACAGATGAACAACCCATTTGAAACATATTTTAAAAGAATATCAAACAATTTCACACGAGTAATTTTTTTAGGTTCAACAGACACTTATCTCTTATTAATCATTCGATCGATATTTCCCTGAGGCACTAGATCTGTGCTTGTAACCACTGTGCACCCATGATTACTGTAAACCCGATCGACAAGTATCCGTCAAGCTGTCCCGTCTCAAGGGAACTGTCATTACAGGTGGACAGCGCGCGGGCTGTGGAACGGGTGAGCGAGCGAATGGAGGTGATTCCGCTCAGGGAGTGGCTTCGGCGAGTGGCCGTCACCGCCAGTGCAGTGCGACGGACCTCCGTCAAGCTACACCCCCCCCACTTGTCAGAAATTCAAAATCAGCTAGTCTATAATTTTGAACTAATTATGTACTAATTTTGTACCAAAATAAAAAAAAGAATTGTACTCAACTATAAACCACTAAAAAACGACATTCAAAATCAACTATTCCATTGTTGTCTACTAATTATGTACTAGTTTTGAATCACAATAAAATTTTGTACTTAACTATAAACTATTAAAAAACGGTTGCAAAAAATACGATTTTTTTCACATATTTGCGATTTTTTAATCACTTTTTGAATCATATTTCAAGGTTCAAATTTATATAGCAGTGTGGTATTATAGTGAACGTTTGGATGTATCTTTTTTTCAAAATTGTATTGATCTCTCAACGGAGATATTGCAGTCGAAAAACGCAAAAAAAAATGGCGTGCGGCATATAAAGTGACTGCCATGACTGAAGTGTGCGACGGGCCTAATCCAGCGCGCGCCGGAGCGCGTGGCAGGCGATGGCGCGCAAATGGCCGCCAGGGAGCGTGCGATGTAGGTGGCACGATTACGCTCATCAGCGCAAGTGCTTCTGGGAGAGAAAAAATGTATGGAACAAGATGGGACAGGGTGAATGTGCGCAGGAGGAAAATGAGTCACACACCGTGTCACCGAGTCTTATCGCCTGCCAAAATTCTCTGTTCTTGACAGCTGTGCCTGTGGGAATAGGATTCGACACCCTATTCCCACAGGTACAGCTGGGGATAGGGCGTCGGATTTAGGGTGTAGGGTGGCGGATTTTTAACACCCAATGGTATAGTTGGGTGCAATTCAGATAGCTGTTTCCATTCGTCGCACTGAAACCCACTATAGTGCGGGGTGGAAACGGCATTACTCCCCAACAGTGCTGCCCCACACGCGTGAAGGGCAGTACGAATGAAACGGATTCCGGAACTGCGTCAGTGCGTGTGCGCTAGGCAATGAGATTATAGATAGCTGTTCTTTGGTCTATAACATTGATAGAACTTGAAAATAAGAATTTTTAATTCTTATAGTTGTTATAATTTTTACAATAATTATTACTGTTCTTAACAGAAGTCGTATAAAGTATTTTGGTAGTTCCAACTCCTTAATTCAAAAGTTATAAACGTGTGATTTCTTTATTTAAAAATTAGAGAAAACTTCGAACACTTATCAACTAGAATTTCATTTTTCAATATTTACTTTTCTACTTTTCAAGATTCGGACTATTCTAGCAGGCCTTCCTTGGAATGTCTGCAGAACTTTAATCCACGTCAGTAGTATGTAACACGTTTCTGAGTATAAAATTATATGTTGACCAAATATACTTGAATGTCCAAATGGGCATTTCACCAGGCATAAGGTAGAGTGAAGATCTTATTAGAGAGTTTTTTCAAGACGGTAAATCCAATGTCGTAGTTCGTAATCATTGTCGTCAATCAGAAATAACGTACCTCCAGAAAAATAAGTTTTTACAAGTCGTACAATCGAAAACATACGTAAAACTATGAACTGAGAACCTCGAACAGTACCTAAAAACTTTTACTGAACATCTGTGAATCTTTGGACTCCATTTATGTTTTGTGAGGATTACCAGTTTTAAATATGTAAAATATGACTAGCTGACCCGGCAAACGTTGTTTGCCTTATAAATTATTCCAAGGATTATTTTACTAGAAAAAAATTACTAACTTATTGTCAGTGTTTGAGGATGTGGTATATATGAGTTAAAGAGGCATTAAGCGCTGTGAACGATGATGGAATATAAAAATAACAAAATACCAAACATTAATATTTTTAATTTATTGTAATTTATTTTTGGAAATGATATACATTGCTAATTATAATAATTTTACTAAACAAAACATATCAATCCCTCAACACAATAGAGTGTACAATATTTTTTGCTATCCCATGTTTAGCTAACACAAATAAACTGGATGGTTTGCCCACTCGAGAGCATGCCATGTATAATTGACCGTGTGAAAAAAATGTTGTGCTCAAAAATAAGCCCCAAACAGACATCGTTTGGCCTTGAGACTTATTGATAGTCATCGCAAATGACAATCTTAACGGAAATTGAAGGCGTTTAAATTGAACTGGCACATCTGTGGGTACAATAGGAATCCGTGGCAGTAATATATTCTCAACTCGACATTCGCCATTTAAAATGGGTTCGATAACGTTTTTCATTACAGCCCTGCAAAGTAATCATAAATTATTTAAAAATTACACCGAAATAGAAAAATGATATTTGTAAAATTACGATTAACGCCCACACAATAAAAATAATGGCCGAAAACTGTAGTGAGTGAGAAACTGTTTATTGTGTGAGAGATCTCATCCCCACTCCGTGCTGCTTACTGGGTCAGAAGCTATGTTGCCAGATGTGAAACTACGGATTGCGAAGTTTTAAGTTCGAAAATGCGGATTTCTTCTAATGAATGCGGATTTACTACGAATAATATAATTTGTTTGTTCTCACTATACATAAAGTTTTCGATTCACTCAAGAAATTAAAAATATAAAATATCAGTATTTTTGTTATAAATGTACTTTCAATATATTTTTAATCTCAGTTTAATATGAAGCCGACTAATGTGATTTCAACATTTTTAATTTCAATATCCCGCGAAGTGCATCATTTCTCCGGCTTTAATAAACGCAGTAAGAATCCGAACGACGATCTGTATTCTTATTTGGCGTATTCGGAAACGACTAACCAACAGGTCACATATTTGTCCTCTGAATCTCTAACAGTAAGACAATAAAGGACGTAGTTCACGACAACACCTTGGTGCTTGGTCATCAATTTTCGAATACGGCAATTGGATAAAGTCCTAATGATTGGTAGATGATTGGTGTTTTATTGCTTTCTACTTTCATCGTAGAGAGAGAGACGGCATTTTGAACATTCAAACTTTGTCAACCATAGTTAGCGGGACATCTAACGATCATTGTAATAACTGAGGAAAAGAAAAAAATGGATTTTAATCCACTACCATGGAAATGCAGATTTTTTAGGCATCCTCATTGGTTAACGCGGATTAGCTATTAATAATGCGGAAATACGGAACATCTGGCAACACTGGTCCGAAGTGACACCTTGCGGGGATACTGATCAAGTGATAATTACATCATTACATCATGTAAATGAATCAGGGATTTCTTTACCTATTGTTGCACTATATGACAATAAAAACGAAAATCTATATATTAAAAGACGACAGGAGAAAATAATTAACGATTATAAATCTTCTCTAAAGAACAATCATTTAAAAATTTTTTTATAAAATGCATGTACACATTTTTAACTGTTCACCAATGAATCTTATCCTCATTTTGTACATTCGAGAATTTAATATCAACTTTCGAATGCTAACTAAACATTAATTAAGGCTAACTAAGCATTTCGAAGTAACAAACATCACAAATTATTAAAACAAAGTTCCTAGTCCCAATGTCATATCTACCTGGAGTCAAATAGTAATTGCTATGCCTTTTTTCCTGTTAATTATAGATAAATTAATGATACATTAGTCTCTAACATGCTTAAGACTCCTTAAACCTAACGCAACAATGTATCGCGGAGACAAACATTTTTCTAGCTGAGCCCGGCAGACGTTGTTCTGCCCCTATATCTCTCTTTCTCCATCTCTCTCTCTTTCTCCGTCTCTCTTTCTCCGTCTCTCTCTCTCTTTCTCCGTCTCTCTCTCTTTCTCCGTCTCTCTCGGTGTTATTCACATTTAATAGCAGTCTGCACATCGCTGAGCAGGTGCGTAATATGGAGAAACACCGGGCAGCGGGTGAAATACCGCCGAGTGAAATACCTACCGTGTGTAGCGGGTTGCCTAAAAAGTTTAGTCCGTAAAATTAAAAAAAAAAATGGGGTGGACCACCCTTATCACTAAGAGGAATAAAAATAGATAACAAACTATTCTCAGACCTACTGAATATACATATAAAATTTCATCAAAATCTCTCAAGTCGTTTCGGAGGAGTATGGTAACTAAAACTGTGACACGAGAATTTTATACATATAGATATTATACATATTTATGTCAGAGTTCATATTATGAACTCTGATTGTGTCACACAAATATGTAAAATATATGTCTTTATCTCCGAAGTAGGCCTAAAGTATAGCTTCTTTAAACTGCAATTTCACTACATATTTTTATTGTGTGTATTATTAATAGGAACTTGTTGAAATGATAACATTCTGTACATTAACAACTAGATTTTCGATGTAACCTCAATGTACACATAACATCCACATTCTAAACTAATACGATAGTTTATTCCTGACGTATAGGAATGAACTTGAGTAAAAATTAACCATGAAGTTCCTGCTGTATTATATTGCTACTAAGAATATTGTTATTTTCATTATTTCTATTCTTATTATGTATTAGTGTCGAAGTGCAAGCTATGAAGACATTTGTCGTAGACAACAAAACATGAAGAATGGCGGGACCTGTCAATTGAAAGCCCGCCACGGGATGCCGGCGCATGCGCAGAACAATTGTCTCCAGAAATATCGTGTTACGTCTTCCAAATTCACGACTTGCAAAAACTCTGAAATACACGCCGGTCTTGATAGACGAGGTCACTAAGGCTGAAGAGCCGTAGCTGCCTTGAGCCTGAAGGGTCGCGGATTCGAATCCAGCCCGGAGCATGAATGTTTGTATGTGTTCGCATAACGTTTGCCCCAATGTTATATACTGTGGGCGCTATGTGACCATAACAGTTGAAAAGTGACCTCAAATAAGTAAAAAAAGAGAGAAAAACATATTTTTTAAATGCATGAAAGGAATGGGTAGTGGGGGACGAGATGAGGACGCAGTAGCTGATGACTCGCGCGATTCGCCGCTCCAATATGACACCCAAATCGCGCTTAAAAGGCTCTTGACCGCTGTGACCCGCGATGGGAATTTCGCTTATGCAAGCCCGAAATTTACGATTGCCTTTTTCAAGCGGATGAAAAATACTCTCGTAAACGTTCTCATAATGAACCCCTGGACACCAGCTGTAGAGAGGAAGTTATTCCCTCGTTGAAATACGGCGAGAGAATTCCGCGGCAACAGAATGTATTTTAGTTTCACATCATGTTTCTCCATGGAGTCGAGAAACAGTTCATATTTTACGTCTAGTTTTCTTAGAATAGTGTGACTTTTTTATTTCCAGATAAAAACACACTGCAACACTAATCAACGTTAAAGCTCTATTCACTTATGTTTTTAACAATATATTTGGTTTATTATCCATCAACAAATTTATTCAAATTCTAAATAAGGAAATAAAAATATGTAGTTTTCGTGACAATATCAACTTTTATTCCTCAACTGGTATAGATAAAATTTATATTTTATTTTAATATTAATTGAAAAATATTAAAGAAATGTTATATTCCCATAGCAATAATGCACTTCAGTTGTAATTCAACCTTATTTATGTGTTGCATTCTGATTTGTTCTGTAAACTGCCATTTACATAAATTCGTTGCACGAAGGTAACAATCTGTTAATTTATCATTGTTATATACAATTTACAAATAATTATGTATGGACAATACAGATAAAAATGGATTGTTGTACGAGAAAAAAAATATAACATTTTTAAAATATCGAAGTGTCTAGTGCAAGCAGGAAGTCATATTCCAAAATACTGTTGGAGCGAGTAAACGCACGGCATGGTAAAAACATATAAAAATGTAAACTGAGAAAGTTGTGATACTAAAATATAGAGAATATTGTACAAGAATATGAAGATTCGCAACGAGGATTACCAATAAAAAAGTTTAAAGAAAGATTGTAGGAGAAAAATTAGATATTCACGACACAGTACATTGGAAAAACTTTCTTTGCGGGGTCTTAAAAGTTCTAAAAAGGATCGGGAGACAATACGATGCCTTCACAAGCTTGACCTATAAATCGATATTTTGATTTTGAATTTCAAATAGTTTTGTATTTGAATGACAATGAAGTAGCAATATCTCAAGTAGCAAACCAACAATATATTCCTATGTCATTTGATGAAGTGTAGGCTAGTTGTGTCGGCAATGAACAGATTTACAAATATTTTCAAACATTTTTTTAAAGAAATTATCTTACCATCCTCAATGAACTTGAACTTCTCATGCAATATACAATGTTTCCAAATCTAGAATACTTTTATACAGCAATGTGAGATAAAGCAACAAGGTGGATAAAATTGCGTATGACTTGTTGACCACAAACTGGAAAACGGATTAAAATAACTTGATTATGATTTTGCAAAAAAATTGTCATCTGATTCACTGCTACTCGTATTTTATGTCCTCCAGATACATAGGGACCAGGAATAGTACCCTCAAATACGCCTATACAAGCACTTTTTTCTTTAAATGAAATTTATTATACACAATTATTTCTTTAAATTATTATGAAAAATTTTTTGAAAATTTTATTTGTTTCTACGCAATTTTAATTACAATTACAATTTTAATTACAATTTTCAAATACACGCAATATTATAACATTTCTCAGGTTCGTGTCGTAGATTTTGCAGGTTCATTTAGTAGTATAATATAGCGGAGCAGAGAGAACTAATGCGAGCAAATATGTACTGCTGTAGCTTCAATAGTTTATAATTATTTGATATATACGAGGAGAAAATGTAAAGAAAAATTTGGAGCAGTTTTTGGAAAAAAATTGTTGAAAAATTGTCTAAATATCATGTAAAACTACGGAGAAATTACTGACATTTTCGAGAAAATGTATATGAACTTATTTCAAGCTCTCTTTGAACAATATATTTTGGTAACAAAAATCTATCTTTAATGTAGTTGTAGGAAAACGCCAAAAAATATCTATTAATTATTGAAAAATAAGGAATTATAACGCAAAAGAGACTTGCACCATTCATTTAGACGCCTTTTACGTTATCACAGGACAGAGTTTAATTAAATAATTTGGAGCAAGAAAAGTTAGAAAATGATTTTGCTATTACTGCCTACCAAAATCAAAATGCCTGTTTAAAAGTGGTATTTATGCGTCCGGCAAAACTTTTTAAACGCTAGAGTTGACCACAGACAGATTTTGCTGTCAATCGATATATTGGTAATTATCAAAGACTCACAAAATATGAATTCTCGATTCAGGTTGCTTTGACTAAGTTCTCACCAATTGTATACATTGCTCTCCTGATTTTATTGATATTACGAGTTACTTTACATCTCTTTTGTCGTGTTATAAAATAATTAAGTCTATAAACTCTAAGAAAGAATCTGAAAGAATATGTTACGCCGCCTCGGACAGCTACCATCGTGTGCATGGTGCTTCATATTGTAATATACAAAATATTACAGAACAAACGCCGCGCCTTAATCTGGACGGACGGAGCTGTAATATACAAAAGATTACAAAACAAACGCCGCGCTTTAATCTGGATGGTCGCGGTTACTAGGTAACGAAGGTTGTTGACGGGCTGGAGGGGGCGCTGGACTGGAGAGTTGGTGGTTGACTGGCATCGTGGTGGTAGTGGCGCGAATGTAATCTGAATTAAGTAGGACATTGACGTGAATAGGGAGGATAGATTGTAGAACAATAGCGCAATAAGTGAGTCAGCAAGAAAGAAGCAGACGACTTCGGCGACGACCGGCGCGAAGAGGGATTTTCGACGCGGAAGCCAAGGGGCTACGAACTGCGGGGCCATCGTTTCACAACGCCAGACAATTCGGTACCGTGAACCTGATGCATGCAATCAATCAAGAGAATTTATATTGTTAGTTCCAAATTCAATTTTTAATAAACAAAATTATTGTTGTGCCACGTTATATGTAATTCCTTCGGAATATAAATAATTTCAGACTTCCAGGCTTCTCTGTATAGAGAGCATGAGAACCAGAAAACTGAGCTAGCAAAGTAAAGTAAATTAGATAAAATAAATCATTCATTATTTTATCACAATATAAAACATTGGACACATTGGGCGATATGTCAGTGAGTGTT
This sequence comes from Acheta domesticus, assembly GCA_031308135.1. NCBI lineage: Eukaryota > Metazoa > Arthropoda > Insecta > Orthoptera > Gryllidae > Acheta > Acheta domesticus. Next base: position 124,061,988 of record JAHLJT010009419.1, read on the forward strand.
CCGGCAACTTCGCAAACTTCCGATTATCTTCCACCTCCTGTTATTGAAGAAGATTTTTCTATGCACACACACGAACTACAAAAGCAACAACGAACATTACATTCAGATAATTCAACATTTCAACAAACATTTACAGATAATTCAACCTTTTCTTTGTTCCAATTACCAAGGAGTTTCCAACGAAGCAATTTATCGATTATTCCAAAAAAGGTGCAAATATATACGAGTAATTTCTCTGATAATCTGGAAGCACCATCTAATAATAGTACTACCTTATGTTCATGTCACAACCATGTTAACACTTTTGACTAATAAATCGCAAATTGTATAACCTCCGCAAAATACAAATCATATTTGTTCTTCATATTCCACCATCCAATTTCAAGAACAATGTTCAGAACAAAAGTGATTCAAGACAGAGAGGTGGATCAATCCCTCATTCTAAAGATACAAGACTGGCTTCTAATACCTCAAATTCTTCCAATCCACCTATACATCTTGGCAACAAATATGCACCGCTATCTAGTTTACAAGAACCTCAAGACGAATCTCAAGCCATTAACATTCCACCAATAATTGTTTTCAATGTACATAACTTTACAAACTTTCTTACAAATCTCCATTATATAGTTAACTAGTGGTGCTACAGAATGGCACAGACTTTCCCGTATTCGTTTTCTATTTCCTTGGGTCCGGGCTAGCTATTCGGAATTGCCATATTCTCTTGCCACCTGCCATTAATCGCCATTCAAAGTACATTTTTTGACATTTTACAGGTCTTTTAAGGTCATGTACAACAATGTACTTGACCTTAAAGAAATAACTTACAATGGATAACAAATTTTATTTAAAGGAAAAATCTCTATCTTCAATTTTATGGTTTGAGGAAGACGCCGAATAAAACTCAAGCTTTTGCGATTTTCGAAAATTCAGAGTTAACCCTGAAAATCGTACCTATGCCACCTTAATAAGCGTATTTTACTCTATTGTTACACGAAATTTAAATTAACAATTTGAAGCCAGCTTTGAGAAAATTTTGAGAATGTCCGGGGGGCTTCATGTAAAGTACATTTCATTACGCAAAAAATAAGCATCTTTACAAGTAATTGTTCATTACTTTTTTTGACGTGCTGATATTTTAGAATACATTTTATTTAGGGCAAAAATCTCTATCTTCAAATTTGTAGTTTTGATATGTAAACTTTTTTCAATTTTCGAAAACACAGCGGGAAATAGAACTAGAGCCAAATTTTTATCAACTTTGGATACAGACTTAAAGAAAATTTAAAGGAAAAAATTCAATCAGTTTTTGAAAAAAAATTAAAACATGTACAAAAACAACTGTATTTAACACAAATTTTTGCGAAAACGACTCTTACATTCGAAAAATTGACATGACTTTATTGAAATATCTGTCTTTGTGCACATTTCACGAAGGAAAATAAACTCTATGTTCAATATGGTGGTTGTAGTTAGTCACTGAAAACAGTTTAACTTTATACAATTTTGAAAAATTCAACGGCATTTTAACGAAAATGGGACATGCAGCATCAAGGACTCACACAAAGCATGGGTTATGACTACACGACAGTGTAAGAGAAAGTTATTCTATATTGAAACAAGATTTTTAAAATTTTCGGTCCCAAGTCCTGGTAATAAGAATTTTGGTATCGAAAATTGGATGATTCTTGTTCACGATTACAATAATATCTGTTCTTGCGATGTAAGGGCGAGAAAGTAAAAATGGGAACTATAAATTTGATTATTTATTTTTTTAAATAAATTTGATTACCTCATTTTTTCATCCTACTACGTATACACCCTCTACGACGCTTACTAGACGTTAACGATCTCCACTCCGATAGCGTCTATGATTGATTCGATTCAACTTTTATCTCGTGAAACACTCTAAATCGAAAATCATGTTCGTGCAAAATATTAATATATCCTAATAATGTTTTGATCGACTGTTTACGCAAGCTTAAATTTGCTTGCATTGAATTTGCTTGTTTTAAATTTACTTAGATTAAATTGTACAGAATTGTTACTTATACAATCACTGTGAAGATTCACAGAATCTTATTAATCAAGGAACACGCTTATTACGTCATCCTATTAGAATTCTTGAATTGCACATGACCAGGAAGTGCCATCACTCGCAGTATACAAGTAGAAATGGGGTACTACGTTTTTCAGCTTTTATCACAATCTCTATTATTCCACGGAGTTAATGAGCTATTTCTAGAAAAATGAGTGTGCTTGAGGTAAATAGTCCAATGTTATTATTTTTTATTATTATTTCTTAAATTTAAAATGAAAAGCGCGTTAAATTCATTTCTTTTTTCTTGAGATTTATAATATATTCACGAACGTCCTGAAAAATCCTTTTACTTCGTCAACTTAGTAAACTAAGGAAAAGAAAAGTGAAATTTGAAAAATCAGAGAGAATGTCAATGAGAAGACAAACAGAATGGTATATTTGGCCCTCACCGAATTCTCTCGGCAGAAAGGTCAACTTCAATTGGCTTCTCGAAAGACATGATGACGTGTGAAATCCATTATTAACACAAGTCACGTGACACCCACCATCTCCTGAACAGCATTGTGATTTTACTTGAGGTTCAATTAAGTAGTATTACCATAGTGATAAAGAGTTAACTTTCCAGAAAAATGTATTATGAAATAGTGAGTCTATTTTGTAATACAGACTAAAAAACTGAAAATCAGATAATGACGACTAGAGATTTCGAAAAACACACAAGTTTAAATTATATTGGAAAATTAATTTTCTGCACTCAGATTCATAATTACTTTCATAAATACCAATCCTTAATACTGTGTTTCAAAGATCTGTCCGATAATGGAAAGTCAGAAATGTCCGTTGATAGTCACTGAATAAAAATACTAAATTAAGCAAAATTTTCCATATCAATCATTTGTTGTCAGTTTGCGTCATGCGCAAATCCAGTCGTTTGCAAATAATGAATATAATAAACAAATAGATTAATATCAATGAATGATTACGAATGGCGATATCCAAAATTACTCAAAACAAAGTGTAACAAAGTGACTTACACAAGAGGTAAAGTTTATTTATATACTGTAATTTTCATTTTCAGACTGTCTTTTAACTCATATCCCCGTCATTAAAAAATCTATCTTTTTAGTTGCGTCTTCTTAATTTTTCAAACCATGAGAAACCAACTGTCAATTAAAAACACCTTTCCAATAAACATTTTCTGTATGTCCGTCCGTCTGTACTTCTGTACGTCTGTCCGTCTTTCTGTCCGTCTCTCCGTCCGTCTGTCCGTCCGATCTATAATTTCGTATCCAACCGCATTTTGCTATTTCCTCCCGCATTTCGGCCACGGTTCCATCGTGAAATTCGTCCCATCGTGAACATGATACTTTGTCATTGCTGTAGTATAATTACTCTAATTTACTATTAAATTGTTTAAATTTATTAACAAACTCATTTCATAATTCTAAATTATTGCATTTTAGTTGATCATTTTTTATCAAAACCATTAGGTAGTTCTGAATTGTAATTCAATAATTTTTTTTTCAAATTTTTTTCTCAAATTTCGTTTTTAATGTCTAATCGTAAATTAAATATCAGTTTATATGCATCGTCGTTCGTCGTTGGTGGTCCCTACAATTCACTATCTTGTTACATTACGTTTTCTACATTTTGAAATGGTTCCTTTTTGGGGTTCGTATTAGATCCATTTTCAATTGTGGTATCGTTAAGTTTTTGTGATGGCTAGTTGTAACTTTCGAATTCTACTTTTTGTTAGGAGTCTCCAATTTTTTAAATTAACCCAGTGTTAAGCAACACAGAAAATGGCTTACTATACCCTCCTTAAACAAACACACGTAACAGAATCTAATAAATTATAATAGATATCTTGCAGTTTCTTGACTGATTCTCTGAGTGACTGATTCTCTGCTTATCAATCGCTTAAGAATCGCTACTATATTTTTGAAATACAAATTTCTAAAGAAAATTAAAGTTTGAATTTTCAGTTGAGATGTGTATTTACACGATCCATTGCACAGAAGGCCAGATAAATATTTTGTAAATGCAACTGAGATATTCTGTGAGTTGTTGAAAATCAATTAACTTAGATGGACAATGTCAGAAGAAGAAAGGTGCTTTTTCTCGAAAGTATACTTTCCCGGCAGTCTGTTCGTTGTTTAAAAGAGCCAGTTGGAAGCTCCTTTTCGCAGAAGAGCCAGAAGTTAAATTTGCGTAAGAAGCAAGTAGACTTTTCCTAAATGATTGATCGAGCTTCTGAACTTTGTTCTTGTGGAGAACATCGCGAAGAATCGTGCCTGAAGACAAAGCAGTAGGATGACTACAATATATTTTCTGCTGATAAATTTGACGGAGACAAAGAATTATCCTTATCATTAGCAAAGAAAAACATTAATCCAACTTTCCATAAATCTCGTGCATTAGATTAAAAGAACTGATATATTATAAAAGTACATTATGAAACGATGATGTAATGATGGATTCTAATACACGAGTGTGATATCACGATACGAGCAAGAAACGAGTGAATATCGTAAGCTTCAAAGATTTGCTCATTAATAACCATTACATCGCATTTTATATGGCATTTTTTCCACGAATTTTATAAGTTAAACTTTTACATTGAATCGTTTCGTGGCAGTGAACATAAAGGATTTAGCCAAGGCCAACTAGAGAACAGCTTCCTAACCTTACCTTTGCCTGCTGCCGCAGATGGCTGTGGCCACCCGGCCGCCTACGAGGGAGTCAAATGGGATCAAAGTGAAAATACAATCCAATTTATTTTAAACAATATTCCACGAAAAAGGCACTAATATTAAAAGAAATGAAAACTGACGAGCAAAATCAAATAAACGAGTATTATCAAATAAACACAATCGAAAGAAACATTTACTAGAACGATAATCAATGGTTGTCAATTCTTGGTGTGCAATGTCTCTGTGATTGGTCAAAAACATGTGTCATAATTAAATTTAAATCGTAATGAATATTAATATGCAACTGGTTGCAGCCATTAAATGACAGAATTATACAAAGGAAGTGAAAATCGAATAATGTTTTTACTTTCCCGAATACGTACGTATACACGGAGTGATACAGGTAGTATAGGGAAAGTTATGTAATGCGGTGCGAAAAAATGGCCAATTTTCGGCGGAAAAAAATTAATTGCCGGGCCGCGAAAACGAAAAAGTCGATAAAACCAGTTGCTAAACTACGTAAAAAATACCCTAACACGTGGTGTAGCCAGAAACCCTGTTTTCTAGGTTCTTGATACCGAAAACCCAATTGAAAGGGAAACGTCCGTCAGCCTGTCTGACTGTCTGTCCGTCTGTCCGTCCGTTATTACAGAAATTACAGAAACAATATATTTTTTTTAAAAAACGGCTCCAAATTTTTTCTTTAAACTTTTGGTAGGGATAGTGGTAAATGTACTCTATCAGATAACATGAAAGCCATATTGCTCTATAGGTTGGTTTTTTCAAAAATTACAAAAATGTAAATTTTTTCACAGGTTTCTCACGTCGATAATATTTACATTGGCGGCGATTTTTTCACATTATTATGTATGTACATGTGCTTTAAATAATGTCAAGTAAAGTTTCTCGAAAACACAACCGTTTTCTGTGAAAACAAGCTCAAAATTTCGCATTTTCAGAAACGCTCAGACGCCATTTTCTAATATATGGCTGCAAATTTTTTCTTCAAACTTTTGTAACGGATAGTGCTAATTACACTCTTTAGTATAGCGTAAAGTTTATTTTGAGGTACTTTTTAAGTAATTTAAGATCTCTCAAATCCTTAATATGCACATTACCAGCAATTTGTAAACATTATTATATTTGTGAGTGTAAGTGCTTCAAATAACTTCAAATAAAGTATTTTGAAAACTCAAAAATTTTCTGTGAAAATGAGCTTCAAATTTCGCATTTTAAGTAACGCTAAAACGCCATTTTCTCTTAAATGGCACATAATTTTTAAAAGAAAATTGCCATTTATGACTAGATATTTGTGTTCTTTAATATTCTAAAATTAGTGTTTCCGTTCTACCAATAGGAAACCGAAAAATTGAGAATAATACAAAAAAATGTACTTTTGGCGGCAATAGATGATAGCTGGCAAGAAAGAGTTTATGGCAATTCCGAATAGTTATCGAAGACCCAAGGAAATAGAAAACTAATACGGGAAAGTCTGTGCCATTCTGTAGCACCACTAGTTTGAAAATATATTTTGTCTAATTTTAGAAAACAAATTGATAACTGAAATAGTTCACTTCAATAAAGTGTTTCACTTTTAAGTTTAAAGCTTCGTGATAGTATGAAGTGTTCTAGTAAATACAATTATTTTTTTTCCTGAAACTACCATTAAACTAATAATAATTGCATTATTAAAAATTAACGCTCTGATTTTACTAAACACAAAACCAACAGCAAATAATCAGTTTAAATTTCATTAGGACATGCAAAGAAAGAAAATCAATCCTGGGAAAAGTATTCTCATTTCACCCTTCCATCAGCCACAATGAAACAAGTATATTCCAAATTCCCAGCTTCGTATTGCAACCTTCGTAAACAAGAGTAGAGAGAAATGAAGTTTTAATCTTACTTTCGAGTCAAATTTTCAAGCCCACGTATTCAGAAGAAGACGAGTCGACTTCGCTAGTCCCAAGTGTTGTAATTATTAAAAAGTTCATTTGTTTGTGCTTCAAGGGAGCCTTTCTTCCCTAAATGCTGAGTCGTGTGTTTTTCCCTTTCTTCGCCAACTTTGTGCTGAATGGCTTGTGTATCGCGTTGCATATTTTAACTCCGCATCCGGACGTGGCGTGTACCCTTGCGGTGGCAAGGATTTCGACCTACAGCAGAGATGGGGAAGAAGCATCAGAAGGTTTAAAGCGGTAGAGGGGAGAAAGGAAAACAAAAAGAGAAAGGTAGAAAGGTTGAAAAGCCTTCGAGGGTGTGGATAGCTCGGAACAACTGAGCGATGATGGAAGAGTTGAGAGCTACACAGATAACAGGCTCGCGAAATTCTGAAGTGAATTTAATTCAAGAAATAAAGGGACTAAATCTAATGCACTTGAGGGTATTTTAAGGGTTGGAAAGAAAGGAAAATACTTTTTTTCTATTTTAATAATATTTAATAGATTGATATTTATGAAACAATTAAAGAAAAGTGAAATATAAGAATGCGAAATCATATGAGAATTAAATACAAACGAACAAACACTTAAATCCCATATCTTACTTACATAGTGACTGAATAAAGAAATACACAATGTAACTAGTTGAATATGAAAATGTAGGTACAATATAGCCGAAAAAAATTAATTGTAAGATAATTTGTTAGTAGGAAATTTAATTACCACTAAAAGAACTTATTTATTCTTCATGGCAACGTAGGTGATAAATTATTTAGAAAATGTTACTAGATCACCGTTTGTGGTGGCAATAAGATTCGTTCTTTTACTGCAACCTTCATTAGTAAAAGTAGAGAGGGATTTTTTTTAAATTTTATTTTCGAGTGCAAATTTAGACCTTTAATCGCCGCATTCAGGTAAAACGACTTTCGTTACTTAGAAGGCAACAAACTTGTACGTTGAATCACTGATATCTTTTACATGGATAAACTGTTTCTAAATTGTAGATTTCTTTTTTTGAATTCAGTTTAAGTATACAATAATATACTGTACTATAGTACAAAGTTATAATATACTCTACTTTTCGATTTCCTCCCTCAACTTCCTCTATTCAATCACAGCACTACAGAAACAAAACAAGATGCCACCGAATTTAGTTCAACGTGTTTAATCCATGATACTTGGCTATGCTTTCTATTTTTACAGATTTTACATTGCGAATTTTTATCTCAATTACACTTATTTGCTTATTTAAGTTACTTTCATTGTTAATTAAACATGATTTACTATATTCTTCTCTGTAGAGCGACTGAAGATAGAATAAGATTCCGGAAACATGGGCACTACTAATTATTTTTAATTTTAAATGTATTTTTAAATAAACCAGTTGGTTGATTCCGCCTAGATACTTAATCAGGAAATGAACAGAGAGAGTAATGCACGCTGAAAAGAAATCAAAATTTTGGAAATAAATAAAATGTACCATATATTTCTCAGCGTGAAAAGCAAGATATTATCACGTGACAAAATTTATTTTATTTCGGAATATATAGCATGTTTTAGAAACGGAATAACTCAAAGTCATGGTGTGTGGTTACTTCACCAACTGAAACGTCCAGTCCCATTAAGTTCGTAATCCCGGACATCCTTCGGCAGATCAGGCAGTGTAATTAGGTCAAAAACGAATGCCTTGGCTTCCCACAGTCGCGACCAGAGCACTGCGTACGCATAAATCGCTTTCGGTAACGACTTGTCCCTAATCGAGAGCTACAGCCTGGCCGCCGAGCACGTTCCGGGCTCAATTACGATTTATCTTCGCACACTCGCGTCCAAGTAACTGCCTCACGGAAGACTCGTGTGCATCCCGCGGCCGCTCTAATTGATTGTTCAACAAGCGGTTGAGCAACACGGCCAATTAACAGTAGTGACGTAATGTTTTTGGTGGACAATGGCAGAAAAAGTAGTGCTAGTGATGTCGTTCGCACGATTATTTAATGATCATATTAAATGCAGTATCAAATTGCTTAAGAAATCCGTGGTTTTGTCCTGTCATCTCTTTCCAATTTCTCTTACCTTCTAACAATATTTTTCAGTTTTAAGGACTTTGAGGGGAAATGTACATTTTTGTAGCAAAGCTTGATCAAAAACGTCCATCCAACTTTTGTGAAGTTTTATTTGCTGTCATTTCCACTTGACTTGCCAAATCTATATATTTATGTACATCTCTTCTCTGAGCTAATGTGCCCTAATTCTACCTACATTGAGCTCCCTGTAGTCTAAGAGAGCCTAACAAACTTCCGTTATATTTTTACTTCACAATAGATTACACTAAAGGCTAATGGAGCTCCTAGCGAAACTCGCAAGAAAGATAAAAGATTAATTATATCAAGAGTTCGGAAATGCATATTTATAGGAATGTCTGAACGTACCGCCTTCACCACGGTTTTCTTGTTAAACATTTTATACGACCTATCCAATTTCACAATAAAAAGACATTTTAAACATAATACGTTGTCTGCCTCATACGTCCTTGGACGTAGAAATTTGAAAAGTGGACAGTGCTTAAAAAGTATTCATGAAAATCCTCTTTAATTCTTTTTTGTTTCTTTGAAAAATTAGGTTAAATTATTGTAAATCGAGTTATATCGAGTCATGGAATGCCGGAGAGGCAGAAAATGCGTTACCACTGGTAAAGCCTTGAAACCATAAAAAGTATTTATTTCTTCACATAAACTACTTTTATATTCCACATTTTGCATATCTTCTTCACTTCTATATTTATTTCTTCAGATAAAAAGTACTTCTTTTGAAACTTTTTCCAGAATATTTCAAAAAGATTAGATTGAAACAGCGAATCATGAAATCGGAGAGATCTAACCGTGCGGTCGAACACATGCCGGTTGACCAATTACAAGTCAACATCGGTTAATATGTGCATTTTCCCCCTAAGAAGTCCTAGAAAAAAATGTCCCAGATTTAATTTTAGCCAGCAAGAAATCTTGTAGCACAAAGAGAAAAAATTCCACAATTGAAAAAAAATCACACGCATATACATTTCCTCGTTTTCTTCTTCTCATGCTTAAAAATGCATTCATCAATATTTCTGTTTTTTGCCCTTCACATTAGCTTGTGTTCGCAAGAATTCACATGAAAAATTCAAAGTTCTATTGAGAATGAAAGCTAACGAAGAAAACCGTTAGAATCTTTTTAAGATCACTACAGAGAGCATAATGAAAATCTGATTAACCAACTATTGGATTTCGAATAAGACGTACTCGCATTGAATCAGGAAAATAGGTCTTGTTTTCTTACAAACGTTTGCAATAATATACCTAGTTTATGGCCAATAATTTGAGGAGTGACGTGATTAGCTGAACAGTCTAAGTAGCATTTGATCCACGAAAATTCTAGTAAAGGTTATGCATACTTCGAAATGAGCAATTCCAGATAGTTCGTTATAATAATAGGACGCTACTGAAAATAGGTCAATTTAATATGTATGTCGGTGCAGCGTGTTATGACCCAACAGTTAGGGGACTTTTGTTAAATGTAGAAAATCAGATACACATGCACACGCACTCACGCGATATCAAACACACACACGCACGCACACACACACTAGAGTCATGCATGAGACGAATTTGCTCGAGTAACGCGGCAGTTCGCAGAAAATCTACTAGATGTCAGACCAGTAGGATAGAGTTTTGCTCGGCCGCGATCCACCGAGTGAAATTCGCTCGGCTTTCAAAGCCGAGCAACCAATGCTCGGTATGAGGGGAGCGGTTCGGGCTAGTCTTGCGTAGGAAGGCAACGGGCAGTGGGCCATAATGAGGTGATGTGTTTATATGAGCTAAAATAAGATGTGGGGATAAAAAAACGGGATATTTGGTGCTAAAGCATGGAAATATGATGCTTCAAATAATAATAATAATAATAATAATAATAATAATAATAATAATAATAAATACAGTGTTTGAAACATTTAAAAAGGAATACAGTATTTCTAATGATTTTTTTTATTTTATCATTATGGATAAAGCATCACAATGACGTGCTGCTGCTCAAACGAAAGGGTAAAAATATATTTCTGTTATGACTTAATTATTAGAAACTTTTCTAAATAAAATTAAAATAATACATTATTCAACAAATTTGTGCACGTTAATTGCAGTACGAACCCTGAAATTTCCTTAAAGATTTCAAAGTTTATTCACTGAGGTAAATAATAATAATAATGATAATAATAATAATAATAATAATCATCGAATCAATCAATCATTTATGTGGCTTAAAAGGGGAAGAATGAAGCCAGAATCGGAAGCACTTGTAATAGCTGCCCAAGATCAGGCCTTGAGAACACGACATTATGATAAAGCGGTTCTCAAAATTTCCCAAGATGATAAATGCCGCATTTGCCAGGAGCAAGTAGAAACCATTGATCATATTGTGTCAGCTTGTCCAATCCTAGCAAAGACCGAACACCTGAAAAGACATGACTGGGTGTGTAGCTACCTCCATTGGCAGATCTGTACTACCCTCGAAGTTCCAAACACATGCCCCAAGTGGTACGAACACTCACCGAAACCGGTGACGTCTGTTGGATTGTGTACGATATTGTACGACCAACAAATTCAAACTGATCGCACGATAACGGCAAACAAACCGGATATAGTTATCCGGGATTTGGCGAAAAAATCGTGTTTACTTATCGATGTTCCTGTACCTTGCGATCAAAACGTCGTTACCAAGGAGGCAGAGAAACGTCTTAAATACAAGTGTTTGGAAATCGAGATCAGCCGAATGTGGGGCGTAAAATCACATGTTGTCTCGATAGTTATCGCAGCTCTGGGATTTGTTCCGCAAAATTTGAGTAAGAACTTGTCTAAACTCCCTGGTAATTCAAAAGATTGGGAAGTGCAAGAAATTGCTTTATTTGGAACAGCCCACATTCTGCGTAAAGTATTGTAGAGGCACTGATAGTCACCGGATCTGCTCCTTAGGTAGCTGGTTGCAACCTGGAGTAGATTTATATTCAGCCGACTCATAACATCTTTAGTCGTGATGTAATGGAAAAATAATAATAACAACATTGCTATCACATTTTTCACTTTACTTTTCACGTTAACTCGTTTTCCAATAATTCAATATCAAAAACGTGTCGCCGATAAAAGAAGTGAAGTTTGCAAAAACATCTGAAAATGGAATGTTTTTCTTGGTTTCCCGAGGAAAAAATAATGTTCATTTCTAAACTTCTCAAATCTGAAAGGAGCCTTTGCGATTTCACAAAGAATGTGTGAAATCTGTTCTTCTTATCCTTCTATCTTCTCCTTTTTAGATTTCTTCTTGTGTGTTAGGGCACTATCTCCATGCAAATATAAGCTTTCATAATCCTCTTAATTGGATTTTGATGCCATGGCACACTGTAAACGCAATCGATCACTGAACGCGACCACCGCCGAAATCGCCACCGCCGCCGCCGTGGGCCCGTGAACTAGCCCTCCGCGAGCGTGCGCAGAATGCTCGAGGACACGGTAGTCAAGGCTGAAATACTCGAGAGAGTTTGAGCAAGCAAATAGCACGCCTTGCAGATCTCTAACACACACACACACCATATCACATTCACGTGGCACAGTCGAGATACAAGTAGCCGTAGTAGAAGTTCCTAGTGATTGATCGGCTTTTCGAGGCCCATCAACTGCTAGGGTCATTTAGACCCATACAGGATATGTATGTTCTATCTGAGGAGAAGGCAATATTTTTCTATTGCAATAACGTGAGATCCGGCGCCATCCTACACTTTGCAGTGTCACCTCTCCAGCGGTGTGCCGCCCCAATCAAGGCACACTCTCAGTTCCCGACTGATCACTACATATGTGTGGAAGTGTTGTACATATACATGTGAATGTATGTAAGAGGAGGGGATAGGGCTTGGAAGAGAAAGAAAAAAATCGCACGAAATCCATGGCCCGTTTGTTTGGGTACTGCTCTGGTATTCCTCTGACATCATTGGATAAATCACGAAAAGTAGCGACTGTATTCAACTTAACTATACTTCGATTTTTCAACAGTGGCTGGTAACATTAGGCCATTGTTACACCACCTGCCTTATAAAATTAATCTTTTTAACGTGGTAAGCACATTTTTGAGACCACGAGCCCCGTTGAGAAAGTCATTGGCGAATAAATTAAAATATTCATTTTATTAGGAAGAAGGAGGGACAATAACCTAATGTCATCGGTCACTACAGAAAAATTAAAGTATATTCAGATAGTTTCGAAAACGTCACCACCGTCGACTTGAACCCCAGGACCTAAATAAATAAATAAATGTCTTTATTTGTGACGAGGCTCAGGCCATTTAGCCTGCTCTTCCGCCTAACCACTTTCAAAATTGCATTACATTAGAACATACGAGAAGGAGGTCATTTAATGAAAAATATGTACGCAATTTGAGTGAAAGTTTTCTCATATAGAAAACAAGAATGAAAGCGAGGGAGGAAAGAGTTGTTGGAGGAGGAATGTCACAGAATTTGTATGTTTAAAGTTATCAATTTCGAGTTAGGAATGTAATTTAAGAATTGATCCCAAATATATAAAGTTAAACACTACGAGATTTTACTCAAAATTTAGAGAAATTATCTTTCTGTGACTAGGCAAGTTACATATTGAAGTGGATTTGATAGAGATTGTTTAAATCGGTGAAGTATTAATATGTACTTCTAATTGTTTCAAAGAGGTTTTAGTAGAAGCTATGATTGCGTACGTATTTCTGAAATACTCCTAAATGAAAACTAGAAAGGGAGGGAGTCTCGTCAGCATAGAAGCGAAAACACATCAAGTCAAAAGTTCAGGTCCTAAGAGAAACGGAGAACATTGAAAGAAAATGGTAAAATGATTTTACGTGTACTTCATAATAGTAATGAGAAGAAAATTGGCAATAATAAAATAATGTATTATCAATCTCTTTAGTAAAAAATATAATTAAAAACGTGGAAAAGATCAATTCAGTTTTAGGAAAATGTTTACAATATAAAGATATTTCCCAACCTAGAAAATTGGAAATTTTCCTAATTCGACCTAACGTTCGAAATCGCTACACTCAAATCAGTAGTTGCTCTGTGATAACTCAGCCGGCATTTCCTGATAATTATCAACCAATTCCAGGCGCCTGAGCTAAGAAATTTTTTTCACAGCTTCTACCCTTGGCGCACACCATAGTCTCCATTTGAAACAGGAATGAAAATGATAAAATCTCGACTGCTGCGGTTTCGAGTCGTCTTCCCTAGTGTGTTATATTCATCTTTACTTTGTGTCCGTAAATTCTACGAATCTAATTGATCTTTAGTTAGAAATGATTCTTAGGCACACCTGCAAAATATGTCACATTAAGAAGGATACAAGAAAAAATTCACGAATGTGGATATCAACAAAATACAAAGGCTCAGAATAAAGAAGAAGAACATTATAACCTCTCTTTCACTTTGCATTTTCATTAATATAATCCATTTGCATTGTCGCAATATGGCTTTGCAAACACATACACTAAATACTCTTTGCAAAAGCGATAATCACATTTGAAACAGTCGCAAACGGGAACTCTTCCGTACACGAAAATGAATATCACAATTTACAGTACTGTTTATTCGTATGGTCATAATTAATCATGAGTATTCATTAAAATATCATGGTTACAATATTGGCTGAAAGTATAAACTACAGAGTAGTAAATGTAACGTAATAAGCATTGTATATTGAGAAGGAAATGAAACTAATTTGACAAAACAACTGTTTTAATGAGAGCATGTATTTTTTACACATATTTTTATTAAATTGTGTTATAAATATTTTTATCAATTTTTTGAGACTTAACTTCTTTAACAGAGTATGTAACGGTTTCGAATACATTGCAATAAATACATTGCAATAAATTCAAATTGTTGAATGTGAATGTGCTTTAACAATGTATGCAAATAATTAGTCACAAATCATGTAATATCGCACATTGAATTTTTACATACAAGTCTGAAAAAATTGGGATTAACGAAAACGTTGGGATAACACGAAACGTTGTAAAACCGAAAAATATTGGAAGTTTAGACATCCAAAGCTCAATATATACTTCTCTGTCCGGGTAACGCCACGTAGGCAGCATTGCCAACATTTCGGCCGTCATACTGTGACGTTCCTCGCATTTCTCCCACAGCAAGGACGCAGTGTGACAAAATTTTGGAAACTGTGTTTATTTATGACGCAACGTTCCCCAGTCAGTCAAGTACCTCCTGCAACACACTGTTATGAAGAGGCCAAGAAAGCGAATTATTTTGTGTGTGTAAAAAATGTTTGAGTCATATAAAAATCTTAAAGAAGGCGAGAATAGTTTATTTCTTATGGAAGCGTTTACATAGTGATATTGTTCACATTTTAGACTCTAAGGTGTATTAGAATATTATTGTTCTTTCCCACCCATAAAATTAAATTTGTTTTTCATTGATACACAATAGCTTGTTCTTGTCTTCGGAGCTCAACATCGGCTGCATAACGTACGTGGATCCAGAGGATCATAATTACCAGAGATTTCTGAAAATAGCTGAATAGCGCTATATGATGTCTCATGGAAGGAATTATGACAGTGAATTATAAAAGAAGAATGGAGGGGAAATCTGAAAATATAGACGAAAATCAAGATATTATAATTCGAGTAAAGACAACTTCTAGAAAACGTTTTCTCTTTCTTTAACAAAAAATAGACAATACTTACCAAAACTAAGAATTAATACTTAATATATTTAAGTACTTGAAAACTTCTCCTTTTTTGTTCATCCCTTTCACTAGATTTATTAGACCCAGCATTAAGTGCAAAGGTAGCAGTAAGATTTTATCCTGTGCAACTAAAGGAATATACTTAATTTTTGTCATATTCTATCTTTTTTCTTTTCGGCCAAATTTTTCTTGTACTAAATTTATAAGAACATAAGTATTTAAGCATTACTTATGCACTTATGTACTAATAGTGCGTTTTTTGTCTACTGTAACGACTAATCCACTCTCACAGGAAACAATTGAAGATTTTTGGGTAATAACACGCTATGCCACATTTCTGATAAAATTGAGATGGTAGTGTAAAGATATTCTAAAGATATATCTAGATGTTGGGTTTTTATTTTCAAGATTCGCCGCAAGATGGCAGTGTAATTCATTAAGTAATATTCTTTATCCCAAAGCGTAGAATCCAATGTTTAAACCTTTACTTTCCTTTTTCTCACAACTTGTGTTTAGTGGAGTAGAATGTTTTTGCCCCGACGTTTTCAATTGTACTTGGTAAATCCTAACTCATTCCAAGTATGATGGCAATTCTTTCAGGCCTCCACGTATCCGCTATTGATAAACTTCATTATATTTTTTTTCAAGTAGCAATTTAACATTTTCAAAGCTCTCCATTACACAGCGTGACCACCAGGAGTAGATGGCAAAACACTGTCATTGTGAAGGAAATCAGCTTACATGCGTAACTTAGAAGAGTATATGAAACATCTCAGGTTTTGTGGATTAATATCCATTCTCAAATATGACCTGAAACCATTAAGCAACTGCAGGCTACATTGTTTTTTCTTTAAAAAAAGTGAAAATGAAAATAAATAAAGGTTTGTGCTTGTTATTTACATTTCACATTTACCTAACAAAAATGAATTTGTCTTAGAATCTGAAATACAGCAATTTACTGACATATAACGGCACACAGATTTCCATCTGCACGATAAAGGAATTTTAAGTAAACAAAACGACGCCTTTTTTAAGCAAACAAAGTTCATGCAGTGTTGAGAACCTGAATCTGTAAGAAAAAAATACCAACATTATAAAATTTCCCTCCATGATAAAATAAAATCCTGTGTATGAAGAGGATGAGAGCTAACTAAATATTTCAAACTTATTCGTTTCTTTCAAGTCAAAATTAATGGGAATAACGTATTTTTAACCCGGAAAGATTTTGAGAGTAGACAAGAGTGTAGTTAGCAAAAAAGGAAATATGAACCATTAAATTAGGAAATTAATAAAATCTTGTATTACCATGGTCTATAATTGGTTCGATCTCTGTCGACAAAAAGCCCACGGATTTCGTTCCATCATTACAACCGTTTTAATGTTCTTGATAAATTAATAACTGTTTTTAATAAGACCAACAGGATATAACTTTGTTTCGCAATATTTGAAGGTTTGCATCTTTCCAAACCGGAGGGTGCTCACGGCGCCGTTTTGATAGGATGCTGTGGGGAGCAGTGCCGGCAGATTCCCGCCGGCTGCTGTAACACGAGTCTTGCTGTTCGGCGCACCGTGCGAACGGAGGCGGCTACGGAGCTAGATCATGTGGGGTGGCGGCGATGGCATTGACAACGGCAGAATTGGGAGATTGCGAAGACGGACAGTTGGAGGTTACGATGCGACTGGCGAAGCAACTGGTTTCCTTGCAAGCAAAACTTCCACCGCGAGTCGAACGTAGCTCTTCTCGTTATAAAGAAAGAGAAATAATAATATCTTACGACTTCTAGCTTAAATACAGCCTATCCAATAAAAGTGTAGCTTACATACTTTCACTAATATCATGCACTCTCATGTCATTCCCATATACATTTTCTTATATATTCAACAAAATCAAATACAGGGATTAATACAGGTATACAATAAGGGTGACTTATAATGGAAACTTAGAAATAAATGTATGTATGCCGGGGAAAAAGTTACATATTCATGATTGAACCGACTATTTGCAGAAACATATAGTGTATTCATAGAAATATATAGTGTACTAACTTTAAAAATTAGCACAAACCGAGAGTAAATACCTGTAATAAAATTTTGTAAATAAAATTAGAAAATAAAGTTAGAGAAGATAAGTTGGTTGATACTAAGGAGAGTAATGATTCATAAGATGAAAAGACAAATAGCGTATGTATTTACGCCAACACAGAGCTACAGTTTAATACAGTTAGCATGAAGCACAGGAATATATATGAGACAAAATGACGGAGAATTTGCAGCGTTCGAAGGAGATGAAAAGAGCAGAAACAGAGCATTGAAGAGGCATGGTGATGAGAAGGCCTACAGATAAAGAGAACGAATGAGAGGGAGATTAAAAGCAGCAGTAAGGGGATTGGAAAAGCCGGTAAGAGGAAGTTACGAGTACCAACCGCTAGGGGTAGTTAAATGCGCTTGGGGAAGAAGAGCAAAGCGATTAATGTTATGTTGCAGAAGAGACGAGGGCTCTGCTGAAGTGTCTGAAGGATCAGAGCGGTGGGAGAGACGGTGATGAGTACTGTACAAGCGGTGATGGGGGCAATAACGGTAGAAAAGACAGTGAAAGTAAAAGTAAAAGCTATGTTGACGGCCGTGATGATGGTGTCTTGGCGTTTTGCTGTGGAGACGATGCCGGTGAGGGCAAACATAATGATGTTGGTGGTGATGTCGCATTTGGCGGAAATGAAATTGATGAAGACGATGACTGCGATAATGGTAATGTTTCCAATGATGATGGCGGTGATGGTGAAGGTAACGATGACGGTGACGGGGAGGGTGAGTGTGACAGTGAGGATGAGTGTGTCGGTGAGGGTGAGTGTGACGGTGAGGGTGAGTGTGACGGTGAGGGTGAGTGTGACGGTGAGGGTGAGTGTGACGGTGAGGGTGAGTGTGACGGTGAGGGATAGTGTGACGGTGAGTGTGACGGTGATGGTGTGTGTGACGGTACGAGAGGCAGTGGCACTGAGAATGTCTACAGCGAGGGCGCTCGCGGCAGAGGTATTGCAAACGGGATGACTGCGCGTAGAGTGCGCCGAAGATCCGTTCGAGAGGCGGAGGCGATCAGAGAGCGCCGGAAAGCGAAAGATGAGGAGGGGCGACTGGGGTGAGGTGGCGGCGGCGGCAGCACGGAGGCGGCGCTCAGCTCGGGGGATTAGAGCTCCACCACAAATCCATTATAACGCGCGCGCTCCCCCCATCCGCCGCTCGCCGCACCGCGTCCTTCATCTCGTCACCTCGGCTCCCCCCAGCCGCCTGCAGATAATTCCCCGCACTCCCGCCAAATCTCCTTATTTCACAGCCATCCCGCCAGATGTCGCAGCCGCCGGAACAAAAGGCAGGCGAACGCGCGGTCTCCGAGTCGAGTGTGACGACTCGCCCGCGCGGTGGTTGAGGTGGAGAGGGGCTGCGGTAGAACTAATGGAGAAGAGGATGATTGTTGTGGAAGGCACAGAGTAAATGTAGCTTGTGCTATCGTAAGAATAATTTCAATGGTAGATTTGACTGAGAATTAAACTGAACACAAAAATGAAAATTTCAAGAAAAATTTCCAGGTCTTTTTGTAATAAATTACGGATGATCGACAGAAAATGTATGTGAAAAATGTTAACCTTTTAAAAGTTTACATATATATATATATATATATATATATATATATATATATAAAAGCCCTTAAGACAATTTTAAGCATATTTCTTCTTATAAACTACGTGGATGTTCCGGATGACTGAGCCACAATAAGCACTCAAAAGTTGGTTTCAAAAAAATATGTCTAGGTAAAAATTTGCATTATAGAACCACAAAAACACTATAGAAACATGTATTTTGATTATTTACAAAAGAAATTAATACATTTGTTCAGAAAGATTGATGCTTCGTGAGACACTGAATTTTCTTACTTCCGCTACCTTGGTAACATTTACATTACGACGACTGCCTTGGCCCCAACAATTTGCACCGGTTCTAATTCTAGGATCTCTGCTATAATCGTCTACAACTGCGTAATCATCAACGGAAGATTGCAAAGTATTGCGCAGGTCGTACAAGTGTACAAGCGTAACAAGCAAATAGGTCAGCGACAGCAACAAATTTTATTAGAAGATACATTACTAACCAATAATTCATTTTATGAAGGCCTTATATTGCTTTTTCTACTCCCTGTACATCACTTAAATAAAGTAACATGAAAAACCTCTGAACTTATTTTCTATCCAAATTAAATACTGAGACAGTTCTCACGTTTTGCAGCAAAAAGAACCAGTTGATCAGTGCATAAACATAAGTATAATGAAGTTCAGTATGATATATATTTGTGTAAATACTTATTCAGAGCAAAAAAGATCTTATGTATACCAAAACAAAGTATTTTTACTTCCTACAAGAATAATAATATTAATATTTTGAAAAATAATATTTAATGCATGGAAGACCATGCGGAAATGTGAACAAATGTGCATGAAGGTATAAAATAATACTTTTTTATTTCAATTATTTTCATGGGTTTGCTTGTTTTTGTAAAATACAGTTCTTTGTTAAGAGTCATGGATTTTGTGTACAAAATTTAAAAATTCTATTAAAGTAGATTTCTCTGTTAAAACCTAAAAATAAATGAATGATTATTATAATGTACTCATGAATAATCACTAACAAAATATAAACAGTTATACATTTCCTTACTTTCCTATCGTGTTTTTGTCTGCTAGAACGCATTTTTCTGTATGTGTACGTGTACTAAATCAATGCCGTGAAAACTTAAAATGGGCAACGTAAGGGGATCGAAATATTTACCGCATAAATATGGATTTTTTTTTCTCACGAGGAGAAGACAAAATATAATTACTTTTTCGAAATAAGATTATTCCAAATGAACCTTATAAATAATGTGCAAATGATCGTCGTCACAAGAGCGGATAAATGTTCAAAAATAGTGAATTTGATGTTGCTCTATGAGACTGGAATAGACTCGATGCCAGAGTTGATTCTATGCTCAGCGCGGTAAGGGTGGATAATCCACTAAGACTCGAATTCAGTAAGATCCAGATCAGTACAGAACCAGACGAAGGGCAATTTTCTGGTAATCAAGTGCTATTGAAAAGGGACTTTAGGATCTAGAGGATTACATTGGTATTCTAAGTAAAGGTACTGCAATCAGTAGAAATAAGTGGTGGAGCGTATTCGTATTCGATACCAACATAAAAAGACAACATGTTGAAGTTTGTGAGAATGACACAGGTCTCCCATTTCGTTCTCGTTTCTACAACAAAGCGGTAGGAAGAAAAATGGAAAGAACAGAGAGAAGAAAGTATTGACGCATACGTGCAAAATGATATTAGAGAAGGGCAAGGAACCAAATGAAGCTGACAAAGGCTAAAGGGTGGTATGGAGAGATGAGGGAAAAAGCATCAAAAGCAGGACAAAGTAAAAAGACTGCAAAAACATCCAAACCTTCTTTTTAATTTCTAATTAAAATGTCTATAAATAGAAAACCAAGGAAGTATAATTGAAAATAAACACTAAAAATAATCAGGCCACATTATACCAATGTGTTTATGTTTCTGGGGAACGATGTCCAAATGACACACAATGATATTTTTCATTTCAGTACTATAAATGAATACAGTGAATATTGATTCATCATTTTAGCTGTGGGCTGTTTTATCAAATATCAAGTTGCTAAACCTCTCGGAGATGTAGGGGCTGGGAACTACGTCCAAGGAAGCAAAAACTGCGACTTTAAATTGTGCGCATAGGCGTGCGCAGCCTAAATCCAGAGTAGGGCGAACTTCTTTACCAGGCTCCTCTGTCCCCCTTTTTCGTTAAACAGTTTTGTTAACATATAACCTATGTTACTACAAAATAAGTAAAATATACAAGAAGAATGAGAGTATAACTTCAACAATACTACTAACACAATGATTTTATGTTGGACAATTGCAGATTCCAATGAGAGTTGGAAACCTCTTCTCCAAATGTAACGTACCAATTCCCCAAATCTCCAGCTGAAGAATGGAAAATTCATGAACAGCTTCATGGCTAGTTGTCGTTAAGTGATGTTCCTGCACTAGGAAGTTTTTTCCTCTGTGCAGCGCTTTGCAGCTCGACTGAACGTATCGGCGCCAGCAGATCGCAGTACGCATCAAGCAACTGAACGAACCGCGACAGCCAGATCGCAATTACTATTGATCACCTCAGTCAGGATGAACTCACACTAAGCGAGGTTCAACAATAGCGTCATAGGCTGAATGCATATCTGTTGAGTCCAAAAGAACGAAATGCTGATTGTTGCTAATTACTCTCTGAGGACCCTTTCGGTTATTACACTGGACCAGAACGAAGTTCGGTCAGAATGAGCACAAAGGTCATGGTCGCGTCCCTGAGATAGAAGGAAAGCAATGCGGGAATCATGTGCGAGACTTCCTTGGGCGAGAACATCACTTCACGGTAGCTAGCCGTGAAGCTGTTCATCATTAGCTGATGCTTGCACTCATTTAGTGCGAAAACCATCAGTCGTGCGATTTGTCCGCATCTGAAGAGCCGAAAACAAGGCGAAACCGGCTATCCAGTTATATCACCAACTTGTACGTGGCGACGCTCTGTAAAGAGCACACGGTTTCCCATTGCTTTACTTCTATCTTAGAGACGGGGCCTTGACCTTTGTGTCCATTCTGGCCGAACATCGTTCTGGTCCAGTGTAATACCCGAAAGGGTCCTCAGAGAGTAATTAGCAACATTCAGCGTTTTGTCCTGTCGGACTCAAGAGATAGACATTGCGTCTATGACGCCATTGTTGAATAAAATTTATCATATTTACAGAAATAAAATGTTTTATTCCATAGTGCTATGGGGGCCCTCTTTTGAAATGTTCAAGAGGCTGAGGGCCCTTCTCCCCTGTGTGAACGCCCATGAGTACGTATAGGTGTTTTGATTGAGAAGATGTAGGATGGTTGATAGTGGTTCCGGACACGTCAGCTGCTAAGGTCTCGTAAGTGCAGTGCATGTTTTTTCTCGGCAGTTGGCTGCGATCCTCCCTCGCTGGAGGCCGAGGTCGGGTGCCGACCTACCGCCGGTTAACGAGATTTTCCCTCAAACAGATACTTCCCACCAGCAGAACACCGCCCCAAAAGGGACAAGATCTAAGCTCCCGACCCGTCTCCCGGCACGTGTGATAGTCTAGTGCATGTTAGTGTGAGTGTGAGAGGTGAGGATAGGACGTGAAATAGGAAGGAAAAATCGCGCGCGGACCGTGGAATATTTGTGAGGGAACTTCTCCGGCATTTTGGCCTAGTGTTGATGGGAGAAATCACGGAAAACTACCGATCAGAGAAGCCAGCCAATAGAATTCTTCTCCAAACAGGGACTGAATTCAACCTAGCTGACCAGCTAGCATAGGAAAACTTGCCACCATCGAGACTCGAACCTAGGACCTTCCGGTCAGAGTCACTGCAATGAGATCAGTTGATACACTGAGACATATCCTGGTGAACGTCTGTAGGAGATGTGTTTCATCAATATGAATACGGCGTTGTTGAGTTCTCATACCACCATGTAATTTATCTGGAAAAATTTCATTCGGATCATTTTATCCCCCACCAATTCATTATTCACTACTGATGATCAGAAAAGTTATCATGGCAATCGTAAACCGACAGTCATTACCTGACTAGAAACAAGGACATACAAGTTTTCTTCTTCTAAATGCCGACCACACCAACCATCTGTTGAGAATCTCATATCAACATATTTTTGTTGTTTTTTATTTTGGAGATAAAACGTCGCGTGTTATCATTATCTCATGAGCAACACGAATATGAGTAAAGTCAAGCATATTACTAATCAGCATGCACGTGTCGATCGAAATTTATTAACTTGCCGTTCATCTTCATAAGAGAGAAGATTCTTAACAAACGTTTCATTTTTGGTTTTCTTTATTTCTTCTCGCTCTATTCGTGACCCGAGCCATTTCGATCCGCGCGCGTCAGGGGGGTGGGTTGTCGATGGCGGGAGGCAGAGCGCTCGATCTGAGTCATCCGCGGCAGAAATTACAACTCGCCGACGTCACCACGCGCCATCTGGCGCCGCGGGAGGGCAGACAGAAAGGCGGAATGTGCAAGGGCGGCAGAGACGGCGTCGCAGGAAAGGCCGGAGTGGGGTGGGGAGGGCAGAGAGAAGGAAACAGGCGTAAGGTGTCGGAGAATGGTGGGGTGGAGTGGCTGGTGTGGCGGGGCAGCAGGCGGTAAGCCGATTGATTAACTGTTCGTGATTCCGGGCGTGTCAACTACAGAGGTCATTAGTGGCGTAAGTGTAGAGCGTGTTCTTTCATTTTTTCCCTGCTGGGTAGTGAGATCCGGCGCCGACTTACTGTCGACTAGTGAGGTTTTCCGCTCAACCAGGTATCTCCCACCAGCGGGGCACCGCCTCAGCCGGACAAGCTGTAAGCTCCCGACCGGTCTCCCGGCATTTGTGGTAAAGTGTCGTAGGTTAAGGATAGGACCAGGAAGAGGAAGGAAAGAATCGCGCGCGGTCCGTGACCCGTTTGTTGGGGTACTGCTCCGGCATTTGCCTGGTGTTGATCGGAGAAACCACGGAAAACTATCGATCAGAGCAGCCGGCCTCCTGAATTCTGCTCCAGACAGCGACTAAATTCGACCAAGTTGACAAGCCAGTGTCGAAAATCCTACCACCGTTGGGGCTCGAACCCAGAACCTCCCGATCAGAGAGACTGCTGTGACAGTTGATGAACTGAGCCATCTCTCCTGGTGGGGTGAGCCGAGGCATGGCGTGGCGAGTCGTGACGAAGCAGGGCGATACGTGGCGGGGTGGCGCGGCGCGAAACTTGGGGTGACATGGTAGGGCGTGGCGGTGGTGGATGGGAGGGGCGGGCGTGGCGTGGAGGGACGGGTCATCCTAGGGCGTAGCAGAGGGTTGTACGGTTTGACGAGGCAAGCCATGCTAGGGCGTGGCGGGGAATGTTAGGGCATGGCGTGGCGGGGCGGAGTATTCTAGAGCGAGACGGGGTAGTAGGGCGTGGCGTCAAGTAGTGTGGTGAGATGAGGTATGCTAGGGCGAAGCGAAAGGGTGATAGGGTGTGGCGTGACGCGGTGGGGCGTCGCCTATCTTCGTGTGGCGTGGTGGGATGAGACGGCGTGGGAGGTGTTACGGCGTGGCGTGGCGTGGGGTGGCGTGGCGTGGGGTGGCGTGGCACGGCGTGGCCTGGTGTGACGAGGGACGAGACATGGAGTTGTGGGGCGGGGAGGAAAGGAGCGGGGGGCGAGGAGGGGCGCGGGGGCGCGGCGCGGTTCACGGCGTGGCGAGGCGTGGCGGGACGGTGCATGCGGTGCTGGCCAGCCAGACGCTGATCCCGCTCTTCCGAGGGTCCACCCGGCAGACAAAAGTCCTTGGTCGCGGCCGCGGGCGAGGAGATAAGAGGGCGCAAAATTATGGAAATGGCCGCTTGCGGGGCGGATTGCGCGGGGAAAGGAGGTGAGGGTGGAGCAAGAACAAAGGGCACTCACATACGCAAGCAAACGATGGAAAATTTTGCAAATGAACCAGTAGCATGGCTTGTGGTAGCTTTGTATTGAATTTACATTTAAGGCGATGTGACAAACGTGAACTTCATTTTCGTTTAAAATTTAACTCGGGTGAGCAGCGCTTTTGCTGAAAATTAGGTTTTAAAATTCTATCGTTAAAAGAAATGTAAGGAAATCGTCTTTTTACATTGCAAAACAATAAGTTCAGCATATTGGGCACACTTGTTATCAAGAGACTTGGTTACATACACCGCAATATACAAACAGATGCAGTTATGCTAATCTACATTAACAGTCGCATATCATTGCCATTCTGGTACCCGGTGAACGCTGACGAGGGAGGTGAAAGCCAGACCCCAGAATAAATTGCAACACAATGTAAAAAGAATTTTATGTATTTAAGAACTAATATTACACGCATTTAGCAAAGTTTTGCAACCACTTTCTGCATATTTTCATTTAAAGTATAATATATTTTGATACAATTTAGCCTGAATTTTGCAAATCGAATTTTTACTTATAAATAAAAATTAAAATAAAAGCTTATGATGGCTAACTCCTACTCAGATCATTAGCCGATATTAATGACAATGGAGACATAGATGACTTCAGATCTGATCACTATGGATTTCATAGTTGATTATCAATGTACGGTGATAGTCTACTTTAACTTTTTACTTCACGTAGACCCGAAACATGCGAAAATGTTCTTCCAGTGTTAACAGGTGCAACGATGGTAGTATCAAACAAACGAGGACTTGGCACAGGACGTGCTTGGGGCTGGGCAAGGGAAGCGAGGCGGAGTGGGGCGAGACACAACGAGGTCGGAATGACGGAGAGGGAGGAATGCGGTGGGACGGAGCGGTAAGAGGATACCCTCCAATAACACTTTTCCTGTCCAATAGATGACTTTAATAAATAAATACTGAAGTAATGCAGGATACTTCAGCTAGTAACCAACAACTTACATAAATCTTTCATTAGCACAATACCACAATCATAATAAGTACAATTTCTTATTTTAGAATCTATATTTTTGAATGAAATCGGTCTGTTCTGCATCAACGGGTCTGGATCAGCATCTCTCGCCTCAATCACCAACTCCTATGGTACTTCTTTATATTAACGTGTACGATCGTGATGGTGTGTTCGAAAGAAGCTGATGGTTGACTGGAGGATCCATTGACGGTTGACTGATTAGGCTGCATGTTGATATTTTATATACAAGCAGAAATTTTGAGATTTCTCAACTGAAAACATTGATTTTCAATTTTTCACGAAAAATGCTATCTAGTATTTATGTACATAGTTTATACAGAGTGTTTTTTTATCGTTCGCCGAAGATTCCGGCCGCGTCGCCCGGGCAGTCGAGGGCTCATTCGCCCGGAAAACCGCTGACTCAACTCCCGTGCTATCCGAGAACTATCGCTGCGCCTCTTAACGTGCCTTAAGACGATGCTGAAAGTGGTTTCCTTCGGCTCGAATGCATCCTTGGTACCTCCGAAACACATTTGAGATTTGCCCTTTGAAGTAAGTCTCGAGGAATTGATGCGAGTTTCTCTTCAATAGAGTGCCAGAACTCTTCCTTTGAATACAGGTTTTCTGCATACACCTGATCTTTCTAGTACCCCCACAGGAAAACATCACAAGAAGATAAGATCAGGTGATCTAGGAGGCCAGAACCCACGACTAATTATACGATGGTCACAATAAACATTATTTCAAAAGTTCATGGATCGAACAGCAGTGTAAGCAGTTGCCGAATCCTGTTGAAAGTAACCATAGTGCGTTTCTTCTGGTGTCAATTGTTCGAAGAATAATGCCAATATTTGATGTATGTAAACGTCAGCAGTAACGGTGGTGTTGAAAAAAATAGGTCCGATAATTCTTGTGGAGCTCAATGCAAACCACACTCCGATCTTCATGTCGTGAAGTGGTTGTTCGTGAAGCTCTATTGAAGAGAAAATCGCAGCAATTCCTCGAGACTTACTTCAAAGGGCAAATCAGAATATGTTTCGGAGGTGCCAAGAATGCATTCGAGCGGAAGGACACCACTTTCAGCACCTTCTTTAAGGTATGTTAAGCGGCGCAGCGATAGTTCTCAGATAGCACGGGAGTTGGGTCAGCGGTTTGCCGGGCAAATGAGCCCTCGACTGCCCGGCCGACGCGGCCGGAATCTTCGGCGAACGATAAAAAAAACACCCGGTATTAGTTGCTTGTATTTCTCCCGGTCTCGAGTTTCCGCCTAAATTTTCTTTTACTAAGAAAACAAATATTATTGCTATTCGAATAAATCTCGTGACACACTGTAGAAATACCCGCAGATCACCATAAATGAATTATATTTTACATTTGAGAAAATATAAGCCAACTTTCAATCAAAAATATCTGCTAATGAATCAGTATGGAAATGTTATGTCAGGATTTATTAGAATATTCTCCATAATATTGACTATTATTTTTTAAATTCCATCTAAAAAGGAAACAAGGTGACGTTAATGAATGATGAAAAACAGAACCGTAAAAGCATAAAAGTTCCAAAACACACCTCTATGAAGTTGATACACCGCTTTTCTGCGACATAAGAATTAAACGAGAGCTTTCTTGATTAAATGAAATGCAACCTTCTACGTGGGGACTCAAGGAGTTGCAAATGAAATCATTTAATTCCCCACCTGATATGTTGGTGAGAGAAGTACGTGTTAAAAGCGAACTGCCACGTGAAATGCTTAAGAGGTGTGAGTGTCAAATATGCAGACTGACTGAAAGATATGGACGACGAAATGATGTATACGGAGTGTCGGCTGTGTGAGCTGATAAGCTGATCCCTAGTCGCGGGTATGTTAAAACTGAATCAATGTAATCAGTGCACATGCGGATGGAATGTGTCACAATACTGTACATGTGGATCAGCAGAGATTGTTACACCCCAGTACATTATGTAAATATTCTCCCCTCCACGCCGCCAGTCGCGCTGTCACGCAAGTTAGCACATGAAGCTCTGTGCGGGCAGTTGCACCAAAAGCACACACATTAACATATCGTATTTTGGAACAAAATGCTTCCGTTATACTTCCCTGTCCACCCATTTCCCAAAACGTTTGTCACACTGTGTGATATTCTGTAAACTATTGATTTCATTTCTGTAAAGAAAACTCGTTTATATTTTAATTCACATTTCTGTAAAGAACAGCTTGTTTGAAGGACTCCACAGGAATGATGTTCCAAAAATTAGACTTATGATATTTCATTCTTACTTTGGTTTGTTTAACTTTGGTTATTAAATATTATATTATGACTTCATGTATTTTAAATTAACACCAAAGCTTAGTAATTGTAAAAATGATCGCACAAATCTTACAAGTTTTCAAACACAATTGAAGAACAAATCAGGTTTCTAAAATATTTCTGAACAGAAACAGAAATGCGTATATTTACTCATAAATAATGAACCGAGCAATTTTTTTATGAACATTTTAGCATTCCCGTTCATTACCTACCAAATACAAGCATCAACGAACCCATAAGCAGATGCCTGTATTTGTAACTTATCACCCAGTCGGAGGCTGAATAGTTTTTTTCCAAATTTGTACAATGTTTAGGAATAAATTTGAGGAAAATAGAATAATTTGAAAGGTGAGAGACAGAGCATTCTTTTGGAAGGAAAAATAAGTGATGGAATCCGATCTGTCATGAATATACAGATTCAGAAGTCATTAGCAGAAGTGGGTTGCAGGGTCAGAAGGAAGAAGGGGGAACGGAGAATCTGGAAGATAGGATGGGATTCAAGTACAATATATCAGCTGCTCGGTGACCTACGTGAGGTCGGAAAATGAGTGGGAGATTAAAGAGAGGAAGATACATGGAGAAAGTGGAGAGAGGATGTTATAAGTAGGAAGAACACCCAAAGAACACCCACTTGTGGATTGACAGACTTTTTAGTGTTACCGATTACATACATTTCTGTGGTTACTTGCCCCGTAAGTGAAGTGGATCCTGGGAAGTGGTAGTGCTTCTCCCCGCTGAAACACGAGATCCGTCACCGTCTTGCACGGGCTGGAGGTATAGCCCTGACAAGGGAATTCCCTAACAAGGCACCGTTTCAGCCTGGACAAGGTCTAATCTCTCAACTGGTCTCCAGTGATGTGGTGTATTGTAGCCCGTGTAAATGGTTGTGTAAACGGAGAGGAGGGGGCAAGGAGAAGGAAGGAAATATCGCGTGCAGCCCGTGTACCCTTTGCTCGGACTCTGCCAACTTGAGCCAGGTATTGATATGATTACCCATGTAAAAAAGTACGGACCGCATGAATTCCTCTCCAGGTAGAGACCTAGCAATATAGCTAGTTTTGTAAACACCTCACCATGTGACCACAGGACTTGTCGATCAGCGACGCTGCGTAGGCACTGGCCACGCTTCCCCTGAACCACCCACCCCAGTCGGTGCCACAAGTGGTGGCGTGAAAGGCAGGGGAAGGGGAGGGAAGTGGGAGGGGAGGGGAGGAGAGAGCAGGAGGAGAGGGGAGTGGTGAGGCTAGGGGATGGGAGTGCTAGGGGAGGTAAGTGGCAGGGGAGGGGAGTGGAATGGGGTGGAGGGGAGCGGTTGCGGCGGGAAGGGAGGGGAGCGGGCCGCTTCTTGCGAGCCCGTGTCCTTCCTCGACACCCCGTCGCGCCGTTGCGCGCAAATATTTGCGCGGGCGCCCATGCATATTCATCCGCCGGTGGGCGACGCCACCGCGCCCAGGCCCCGGGCGGTATATGGCGGACAACAGGTAGGGCACGTCGCCCGCGCTCCTCGGCTTATCGCGCTCCTTCACTTGTTATGGTTGCATCCCAGCGCGATGAGCGAGATACGGCAAACAGGTGGTTATTCTGAGCATGTTTTTTTTCTTGGAAACATATGTTAAGGGCCGTGTGATAAGTGGAATTTATATTTTTTTCGGAAATGGTTGTTTATATACGAGTGTGTGTAATTGGCGTTAAAAGCTCAATACATGAAGCTGATGTTAATTTGATTCTATCACGTTGTATAATGAAAATGGTAATTTTTGAAATCTGAATTACACGAAGGAATCTTGCGTCTTGAAAGTCGACACAAGTTCTAGTACCTCATGTCCTAATACGGCAAAATTTTAATTAGATTGTTTATTGTCTCGCACATTATGTTTAAAAATTGCCATTTCGTAAGGAAACTCCACACCAAAGGGCTGAATTAGAAGATATCTTCATTCATAACAATACATTTAAATATTAACGACCCAATTTATATTCATAATAAAATTAGTTCGATGAAAGAGAGAGATGAAAAAAACTATTATTGAAGTTTTGAATGTTTCATATTGAGATATTAAAATAGTTCTGCAGTTCACAATATACTGAACAGGAAAAAGAGTGAGTTACACTTACAACGCAAAATAACGCTTTTTTACTTTCCCGTACACTACTAATACGGGGAATTATGTACCATCCTGTAGCAGTTTTCTTCTTTGGTTCTTCTAGTTTTCTTCTTTGGTTCTTCAAAGTGAAACTTTACGAAACTGAGATTATGCTATAAGAGTTACTATAGGATTGAAGTAGGTGTACTATTCTATGGTGCATTATCAGCAATAAACAGTTTCGTAATGAAAAGTAAAAATGTTTATCCAACTTTTCCAAAAATGTTTCAGAATCGTCTTATTAACATCACTACCACATTTTCCAGACTGCATAATTAAATTTAAACGAATTATAGTTTAATGAAATATTTCAAAGTGGGTAAAATAAAATGTTACGGTACATCGTTATGGCGACATATCGTATACAATTAATCGTATCGTAACATCT
Source organism: Acheta domesticus (assembly GCA_031308135.1). NCBI lineage: Eukaryota > Metazoa > Arthropoda > Insecta > Orthoptera > Gryllidae > Acheta > Acheta domesticus. The sequence goes on from JAHLJT010009419.1 coordinate 124,092,792, forward strand.
TATTACAATACTCGATTGATTTTCAAATTCATCCAAACGACCCCGTTCATTTAATTGATTGATTTACTGATTGATTATTGATTCAAATGCTAAGGACATTTGCTCCGTAATTGTAATGCACGCGGGAAGTAATGGTGATCTTCCCCCCGGGATGGCGAGATCCTCTGCCGACCTACGTCTGCTTGCGGGAATTTTCCTAAAACAGGTATCTCCCACCAGCGAGGAATCGCCTCGGTCGGGACACGCTCCGAGTCCCTGAGCAGTGTGGCACTGGTCTCCAAACAAGTGTGACACTGTAGTGCACGCGAGCGTATACGTAAGGGGAGAGGATAAGACAAGGAAAAGAAAGAAAATATCTCGCGTGGTCAGTGGCCCGCTTGTTGGGGCACCGGCATTCGCCCACTCAGAGCAGCCGGCCACTAGAATTCTCCTTCAGAGCAGCCGTATTCGATCTAGCTCTATAGCTAGTGTCCAAAATCCTGCTATCGTTGGGAGTCGAACCAAAGACCTTCCCGTCGGAAGCACTTCAGTGACATCACTGGATGCCCTGAGAAACCATTGCCGATGCTCCGTTTGTTAATCATCCATTCTCACATTGCAATTCTATGCCATACAATACCGATTTTTGTGCTATTATGGTGTTACAATACCTTGTAGTTTGTAGGATTAGAAGCAATTGTGTCTGCAATACTGCAATTTCTGTCCATAGTATCACATCTCAACCATCACTTGCAAAACTCATTACCAATTGTAGCGCATGGAGTGCGGCAAAATAGTTTTAAAGCCAATATATCAACACAAATTCAACAATAATGAAATGTTTTTTAACTAACTAAACAAACTGAAAACAAAGGTTTACCAAACAAACTGCCATTTTTTTGAGCGCCAGGAAACAATTCCAAGTACTTAACGGAACTGATATTAACTAGCCCATTACCGCGCTAGTTCAGCCTATTTGTCTGTTCCTGCTCAGTAACAATTCACTTTCCTGCGATCAGCAAAATTGCCACTTTATCCGCCCTCCGTACCGAGAAGCGCGAAATGTAATTCTATACCTATCTGCACAACTAACGTGCTAGATTGCACAATAATAACCCATGGGATTTCATGGAAACAGATAACATATTTATTTGAGATCCAGTACCTCCCTCGTTACTTCCCGAGAACAATCTTTCCTTTATTAATCTGCTATTCAAAATGTATCACTTACTCATGACCCATTACTCAGTTCATATCCACCATAGCAGAGCTCTCCCGGTTGCAGTGGAACGGCACCTCTCAGAACAGGCCTCCGGGACGTCTTCTGGGGCCATCCGCTTCGCTCCTCTTCAACAGCCCGTGTCCCTCCAATTAACACTTCCACAAGAACGAATTAATCACAATTTCTCGCGCAATGGTCATCCAACATACCACAACTTAGCAATCGCCACACGATCCCGCATTTACGGCACCCAGTGTCTGCTCAATTGTTATCAACAAGCTGAGCGCGCACAATGGCAACGCCACGACAACCGCGCATGTTTCAGCTCCACGTACACTTCCTTGACATTCGCCGTCAACCATCCAACCCGCCATGTTTTGTATGTCACTATACAAAACTGTGTTCCGCACAGGGTGAAAAATGATAGCATAACAATGAGAGGTCAATTCTCTGAATTTCAAATTGCTATTATACTGCTTTGCCATTATTTCACAAAATTATATGAATTCAGGCTCGATGTGAATTCTGAGAAAGCTACTAATTGGCATATTTTCAAACATGTTAAAATAGCCATACTTTCTCTTTTATCTGTAACAGATATGTAATATTCGTTCTAGAGACGGCAAATTGTACCCAACTAACACTTAAGTCGTGAAAAACATTATTCATCCAAAGATATTCGGGGAATTTGTATTTCCATTTCCAAAAGTTTCCTGCCTTCAATGATATTCACTGTATTAGTAGTCGCAGTTCGTTACATTGCTGAAGGAAACTTTTGCAACTTTCGAAATTTGATAAAATTCAACCAAAATGAAGTTTTTTTCATTTTAGAAGCATTCTGTATCCAAGAAAAAATTTAAACAAACATTTTCAGCCATTTTTTGATTTTATTACAATTTTAAAGGTTTATGTAATGTAGTACTAAAAAAATTAAAATATTCATTTCAATTACAAAAGGGCGGCGACAACACAATCTAGGAAGAAGATTAATACCCTTTTTCGATATCTGAAATTCACAACTAGAGTTTTCTATTACAAAATTTCCACAAACGTCTACAGCATTTCACGTTTTACTATGTACGTACAGAGAGAGAGGGAGAGGAGAGAAAAGAGATAGTAAGGAGGGAAAAAGAGGAGAGAAAAGAGACAGAAAAGAGAAAGAGAGTGAAAAAAGAAAGAGAGAGGAGGTAAAAGAGAGGAGAAAAGAAAGAGAGAGAAGAGAAAAAAGAAAGGAGAGGAAAGAGAGGGAAAGAAATGAAAGAGAGGAGAGAAAAGAGAAAAAAGAACAGAGAGAAGAGAGAGAAGAGAGAAAAAAGAGAAAGAAGAGAGAACATAGAAGAGAGAGAAGAAATAGAAGTGAGAGGAAAGAGATTGGAGAGAAAGCGAGATAGAGGAGAAAGAACGAGAGAGGAGAGAGCGAGCGAGAGAAGAAAGAACTAGAGTCGAGGGAGCGAGAGAGGAGAGGGAGCATGAGAGGCAAGAGCGAGAGAGAGCAGAGAGCGGAGAGAACGAGAGAGCGAGAGTGCAAGAGTGTGAGAGCGTGAGAGAGCGAGTGAGCAAGAGAGGAAGAGAGCGGAATAGTGCGAGAAAGTGAAAGAACGAGAGTGCGATAGAGCGAGAGAGAGAAATAGAGAAAACGTAAAAATAACATTCCTGCCGGTCCCGCCATCCTTCGCAACGGCCCGCATCGCTTCGCCTGGCTGCCGAGCTCCACCCTGCGGTCACGCACGGCTCCACTCCTCCATGCTCATCCCACCATCACGCCACGCTCCGTGGAGCCTGATCCACTACGCTTGCACTTGCCTTCGATCTCTTTCCTACTCCCTCTAACACTATAACAAACGCCTGATGCTTCCCCGCTGGCAGCGCAACCCGTATACCAATGTGGATTGCGGGTTACCAAAATAAAGAAAAAATCTCGTCCCATTGAATTGGTTGATTCATTATTTCGTGCTTTTGTGCGCGTCAACTGACAACAGCGCATGTTTTACCGTGGGAGGTGACTGTTCTTCCAACCTTGAAATGTAAGATCCGGTGCTGAGGTAAACGTCGGCTGGCAGGAATTTTCCTTAACCAGGTATCTCCCTCCAGTGGGACATCTCAGCCGGAAAAGCTCTGAGCTCGCGACTGGCTTCCCGAGATGTGTGCGTGTAAGTGTAAATGTGGCACTGCAGTGTTTTTAGTTGATGCCCTGAGCCATCTCAGCCCGTTCCCCTTTGGAGAATGTTTAACAAATCTCTCCTTAGTGGGTACATTCATTTTATAAATAAATTCTATTTAATGTTCCATGTTTATAACATCAGTATTTGTTGCTTTGCGTTGAATTGCCAATCCGTTTGTTCTGTTACATCGTAGAAGCAGCGTGCGTGAGAAGTCACTGCTACCGTGCTAGGCATTTTAGTTTACAATTAATGAAGTATGCTATTTTATGCTAAATAAAAGATATTACTATATAATCAAAAGAGAAGTACATATGAACCCGAGCAACAGCGAAAACACATCGGTTAGTTGACTAAAACTAACACTCTCACCTAGTTACTTTACTGATTATTCATCTAATGTGGCAGAATATTCGCTAGAAATTATCTTTATATTGAGTATGCATTGATATACTGTGCTACATATGGAAGTTTATTTTACGTCGAGTGGCGTGTTTACCCACCACAAAATTAACTAAGCACTGAGTTCATTAACTCGTGCAATGATTCTCGTTCCTTTTCAACATGTCAATAAATAACAAAACACCAGTAAACAATGAACGTCAGTACACAATTAATAATTGTACACTGCACTAAAACCTCTCTCTTGTTGTAATAATATCAGATATAACTTAAAATATTGAGGAAAATGTGACAAACATAATCAACTATGACTAGTATAAAGTAGGTATCTAAAAACCAAAGCGCATTTGAATTCCATTATTACCACAGTAAGAATGTGCACAACAAATTGAAATTATCTTGAAAAAGGATAAAAAAATGTTGGTTTTCTAATTACTATTAAATCTGGACATGCAAACATCTGGAGGAACGGCCATACTGAATACAATCCGTTTTAGTCACTCTAAACATTGCTCTTCTTTTCAGGGACGGAAAACCATGATTTTCCTTGGTGGGTAGTGAAAATATAGAAGCCTACATATGATAAAAAGAAAATGTGAAGTATGAACCAATATAAGTAAATAAGTTGTTTAAAACGTGCATTCAAGTTCACATAATATTTTCCGCATATTTCACTAATTATTTATTAAAATTATATTCTGAGTAATCTCTTTAACCCTTCGTTAGGCACGCCAGTTTTTGGAACGCGGTTAGGCGCGCTGGGTTCAGTACACTCATTTTATTTAATTTTTTTGTTTTCTAGAGCATTTTATGGGCCTTTTGAATAAAACTGATTACCTACTTTGTCTGAGGAAGTGTTAGGATGATATTTATTGAGATATCAATACCAGGTTTTAATGTATATATTATTGAAAAATTCATTTTACATAATGCTGTGAAATAAAAAAACAGAATATTGCGTAAATCAATACTAAACAATAATTTACAACAATAATTATTTCTCAGACATAATCACTAATATTAACAGTAGTATTTACATTAAGCAGCTTTCACAAAAAAAACTGCATGTTTGTGTAAACATAAATAATTTGTTACATTTTACACGAGCAAACTTTGTGTGACAATTCTTTTTCCTTGTAGCAGACTGACACATTTTTCTTTTTGTACTTCGTGGTTCCATAGGAATTGTATTTCTATTTTCTTGTTTTCTATATTTAGTTAGTATTTGTTGAATTTCTCCAAGAAGAGCAGTAATTGTGCATCTTCTTTGTAATTGTGGGAGTAAAAACCCAGGGAGTTATCAGCATTTTGGAGATCAAAATGTTCGCTGATATTGAGAACTATATGATTTAGAGAGAATATTACGTTACTCTAAAAGAAACGAACACAAGAAATATGCGCGAAAGATTTGGCATGAGAGGTATAACGCAACGGTACCGAAAAATTCTGCGAACTGCGTGTGACGCCTTTGGGCGCGTGGGGTCTGGCAATCCCACGCGTCACGCCCAGGCGGAAAGACGAGCTACTAGACCTATCAATTTTCGGTTTATCTTGCAGTAACCTCGCCACCGAATGCAGAATAGTTCAACAGAGGATGTCAGCATACCTCATAATCTTACACATTCAACTCAGCGAGATATTGAGTTCTTAAAATGCAATGGGAGTAATTTCTTTAACGGATGCGCGTCTAACGAAGGGTTAAAGTAAGCTTACAACATATATCGAGAAACTTAAGATAATTATTGCTATACACAGACGCTCGGACACAAACGAAATTTAATACGTAGATATATTATAATAATTTCTCCAAGTACTGTAAATTAATTCTAAATTGAAATGAAGAAATGTGTTCTTAGCTATAGCGAGAGACACACAGAAATCTGTCGGTAAATTCCCATCGCAATAACCCAGCAATATGCCTCTCTTCCCGCCAGCAGGTCTGATGATTCTCGAATTTCACGCCGGCTAATAGCCAATTCTGCGTTCGTTACAACGCCCGTCCGCCCAGAAATCATTTCCCTGCGTTTCCACGGGATTGCACGCGCATCCACACATCATCGCACTCACGCAACGAGGAATCCTGACGCAAGCCATGCCTCTTCTCACGTGGTATCATAACGGGAGGTCTTCTGGGCTCTTGGCTCATTATCGCAGTAATTACGAATCAACGTCATCGATCATCCTTGAAGCCACAGATGATTTGTGGCTGTTCCTGACTCATTCTCGTCTACTCCCCTATCGTCGGAGTTCAGCTCAGAGCCAGGATTGCTGCTGACTCACAAGAAGGTCTTAGGATTCAGGTCCTTACGGTGGCGGATTTCGACGCTAACTGTACATATAAAATGAACTTCTTTACCGTTTGGACGACAGTTCTAGTAGCCGGCTGCATTGTTCGGTCCGTGGATTTTCCGATCAATAACAAATTAATGCTGGAGAAGTGCCCAAGCAAACTGGCTATGGACCGCGCGTAATCATTTCTTCTTCTTCCTCTACCCTTGCTTACACACACACACACACACACGCGCGCGTACTACACTATCACACGTATTGAAAGACCAGTCTCAACTGAGAGCTTGTTCCAGCTGCCCGCTGGAGAAGAGGGGAAAATCTCCGCCAATTTGCAGGTCGACGCCGGATATGACAACCAGCGGGAGATGAACACCCGACACATTCAGGCACAAAAACAATGCGCTTGGAACGTCCCAATCTTCAGAGAATCACAGTTTTCATTGACCCCGAAATTCACTTTATAAAGGAATAAGATATACACTTTTTCTTAAGCAGGACCCGGTCATAAGAGAACTTTTGTCGAGCGATTCCCCGTTTTCTGGCACACGATTGCAATCTTTTCTTGCGAAGGATGGGCAAGGAAGTAAAAATTAGATGTAATAAATGAAATTCCTAATCACAGCCAAAACTAAATGCATTGAAATGTAAAAACTGAAGAGGTCAAATATTCTTTAAGCTCCCAAACAGTTTCTAACACACAAATGTACTAATTAAAAGAATGAAATTTATCCATTTTTTCGTTATTATGGCCCAACAATAGACATTTCTGTAAAACAAATCGCCTATTTATGGCGATTACAATACTTACTCGATTACAGTACTTTCTCTTAAACACTTACATAGTAAGGCGATAATAAGAAAATAAGGAAATGCCAAAAAATCGAAGTTTAAATTATGATAAAAACAGAGGTTTAGGAGATCCCTGGTATATAAAAATTGTTTTTTGACAATCCGTCTGTCCACCCATCCGCTCACTCGCCCGTTCTTTGGTCTATCTGTTCGCCCTTCCATCGTTCGCTCCGTCCACCATTTATCTATCTATCTATCCATCCATCCAACCATCCGTCCTTCCCTCCATCTATTCGTCCATCCCTGCGTCCGTTCTCCCCTCTTTGCATCCTTCCGTCCGTTCGTCCATTCTTCCGTCTTTGCAGTCATCCTTCCATCAGTCAGTGTATTCGAGTGTCTGTCCTAATTCTGTGCAATACAATATTTTTTCCGAATAGTTTAAAGGGTGTGAGGTTTACATAGAATCACCCTTATAAATGGAACATACAGCCAAGTACGCGTGGGAATTTCAAGTAGAGAATGTGCTAGATAATTGCTACGACTCCTACGATTTGCGACTCCTCCGATATTCCTACGATTTGCATTGCAACATTCCTCGCTTCTGTTTATTTGACCTTAAGCGGAACTAAATGTGCTGAAAAATGTAATTCAAATCAAATAGTCTACATATACAAACATTTGTATTCCTGTGGTCAAAACGCCAAGACAACAAACCTCCTTTAGAAGTGCTGAAACCATGTGAAGTAGAAACCTTTTCCTGACATTACCAGAAAATATTAGTTACAAGACGTTTTTTAACTTGGCAATAAAAAATTATAAAATACAATGTTGAAAGAAATATTAATACGAAGGAAGTTGATTGTGTACAATTTTGGTGGCTAGGTGTTGGTTCTAGAACTCTCAAGTATAATGCTCTAAAAGTGAAGTTTCTGTTAACATTGGTAAAAAAATTATTTTGTCAAAGCAGAATATAATAGATGTCTCAAAATGTTACAAATTAAGTTTTATTTTAAGAAATTATTAAAGAAGAACTACCGAAATTTGTAAATAACATAAATCGTATTTGGCTGGCCGGGAAACGCCGCGATCCTAGACACAGATGCAGAACATTTGGGCGCCTTCTTTAAGGCGAAAAGCTTGGCATCTGCACTTAGGATGCGATGTCTCCCGAACAACCAAGAAGATTCTGCCTCCGACCAAGGAGGCCTACGCTTTAACCTGGCAGTAGGCGCACGGGGTGCTGAGTCACCCCAACATTGTTGCTTTACTGTACTTTAAGTTTTATTTGTAATCTTGCGAGCTTCCCAATACCTTCCAAGGAAAGCTTTGTGCACATATCTCAACTCTTCTCTTTCAACCGCTTTCTGTCCTTTCCTGAAAATTTCGTCGCAAAGGCGATAACGCGCTGCGTGGGGGCCACCCAGTTACCTGGCGCAACATTTGTTATCGCTTCCTGCCACGCTGTTCACAGTAGTTTTCAGCAGGACGACACAGAGAGACGTTTTATTTTTAAATATACACTATGGTAAGGATTTTTTGTTCTAGAATATTTTTTCATAACACATATTTTATTGATACGATTATAATATATTTATATTATTATGATATGTATGTATGTATGTTTGTACATATTTATTTATATTGTAATGTATGTTGGACTCTGAAATATGGTTACATCATATTTTACATCATATTATTTATATTCTTATAATTTTTACTGTCTTTTAGGCGCATAGAAATCCTATACGCGATGAGAAGAAAATTGTGAGTTCTTGCTTTGTGAAAGTTATTTGCAAAAATAACATTCTTAAAAATTAAAATTTCATTTGTATTTGATTCCAAATTGTGTATAAAAACTTAGAAAAAACAAGTATTCATTAAAGAAACAAAATAGTTTGTTATTCATTGTTTTCTTGACATTTTTATTGTGGAGAGATTGAGGCACCTCGCGCGCATCAATTTGTTACGAAACTTGATGCGCCTACTGCCAGGTTAAACAGAAATCTTAGTTATTGTAGCCCTTTTAACCTAAATTTAATTTAAGGGAAAACAATTGCCAAATATGCATACTAACGGGTACACAGAAACTTACAGCAATGTTCGTCCATCCAAAAAATAACTATTAGCAATGTTTGCCACAAACAACATTTAATAATTCAGATCAATGTGACTTTTACCCAATTGTCTTACGTCCTTATGAACTCCTAGACCCTCGTGGTACAGGGAAAAAGAAACAAAATGAAGATTATGATTGTTGGCTGGTTTCTGAAAGCGCGAAGCAAAACAAATGTAGCAGAAATTGAGTGGAGTGTGAATGTCATCGCACCAATAAATTCAATTCGATGCAAAATTGATTGCATACTGCAACCGCCAATGAGACCACAGGCTCATGGCGCGAAACGTGAATTGTAATCCGATATTTATTTAAATAATCACCTGCGTTCTATCAAAACGGTAAATTTATTTTCCCTTTCAATAAACAGTACATCACATATTTACACCACTTCACAATTGTGAATAATCCTTTAACCAAAATTTTCTATCTGAGAAACTCAAAATAAAATCTTAGTTGAATACCCTTACTGTTGATAATTAATAATATAATAATTTTAGATATGTTTGAGAAACACGACTGAGAAAAGAATAAAAACCTCATCTCATTTTTGATCCCTTTTCCTTCAGATGGTGTAAGGAAAAGAATCTTGGTTTTTCATTTTCAATTTTAAAAATGATTTTCATTGAAAAATAATATAATAAAAATTATAGTAACAATAATTATAATAGCAACAACTGTTTGAAACCATGCAAAAATTCCATATTTTGGGTATCATTTTTTTATAAGTGAAAATAGCTTCATAATGGATTTCAAATTATGACAGAACCTCATTTGTAGGCATTGTAGATATGTCATAAACTGCCTAGTAACGTCTCAATTTAATATTACATAGATTTCTGGTTTCTGTTAGTTTCTTAACACTCTACTACGTACTAGTAGTCGCCAGAAGAGCTATAGCGTCCCTTAATTTACCCCAATTTACCCCTTACTCCCTTATCTCCCAACGTTTTCCCATAAACATTCCCCTCACATTTTCGCATTTTGAATTTGTTTCTGGCATCCGCACGTTTCCAGAAAGATCCTCCACATTTCTTAATTTTAAATCCACATGTACCCAAGAAGGATTTCTAGTCGACAAATACGTCCGCAGATGATTTTGGAGGGGTTTTCCCGTTTCCCTTGCATTTCATTTCGCCATTACTTCACCACCATTCACATAATTTTTTCGTAGTCATTTTGTTGAATATCGGCTCAGATGGCTCAGGGCATCACCGGATGTCCATGCAATACCTCTGATCAGGAAGTCCTAGGACCCTAATCTCAAAAGTGGCAGAATTTTCAACGCAAGTTAGAAAGCTGGGTCCAATTCAGCCGCTGCTTTGAGGAAACTTTTAGCGGCCGGTTGCTCTGATCGGTAGTTTTCCTTTGTTTCTCAGATCAACAGCAGGCGAACGACGATGAAGTACTGACCGTGACTGTGATCATTCCTTCCTGTTCCTTGTCCTATCGTCACAACTTACTTACGCTAAAATAAACTACATTAATCCAACTGTCCACCGGAGATCACACACACCTCCCGTTATACAAATATGTTCTAAACCAACGGACGAATGACCATCGCAGTTGACGTGGTGGGAAACACGGAATAAACAATTCACCAACAGTAGCTATAAAATGGAAAGACCATATGGCTTATGAATACAACCCGGAAGTTTGGCAAAATGCCTTTTCACTTTCCCATATACATCCAAATATACAAAGTACCATATGTAGTGTAGGGAAAGTTATGTAATGCTGAGAATTTCCGGAAGAAAAAAAGGCGTATTTCCGGCAGAAAAAAATAATAGCCAGGTCCTAAAAACGAAAAAAGAAAAAATCCAGTTACTAAATTTTAAAAAATCCCATAACACGTGGTGAAGCCAGAATTCCTGATTCATGGGCCCATGACACAGAAACATCAATTGAAAGCAAAACGTTCGTTCGTCCGTCCGTCTGTCCGTCTGTCCGTCTGTTCGATGTATGTAGTGCCTAAATTATGCGTACTATATTTTCCAAATTGAAGAAAACCCTGTTCATCTGGCCTAAGTTGGTCAGATGGCTCTGCGATTTTTGAAAACTTTCATTAATTTTTGGGGATCCTTTACATGAAGCTCCCCGGACAGTTTGAATATTTTCGCTAAAACGGCTCCAAATTTTTTCTTTAAATTTCTTGTAAGTATAGAGTAAAATACACTTATAAAGGTGGCACAGGTTACAATTTCACGGTTAACTCTGAATTTTCGAAAATGGCAAAAGATGAAATTTTTTCGGCGTCTTCCTACAACTACAAAATAGAAGAAAGAGATTTTTCTTCCCAATGAAATTTTTCTCCAAAGTGATTTCTGTCATTAAGATCCTGTACATTTCTTTGAAAATTGTATTAGTTTTCACCTAATATTGCCTAAAATACGTGCAATTTAAAAACATTACAAATCAAGATTTTCTCAAAAATGGCTCCAAATTTTTTCTTTAAACTTTTGGTAGGGATAGTGGTAAATGTGCTCTATGAGATCACATAAATGCCACATTGCTCTATTCTTTAGTTGTTTTTTTTCAAAAATTAAAAAGAATATTTTTTCGACTTGTCTCTCACTTCGGTAATATTTACACTAGTGGTGATTTGTTCACATTATTATATTTACAAGTACATGTGATTTATATAATGTGAAGTAAAGTTTCTCCAGAATTCAACAATTTTCTGTAAAAACTAGCTAAAAATTCCACTTTTTCAGAAACGCTCAAGTGCCATTTTCTCTAAAATGGCTCCATATTTGTTCTTCAAACTTTTCGAACGTTTAGTGCTAGTTACTCTTTAATCAAACCATATATTTCCAAAGGAATATGCCAATACTAAGAGGGGGAAACTCGAAAGGGAGTTTTGTTTTGAAAATAATGGCTACGAAAATGTTCTTCGAAAATAATATGTAATCTTCCACTTTTACCTGGAAGGGGATGAGATAGATGGTCCCTAATTTTAGTATTTCCCTTCTCTGGATTGGTCTCCAATTTACATACGGGTTCAATTCTTAATTTCTTTTGGTCCCCAATTTACTTACGTGAGCCTAATTTTGCCATTTTGTCTTATGTTTATGTTTCTCTGCCTTTTCATCGTTTTGCTTTTTCCCCTCCTGGCACCGTTCGCGATCAAGCTGCATGTATGACTGGCAGGACTGAGCAACACGAACAAATGATCGTGTTTTGTCTTTTTGTGGAAGTAGAGTCTGTATTGGAAATATAAATGAAAATGGAAAATGTTGACAACCAACATTTTTGAATTTTTCCATTGATGCCGACAGTCTTTGTTCGTTCACGTGGAATCCCATCCTACTTTTAAGTATGGCCTCTGAGACCTTTTGAGGACAATTCTCTATTATATATCCTTCTTAGTACTGGCGATTACACAAGTGCGAAAAATGAAAAATATAATTCCCTTTTAAGTGATGTCATTTGAAAAGGAATACAACAATAGTGATTCAAAGAAACAGCGTCGCGAGTAAAACAAATTAGTAGACATCATAAGGATGAGCATGTGAATTAAGATTAAAATGATAAAAATCACTTCCTTACACTTTAAGGACTACTGTAGATTATAAATTATTATACAAATATTAATCATTTTAATTATTAATTTTTTACCCTAATTCCTTTTAAATGTATTTTTTCATTGTTTACAAGCATTTTTGCACCCCTTCTTTAGCTAGAATAAATCCCTTTTTACACGCCTATTTGAGTAAAAAGAATGCCTGAACTTCTGAACTCTTCGTATGACAGTGTATAACAGTACAAACGAATACAAAGCTGACTTAAAATATTTGGATTTTCAAGAAAAATTGTGACAGTAATTGCGATAAAGAACGTCTAACATTTGGAGTGCACAAACCAACATGCAACACGAGAGGGCAATCCATTTGGAATATGATATAATTTTATGGCCTACGTAAGACGAACGAACATAATTTTGACAACAAATAAGAATTTATAAAGGCTGACGACTTAGAACAGAGAAAGAATAAATAAAGAATTTAAGACATTTATTTTATGAAATATCAAACATATATTTTATGAAATATCATAAGAATATGAATGTTCAACGAAAAGCTGTAAATGTTCAACTATTTAAGCAATCCCTGAGCGTAAGAATGGTAATCATCTAATTCTTCAAAAAGAGTTGGAGTTCCAGAGAACAAATAGAGAGTGAAAGTTCAAACGGGTGTGAGCGCCCTCAGAAGTCCCCAAAGACCAGAGCGCGCGAGCTCAACCGAGTGCAACAGAAGGCGAGGACAGCGCCGGCGGGGACCGCCATCGCGCCAATAAATCTCAATACGATGCAAATTGATTGCGTGCGGTCGCCACCAATCAGGAGGCGGCCTGGAATCCGGGGCCCAAGCTCACGGAGGCGCCCCCAAACCCCCACCCCCCGTGCACAATACGCGCGGCGATAAATCATTAATGACGGTAAATTTGTAATTTGTCCATCAGATAATGTGACAAATTACCGAGTAAAATGCAAACGCGCACCGAATGATGCATTGGTCCATACATGAATGATGGCTTCATGGCCGCTTGCAACATTTATATTACGCTTGTGAAATACGCGCGGATACGCGGCGGACAATGCCTTTTAAAAGCCGAACAGCGTCGCGCGCTCTCGCCCGAGTTTCAGCTGTTAATTATGGGCTCGTGACCTCGAACGCCACCAGGATGCGTCCAGTCTGCGGTTTCGCGCGAACGGTGCGAGAAAAAGGCTCGTTGTTTTGCGGTTATTGGGCGTAGTTCGTTCGTTTTTGGAGTTTTTTTTAGGGGGGAGGGACAGGTCGAAGTTTGGACGTGTTTTTAAAGAGATGACGAGCCTCTGATCGAAGCATGGTGAAAATATGAGCCTCCAATATTAACGTAGGCATAATGTATCATCAAGGGTAACAACATAAATTGACACGTTTAATAAAGGGAGGATGCTTTTTTCAGGTATGAAAGTATGATAAAAATATTTAATATGGAAATTGCATATTTCATTGTAATTTTTTTTGTTTTATTCTCTATAATCATAAAAAATACATGAAGACAGCATGCACCTCGAAGGGCTTTTATGTAGTAGAAAAGTGGTTTTAGGAAATAAATATAATTGCTTGCGATTCAATTGCTCACTTTACGTCTACGTATAGATACCTTAGAGTGTAAAGTGGCCACAGGAAGTGCACCAGCAAGTGCACCATGCACTTCGAGTGAATTAATTTTTTTCATTTTTTATATACTTCTTCCTGTTTTGCCATGCATATTTTGATGTTCCTTGAACACATTTATACAACGTTGGTATCATAATATTTATGGTCAGGGTGAATCGGAACATCTTCGACATGAGACATGTAAATTGCTTGTTGTCCTTACTTGGCACCGGTATCTTTACTTCTTTGTTGAAATGTAATTATAAATCATTATATTAACAAAACAAGTTTATTTTTAATTAAAAACATTATTGTATGCAACTTGTAGTTTATTGTTTCAGTTGGTAATTACAAGTCGGCAACGTTCCGGCTAACATTTTTTAACCATCTTCAGGCCTCTGGTTTAAAGAGAAACATGAGTTTTAGTTTTGTAATATTGGGTGATGTACAGCACTAAATTTAAATGACTTTTAACTACAGATCAAAAGTAATTAAAATTTATAAAAATTTGCATTCAATTTTAAAGTACATATTATAAAAAAAGTGGGAAAAAGAGGGAGGTAAAATCAACTGGGGTCATAGAAAGTGAGACATTCATTACAATGAGCAGTTCTGAATTAATCTCAATTTTTATTTTCAATTTGTAACAGTAAATTGTCATAATTTTAAGTGAATCCTAAACGTTGCGAACATGTAATGACCAATTGAAACACTAAAATACATTTATATATAAAAACGGAATGTCTTTAATAAAACTAGAGGTACTAAAACAGCACGTATTTTATCACCCGTAATTTTAAACAAAATTATGTGAAAGGTACTAAATTTCGAAACATTATACCTTATTTCATAAAGTATCTTGAAGGAACAAATTTAAAAGTCGGAAACATCTCTATCTTTGATATTTTATATCTAGGGACAATCCGAAAAAAATTTTGAACTTTTGCAATATTCGAAAATTAAGGGTTTTTAATTAACTTCAGACCTGCACCATTATCTTACACATTCTTCATACTATCAAACAGCAAAATTTAATAAGAAACTTTAGAGCCTTTTTTTTTTCAAAATATGGAGAATGTCCCATGAACTGCATGTAAAGAACTCCACAAAATTAAAATATCGATTTATAATTCAAGGGATTGCGACATCAGTAGATTGACTGAGGAATATCGATTTTGGAGAAAATTGGCTGAACGGTTTAGACGCTAGCCGTTGTTCACAGACGGACGGACGGACGGACGGACGCACGTTTTGCCGCCATTCGGTTTTTCGTTTTCAAGGACCCCCAAAATCATGGATTCTGGCTAAACAACGTGTTACAAGATATTTTTTTCTATATTTACCAATTGAATTTATCCACTTCTTTGTTAGCTTAGCCCTATAATAAGAGTATTCCTGCCAAAAATGTTTCGCACAGCATTACTGCGTAAGCGGTAGTGGGAAAGGAAAAAGGAACTATTATTTATAGTAATATAGACTTTCATAAGAAGACAAAAAAAGTTTTATAAGTCGTTACATTATTGATTTTCCAAGCAAGTATTTATTTGTAAATCTAAAGATAAAATATTACAAGATTGATAGATCATTTTTCGTAAGATATTTTCGATTACAGTATTTGGTTTCCTGTTTTTTGAAATACTAAGCAACTTGTGACAACACTTTTTACTTTCTGGTAATGGAGTACAGAGTAGGTAATGGAAAGCTACGCACAAAACGGCAAATTTTTGGCAGAAAATCTTTTATTACCGGGCTCTGGTGACGAAAAAGTGTAGAAACTTGCTAAATTTAGAAAATAAAATTGTCTGTGATGTGGCGTAGTCAGAGCCCATGTTTTGTAGGTCCTTTATCCAGAAAAAAACGAATGATGGCAAACCGTTCGTTCGTTCGTCCGTTCGTTCTTTCGTCCGTCCGTCCGTATGTGAACAACGCTAGCGGCTAAATCGTTCATCCGATTTTTCACTAAAATTGATACTCCCCAATAGATCTGGCTGATGTCGCTAAATCTTGAATTTGAAACCGATATTTTAATTGAGACGGTACTTTACATGAGACCCCTGGGATAGTTTCAAAATTTTCAAAAAAATGGTTACATCGTTTTCGATTAAATTTGGTTTTTGGATAGTGTGAAGGGCTTTTAAGAGAATGGTGCAGGTTATATGTTCGTTGAAAACTAATTTTTGCTAATTAAACTGAAAATTGCAAAAGCAGAAAATATTTTCGGACTTTTCCTACAACTAAAATGTTAAAGAGAAATTTTTCCCAAAATGAAATCTCTTCCTTAAAGATAGATTTTGAAATAACGTCGTGTACAATTTTGGGAAAATATGAATACTTTTCGCGTAATTTTGCGTTAAAGTACACGTGAGAAAGTAAGTGATGTTTTATCACCACTAGTTAATGGTATTCTAATTGTACATATTCTGTATCAAACATAAGAAACAAAAGAATAAAAGGTTGGTTCCCAGTATTGGTCAGATATCGTCACTACAAGTTCACGTTTGAAATTACAATTACACAATCTTGAATGTTATCTTGCACAGGTAAAAAACACACATCAGCATTCAGAAACGTCTTTTATTTTACAATAAGAAATGTGAAAGTTGAGATGCTGTACCATTCGATTTACCTCACGTTCCGACGTGAAATACAAAGGAGGACTTTTAATTCTGAGAACTTCGCTAAAAGAAAATGAATGATACATCAGCACCGACAACACGCTATTTGAGACATTACGCACCTCTGAACGGTCTCCAACTCATCTACACCTGCTACTTCCTGCGCATAAACAAACAGAGCGTCTCTTGAAGAGTGTCTCATTACTATTCATGAGCACTCAATTCATCATTCGTTATTCTGGTCTTTGTGCTCTATCGGAATCTTTCTGTTCTCCGGACGCAAAGGAACTACTGAATACAAGGATGATCTCAAGTCTAAATTACACTATTTCTTGATTATAATTTAAATATTGCATTAGCAACTCAACAAAGGTATAAGGGCAGGGAAGGATCCAGCCGATCATTTGGAGGGGGGGATCATAGATTTTTATTAAATAATAAACATATTTGTTATTATATTGTATGTTTTGTAGCATATGTATGATAGTATTCAATATTATTGTTTAAATAATTACATAATTTTAATACAAATAAACATTTAATTCAATTTTGCCAATAACGTGGGAACAAACGAAAACTCTAGGCCTTTTTGGGGGGTGCCCATGGCCCCCATGACCCCATGGCTCGCATGGCTATCCCTGGATCCGCCCTTGCATAAGAGCATGAACATGATCATGGTGTAAAAGATAGGATCTCTTAATAAAACGAGCTACCCACCAATATGACAGAGTGGAGGAGGGAGAAAGACTGGCGACAAGGGAGACGCAGAGAGTCGCAGGAACGGGGTGGCGGCGAGGGCAACGCAAAGGACAAGAAGTATGGCATAGAGGAATAGGGCGTCAGAGCCGGCAGGGGTGATAGTGCGGATAAGGAGGACAATGATGGTGACGGTAACAGCAAGGGCAGGGAAAATAATACAAGGACGACGAACAGGGTCGAGGTCGGGATCGAAGACTCCGGCTGCGGTAGAGGGGGGGAAGGCGTCGGGAAGAAAGTTTTTTTATTATGAACAATGTAAATTTACAATCCATTTTACATTAAAATAATCATTAAATATGTTAATATTGGTAGTGAACAATGACAATGACAATTTATGGGTGAAAGTATCCCAGTGGTACATTCCACCGTCTCCTTACGTCTAGGTCAAAAGCCATTTTATTACTTTATGCTAGGAGTCAAAGTTGAGAAATATATATGACTATGTATGCATTGTGACTATTTTGAAAATTTATACTGCGATTGCAAGTCTGTGCAATCGGTTGGTTTCTTCACTTTTATCTAATAGGTTAATGGCTAAAAGATTTCGGTGATTTTCCGGACGTTGCAGATAGCTTGAGCTGCTGTTTTTGATTCTTTCAAATACTGTCAGTTATTTTAAGTCTCTGTGTTAAATTGCCATGGCGCTGAACCATGGTGCTGAAGCAAGCATCCTAAGCGTTTTTGATTCAAATGTCTGTAATATGGACAGATTTGTCCTGCTTGCATTGCCACACATTTGGATGCCTTAGGTCCATATCGGGATTATTATTGTTTTATAGTTCAATCATTTATTGACTGAGGATAATTTTGAATAATGTCCTAGTAGCCAATATTGTCTTCTCTCTTGTAGTTGAAGTTGCTTCTTCTTGGCTAGTATGTGGGGTTTCCAGGCAAGCCTTTTGTTCATACGTATTCCTAAATTCTTCACACTTTTAACCTGCAAACATTTTTATTATATATATATTTACGATGTGGCATTTTTGTCTTCACAAAGCGACAGTTATACGCAATGACTCATTTTCGTTAATTTTTATTTTCCATTTGTCTACACATTACTCGGTCTTCACTAGATGCCCTTGTAATTTTCTTGACACTTCAATTGGGTCATCATCCATGGCTAATATGTAGGTATCCTCTACAAATGTAGCTATTTTTTTAGTTTCCGGTATATCTGATGTGTAGAGCAGGTACAAGACTGGGCACTTCCTTCGGGTACTCCGGATTGGATTGGAGAGAGCACGTTGTGCTATTTAATTTGGGACGTTCGGAGGGAGAGTTAAGATCTTAAGATAATGAGGTTGAATACACCAGGAAGCGTTTGATTTTGTAGAGAAGGCCATCATGCCAAACTTTATCGAAAGCTCAAGTGGTGTCTAAAAATATTGCTGAGCAGGATTGTTTTCCTTAGAATGGTTTTTCTTTGAAGGTGGTGATTCTATTAATTTTTTTATTAGTAGGTTCTGTTCTGAGCTGGTTCTGTTCTGAGTAGGTTTTGTTGCCTGAAAATTAGTGATCTGGTATTAGGCCATCATCAAATTGGTGATTAGGTATTAGGTTATTTGTTGTCATTCAAGGTCGTAGTCAGCTTAGGAAAAGTTTTTCGAACACTTTGGACAGAATTGGAGGAATACTTATACATCGATATGATGAGGGTTCAAGGGGAGGTTTACCTGGCTTTAAAAAGACATGGATCAGTGCTACTTTCCATTGGGCTGGATAATGTTCGGTACGTAGGATACTGTTGAAGAGACCAGTGATAAATGCTGTTCCTTTTTGGTGGATGGTTTGGCCAAACTTCACTTCAATGTTTTGCAAATATTTCTATTTTTCTTTACTACGTCTCGCCCATTCATTGTTTTCCTTACGAATTGGAGGTCAAGCTTTACTATGTCGTTTTACTTTTTTATGGCTTTAATAAAGAATTTTCGGAGGCTTGCGTTGCAGAGAGATTAGTAACTTAATTTTTAAATTTACTATAGTTGAAGCTTTGAAGTAGAATGGATTATTGATAATTGCCTGGTAGCTCTGTGGTAGTTAGTTCTATAAGCTGGGAATCTTGTCCTATACCATATTTTTCTATGTTTTCTTTTTTTCTGAATTTCTTTCAGAATATAGAAGGGATGATTATCAGGTTCTGTCATACTTTTTTTTGGTGTGGAGTGTCACGCTGCTTTTTGTATGTTTTTAGTTGTAATCTCAGTAGCTTCATCGATATCTTCCTGTGATCTCAAAGGCATTCGAATGTTTGTAAATGTGTATATTCAGTTACGGTAAATATTTCAAACTGTGTGTTTATTTACTAGTACTAATGTTGCAGGGCTCAAAAGAATTTCATTGCTAACTTATTATGATGGGCAAGTGATCTGATGACAGTTCATGGGGCGTTTCACTAAATAAGTAAAGTAGTGAAATTCCTATAGTTAGAAATATGTCAATTAGATCTGGTATTTTGTTTATGTCAATTTACTAGTAAATTA
This sequence comes from Acheta domesticus, assembly GCA_031308135.1. Classification (NCBI taxonomy): domain Eukaryota; kingdom Metazoa; phylum Arthropoda; class Insecta; order Orthoptera; family Gryllidae; genus Acheta; species Acheta domesticus. Next base: position 124,112,740 of record JAHLJT010009419.1, read on the forward strand.
AATCTCCTGCAGTGATGGTTATTAGTTGCAGCGATGTCACCGCTTTTTGCAGTTCGCGAACTCTCGCAGTAGTTACGATCCCCACTGCATGTGTTTGGCATTTAACTCTCTTCCGCATAAAAAACGAGTGCCAAGTCTGTTGAAAAATATTTCAAATCGTGTCTTATCTGTACTGAATCTCTGAGGATAATACATAACACTTACTCTGAGTGGTCCTTGGCAGTTTTCTATTGTTATTGAAGTCTTCATTAAATGTCTTTATATTGGAAAGCACATTCTTCATGGTGTTTGATATTGACTTTAATTAATATTGCCGTACCTCCGTACGTTTTGCCATTCGGATGTTTTGTATCATACAGTGTATGGTTTTGCAATTTAAAATATTTATTCTCTGTTAGAGATCAATAGTAGATCAATTTTATTTTTTGAGAAAAATATTTCTATTTTTTGGGGATGTTGCGCCACTCCATTAGCATTCCAGGCTGCTATTCGAAAAAAGTTATACATTGGATAATTTAGTTACTCATGTTGATTCTAAGTTAGTAAGTGAATTTATCTTTATGACTTTGTTGCATTATAACATTTTCAAATCGATCAAAGGAGTGCTGGATTATATTAGGAATCGAGTGGCTGTTATCATAATGTGTTCTGCGTGCTTTGGTTGAACAATATCTGCGTAAGTTCGTCTTTTTAGTTAGGAGCTTATGTTATGAATTTGAGGATTAATTTTTGAATTGTCGTGGTTTTGTGGCTGTATCTCCATTTCATTTTTGAAGATTCTTCTCTCATTATTTGAGTTATTGTGGCCTTTCATCTTTAGAATTTCCTAGTAAATTCGACAACCTTTATTGTTTGCCGGGTGATTGCCTTCACACAGGGCGCATGTTGACACAATTTCTGTTGTTTTTTCACATTTGTCAGATGCATGTTCTTTGCCACATTTGACACATCGGAATGGATGAACACAGTAGGTTCTGGTATGTTCGCACCTTTGGCAATTTTTATACTGTACTATGTCTTGCTTGACGCGTGGTGGTTCAAACTCGACAACATAATTCAGAAGTCTGTTAATGTTAAAGATTTCTTTATTATTCGCGTTTGGTTCAAGGTATGGAAAAAATAAAGGCAGTGGTAACTTTGTTAACCTATGACTATATTATTCATTGTTTCTCACTTTATGTCCCTTTTTCATCAGCGCTTCTTTAATATCTTTCATATCAACAGTATGAGGTATGTGGCACAAAACCACTCTATATACTCGATCTTGTTTTAGTTGATAGGTATAATAAACGCGTTTTACACTAGATAGATGTTTTACTATTTTTCTATATGCATCAAGGGTTTTTGGTGATATTTTAATTGTATCATTTGTCATTGCTTTTATTTCAAAGTCTTCTGTTTTTACAACGTCGTCCACAAATTTTATCACAGATGGTTAATTGTTTACGTTGGGGACAAAGAATGGCCTAACTACTATTTCCTGAAACTTACTTCATTGTATTCCTGTAAATCCTCAGAACTGAGACTACTGAATTTATTCTTGGCAGGAATTCTAAAGAAATAATTACTTTTATTACCGCTAGACGCTAAATTTGGCTTACCCTTCTAACTTTAGAGTGGAGGTCCTCAGTGTTCGACCTCTTCGATCGAGCTGGTTTGTATGCTTGTCATTGCAGTTGTGAATCCACTGGATTCGGCGAGACTTCATCCATGTTGTGGTCGCCACTATTTAATAATTCTCATGATTCCATTTTATTGGTTTTGTAGCCGTCCACGTTCACGTTCAGTTTTGCAGTCGTATCCGCAGCACTCTTGCTACATTTTGCTGTGACTTCACAAGAGAACAATTTTATAGTTAACTATTCTTTTAGATATTGTTTACATTTTACATATTAGTAATGTAATGTAATTACATATTATAAATGTCACTAGTTCAAACACTATTTAAGCTTTCAATCTACAAAGGTATACAGAATCACTACGGCACTCCTCATCCCGATACATGATGAGGTTGGCAGAGCTGCGGACACGTCCGTATAGCACCGCTGGCAAACGAGAACTTCCGAAACAAAAGAAAATAACAACAAAAGAAGAAAGATGCAGAGGGTGAAAGCGAGGGCTTCGGAGAGGGTGAAGGCGGCGGAGAAAACAAAGATGAAGTCTGAGACAGAAAGAACGATGAACGCGGTGAGAGGGACGGACGGTAGAGCTTCTGGAAAGGTGACGGTGAGTACATCGGAAAGGTTGAGAGCGATAGAGAAAGAGAATGTGACGGAGAGTACGACGGGTATGGCGAGCGGAAAGGCGATGGAGGAAAACGCGGGGAGGGCTTCTTTTATATTTCTTAGAGGGACAGGCTATCACGGAAAAGGCGAGTGAGAGAATGAGGCTGGCGGGGAGAACGTCGTTAAAGGCCGAAGAGAAGGAGAGAGAGTTGGAGTGCCTTGGAGAAAGCAACGGAGAAGAGGAAGGTGACGATGGTGCTGCGAGGCGAAGTTTGAGTATGGCAGCGGAGGGAGGCGGCAGGGGGACTTGGCGAGGTGCAGCGACAGAGAGCACGGTGGATGGGTGTGTGGGCCGGGTGGGTGGGGAGGAAAGGGGCGGGGCGGAGTGGGCGAGGCGGCCACAGTGGAACGGTGGGAGGAGAGGGGGGAGTCGGCGGGGCGAGGTGGATCGGGTGGGGAGGAGAGGGCTGGGGCGGGGTAGGCGGGGCGGGCGGAGCGGGCGGGATGGAGTGTACGGTGGCGGTGGAGTAGGCGGGCCAAGCAGAGACGGCGAGGCGGGCAGGGAAAGGCCCGAGATGCGGGAGTGGCGGGCGGGGCGAAGTGGGCGAGCGAGGCGGGCGAAGCGGGGCGGACTGGAGCGGATAGGGAAAGCGGAGCAAGAGCAGAGCGAGAGGTTCAGTGCGAGAGGGGCGGGCGTGGCGAGCAGGGCGGGCGGGGCGAGCAGAGCGGGCGGGGGAGCAGGGCGTGCGGGGCGAGCAGAGCGGGCGGGTGTAACGTTTCGAACAATTCCAATGTTTGTTTACATTTTTTTACATTGTTACTTGATAAATAAAAAAAACATATGGTGTACCGAGGTTGTCATAGAATGAGATTAGCAACGAATATATATTGATGAGATATAGAGAGAGAATGGAACGAAAAACGTGTTCCTCTGATGAAATATGTAAGTTATAATTATACAACGTAAGAAGGTACAGTATTGAAGTACATTGTACAAAAAGAATGTAAATAAAAACTAAAATAAAAAAGAATTGAAGTGTTACTACTAAAAAAATAAGTAGTTACAGTAATTGTAACGGAAGATTCTATAAAAAAGAGTTGGCAGAGTCTGACGTTACACGGGGCGAGCAGGGCGGGCGGGGGAGCAGGGCGGGCGGGGCGAGCAGGACGGGCGCACAGAGGGCTAAATGGCCAATCTAGGCGGAACTAGACCCCCCTCCCTAACATTTTAATATCGACTTTTTGTGTTAGTGAATTTGATCATCGATGTTAGTAGAATGATATTTGAGAGTTGGTTTATTTTTTCGGCTCACGTTTGCTACGCTGGGGAAGTGGATTACTTATCATATCTTGAAGGAAGCGTTGCCCGAGACAGTCGCTCTGCGGCTACTCGAAGAATCAAACGTGCTCAGATCTCAATGAAAGGCGAATGCGAAACTCTGCTATATGGAATATGTTCAGTGAAGTATGTACTTTTGAACAGTAGTGATATAATTTCAATTCTTTACTTCTCTCTTCGTAAAATAAGCTGTAAAGTAGGCGTTGCGCGAGACCTAAATTTTTCATTTTCCCGACTTTCAAGTAGATTTTCAACAATGTAAATTAACTTGCATTACAGTAAAACATATGTCACTAAATAGCTTCGTGTCTTTACTTTATGATGTACTAAGTTTCACGTCCAGATACGTCCAGATGAGGATATTATGTTTTATTTCATACGATGGCGCGCATCCAGTAGTCACGTACCGTAATCTGTTTCCCGTTTCGCCCGAGTGAGGGGACATGAAAGCAGAGTTAATGTCTTTTGTAAAGAATAGATTAGGTTTTCAAGAGTGCGAAAAAACAATGGAGAAATGCCTTACAGATGCTGTAAGAGTATTTTATAACATTTTTTAAGTAGATGGAGAAAATGCGACCACGTCGAGCATCATTTCATTAAAAAGTATTCTGGGTGGCTAGATGCTGTAATTCAGTTTCTGGAAGTGGTATACAGGGCAATAACACCTAAAATGATTGAAGCTACGCAATCTACTAGTTCAGATGCAAGCCGGCCGAGGTAAAGTTTTAATGAGTGTATTGGGGAGGGTAAAGAAACCGCATCGAAACATTACTTACGTCGCACTCGAAGGAAGAAATTGTGTACGCAGCGAGGCAATCACTGCATACATCGGGTAAAAGAGATGGCCAACATGTTCCAGGAGATGACTACAACTGGTCGCAATATCAGAGGACTGACTCATCAATCGTTGGATTCTTGTCGGCCAATTGTAATGTTGTAATGTCAAATTGTCAGTGGAAATGGTGTGAATCAACCAAAGTAATGAAAGATATAAGAACATTAAATTTAAGTAGCAATGAAATTGTTTAAGGGGTCAACATGGGTAGTGTGTAAAAGGCAAGTATAGACAAACAGTGGGTTAGAAAAGGGTTAATCTGCAATAAAACTTTATAATTGGTGTCTTTTATGTGAAACATAAACGTCATAAACTGAAGGACAAGAAGTAGAAAAAACATTTCTTATCAGTTGTGAAAAATTAAATAAATCTTTTAGAAATTGTGATAAAATTAAAATAAAAGATTAATAAATTCATTTATATTTTGATTTAGTTATTGAGAATAAAATATATTTGTGTTCGGAGAAGTCATAATATTTTTAAAAAAATTTTCGAACACAATTCCTTACTAATAATAATTTGTATTCATTAGTAGTTATAATCATTAATGAGTAAAACTGAAATATATTTAATGTGTATTAATTTCACAACCTTAACAACCGTTTACATTCCCTAGAATCACTTAAAACAAAAGATTTAAGGCTAGTTCCGTCTAGAATCGCCATTTAGCCCACTGTGGGGCGGGGCGAGCAGGGCGGGCGGGGCTAGCAGGACGGGCGGGGCGAGCAGGACGGGCGGGGCGGGCGGGGCGAGCAGGGCGGGCGGGGTGAGCAGAGCGGGCGAGGCGGGCAGAGCCGGCGGGCGGGGCGGGCGGAGCCGGCGGCGGGGCGGGCGGGGCGGGCGGGGCGGGCGGGGCGGGCGGGGCGGGCGGGGCGGGCGGGGCGGGCGGGGCGGGCGGGGCGGGCGGGGCGAGCAGGGCGGGCGGGGGAGCAGGGCGGGCGGGGCGAGCAGGGCGGGCGGGGCGAGCAGGGCGGGCGGGGTGAGCAGAGCGGGCGAGGCGGGCAGAGCCGGCGGGCGGGGCGGGCGGAGCCGGCGGCGGGGCGGGCGGGGCGGGCGGGGCGGGCGGGGCGAGCAGGGCGGGCGGGGGAGCAGGGCGGGCGGGGCGAGCAGGGCGGGCGGGGCGAGCAGGGCGGGCGGGGTGAGCAGAGCGGGCGAGGCGGGCAGAGCCGGCGGGCGGGGCGGGCGGAGCCTCCACCAGCGCGGAGTGGGCGAGGCGGGGCGGAGTAGGCTGAAGGGGACGGTGTGGGCTGGCCGGGGCAGCGTGGACTGAGCGAGGCGGAGTGGGCTGGGCGGGGTGGGTGGGCAGATGGGCGGCGCAGTTTGAGGTGCGGGCGTGCCCACGCAATTAACCGCCCTCGCGCGCGCGCGGACCGCGCTGAGAGGCGAGCGCGCAGTCAATCTTTCGAGGCCGCCGCAGGGGCTCCGCAGCTGCCCTCCTCACTGGGCTGAACAGCCCCTTCCGCACTCCAGCCCCACCTTGAACCAGCAGTTCGGTGCGCTAGTGCACTCCAAGTGAATGAGCGAGCTCCAAAATATGACCCGAATTTACTCGCTTGCCCCGAATTTAGCGGATTTTAAAAACTTGAATCGCGAATTTGAATTTGTTTTCGATTATCCAGAAAGTTTGCGCTTTTTAAAAAAATTGGACCCAATATTTTTTATATTTCTGGATATAAATGGATATAATACGTTACTACGCATAATAGATCTCGAGTTTACAAAAGTCACATTTGCAATGAGTTATTCGAGCATGGTATATTTTGAGGATTTAGTACAAAAGGTTTTTTAATACACTTACTTGCCTTGTATTATATTTCATATAAATTAGGGCTTATTGTTAATTTTCTGGGCTAATTCCTGTAAAATGATATGACTGTCCTGAAAACGTCTTAAAAATTGCTGTCAGAAGAGGTAATGTCAGAGTTAGCGATGAAAGGTCTGGAGATATGTTATTATATCCCTTAATCCAAAAGATGGTGATGCTGTGTAAAAATATTCTAAAAATCTTACTGTCAGGTACTAATTGTGTACAAGTGGCTTTTTGGGGCCCTTGAGTCATCGAACGTGTACATGGAACATTAGAGTTAACTAAATTCTCTTTGCAAGTTGGAAAAAATGCACAAGTCCGCAACCGAATAAGACGTGATTTGTGCGTCATCGAGCTCTTGTAACAGTTCGTAAATTTAAGAAAAAAATTAGAAAGTAGTATGGTAAATTTTTGTAATGGGTAAAATGTTTGAAAGTGTTAAAAAATTATCAATATCAGAGAATTCCGACCACGTACGACAAGAAAACGATCACAACAGTGATGAAACAGTTGGCTTATCAGACGGTTATTCCCAACTTTTCCTATTCAAATCCAAGCGGAGTGTATTTTCACAGTCAAAAATAAATAAATAAATCGTCGTACGCTTTTATTCCGAAGCGAAATAAAGCCGGCTGTCTCATGTTATATATTTACAATATTTAATAAATCCTGAAGTCAAAAAGAAGCAACTGAGATAAATTCAAGTTGTCTATTTCGTGTCTCAAATGGTACCTTCTTTTTCTGTTAGGTTTCGAAAGGATTGTGGCAAAATTAGCATATTAAGGGCGACGAGCAGGCCTGTGAGACTGAGCCTTGACACGGTAAATAAGTCATTATTTATTAATTGATAAAAAATAGCTCAATCTTTAAGCCCAGTTCTTACTAAATTTAATAAGCCATAGGAATCGACAACAGAATGCATGTACTAAAGCAGTGGGCGTCACAATGACTGTCGCTCATCTAGTAAGAACTAACACCCCGATTTGATCCCTGCGTACATTTTGTGTATACTTCTCAAATGGTATTAAATGTAATACTAACTCAAATCATCGTAATTTACTCCGTGAACTTATTCTAATCAACACAATTACAAAGCACTTAGAATTCGTATATATATTTAATTTCTTAACAAAGGAAATCCGAATATTTAGCAAAAGATCTAAAGTAAATGATCTGGAAACAGACTCGACTCAGCATAAAAACAAATTATTCTGTAATGGAACAGTTAATGTACTTGTCATGATCGTAAAATCCCTAAGTTAATATTAACTCAGATTTTATTTGCCTAATAAATATTTCATTTATCATCATTACGTACACAGATGCACCATTAAGCGAAACTAACTCTTCAATTAAGAAGCGTCAGAATTGGTGTCCGGGGAAAAATAAAAGAATCTTTTCGTTGTAAGTTCCAACTCTTCCAACAGCTGCATAGTGTATGAATGTGCATTTGTGTCCCCGATGCCATTTGCCCAAACCACTCTGTAATTTTCTCTTTTCGCCTGAAACTTTTGTCCTTGCTAATATTCTCTTTCAATTTATCCGACGTATCTCTCTCCTCCGTTCTCCCCTCATTTGGACTCCTTTTCTTCAATCTCATTCTCCCTCTCTTACTCTTCCTCTTTCTTAACGAAAATGATATATTTTTACTTAATAGCTTCTTCATAAATTACAAATGATTGGCACACTAGAACAAATTTTCTTTTAAATAGCTAAGAGCTGAATTTCAATTTATATCTCTCGACAGTTGGTTTTTATCTAGTTACTGAACAACAATTATTGTTCTGAAATATACCTGGATTGTGAATCCTAGAGAAACGTTATCACAGTTATGTTTGAACGTTCGAACATAAAATTAAAGACATCGAAAATTATATTGTTGTAGTAAACAAAATAACACATTATTGAAACATTTACTACTTTATATGTCATTCACATTTAATGAATTTCTTAATTTAAGGGAACTAGATACTTGCTTTTTTTACTGTAAATACAAAGAGAAACTAGATTAATTAAAAATGTCCATTACATTATGATTGTTATATGATTAATACTTTCTCGTCCGCAACGTACTTACGTAGAAAAGAAATTGTCGAAAGTGGCGAATTGTAATTTTTTTTCAAATCAATAATGGAAAGCTTCTCTTAATACATTTCATAAATGCATAATAATGTTTTCCCGTTTACACTTCTTCCCACACAATGAAATTCACAATATAGTAACATTTGCTTTCATATTTCCCTCTAGTTTCTCAGTATAAATATGCATGATTCTGTTTAATTAATAACACGGTTATGCACTGTAACAGGTAACTTGCATCATCTATTTGCCTCATTCCGTATTTATCATTCAATATTTTTACAGGGTTCCTCTGCCTTTCCTTTTTCGCATTCCACACGTGACTTCCAAATTTTTTTTTCATTTTCAGTCCAGTCTCCTCGACAAGACGACGGGATGTATTTTGTTTTTAACCAACAATTTGTTCAATGAATCTGGAGCTCACCTATGTCCTAGAATATTCTCATATTCCAATTTGCATTTCATGTCAAATCGTCTTCTGCTTTTAATAAGTGCATAGTACTTTTCATAAAGATTAAGTAATGAAATATTTGTAAAAATCGACGTTCAGTAAAATCAAGCACATTTTGCATTCACACTGTAGGGATGCAGATGATTTCTTACAATTAATATTGTCAGTGGTGAAAATTTGATATAACATTCGGAGAAAGCAATATTTAAGAAGCAAATAAGACATACGAGCATTTTCTGACACTCTGTAAAAGAGTATGGCGTTGTTGGTAGATAGGGGACATGCAGCAAAACTAAGGTGTTGGCTAATAATGATGCAGGTTAAAACACAAAATCTAAGTTTTTGATGCCCTAGCACTGCTAAGTGTATACCCAAGCAAAAGTAGTCGTATTTAACGGATGATATCAAATAACATTTAAACGGAATTATCTGTGTTTTTATGTAATGCCGGAATGAGAGATAGGGATTTTGTGTAATTTATAAGAAGTTAGTGTCACAAAAGTCCATAACTCTGCTTCTGCTGGACAGGAAATCACACCCAGCCCTGTGTGAAACAGTTAAGGCGGAAAAATATAAGTTGGCAGATTATGGTATAGGGCAAATATGGAACTTACCACACACTTCGTCAGCACAACTCTGAATCCGAGAACTGAGGCTGCTTAGGGTGTCAACTTATGTCTCTACAGTCCCTCTGGCCGGGAGATCTTAGATTCGAGGCTCGTCGGTGGCATGATTTCGACACTGGCGAGGTAGCTAGTTCGAGTTCTGTCGCTGTCTGGAGGAGAATTCTAACGACCCGCAGAATTCTAACGATCAACTGCTCTGATCGGAAGTTTTATGTGATTTCTCCGATCAATACCAAACGAATGCCGGAGCGATGCCCTAACAAACAGGTCACGGACCGCGCGAGATCTTTCTTTTCTCTTCCTTGTGTTATCTTTACCTTATTCACACACACACACACACACACACACACACTTGGAAGCACTACACTACCATCCGTGACGGGAGACCAGACAGAAACTGACAGCGTGTCCCGGCTGAGGAGGTGCTCCGCTGGTAATGTGTGACAACTTCGCAAGCCGACACGTAGGTCTCGGATCTGACCATAGAGCGTGGAAAATCACCGTCACATCCTTGATAATAAAGATGCACTAAACTAAAGGAACTAATGACAATAGCAATTGACGCGCCTGGAAATACGAACTAATCAGTAAATAGAAAGCCATGCCTTTGAGGCTATGACCTGTTTTTTAAGTTCACAAAGAGTCACGATGACTTTTTATGAACCGAAATCGGTGAAATCGATTGAACGAAGATTTTCAGATGAAACGATTGAACGAAGTTTTTTATATTTTTATGACATTTCTCATCGTATTATGGGTGGTCTAAAATGGTCGATGCTGGGTTCTAGCAATTTTAAGTTTCAAAATAATAATGATTTTGTGAAATGCGTAATTATTGCCCTGGTTCACGTAGTCTCATTTATTCTCAAAGCCGTCAGGAATCCATCACGTAACGATCCGTAGACGCCGGCCCGGCTGCACAGCACCCGAAGCCATGGTGGGGCCGGGACGGCGACGCAGGGGTGACCTCTCCCTGGGCGGTCGGTGGTGCACATAATTCGTCGCACGCACATGGCCGCAGATGCGTCAGCCCCTTTCACCCCGCCCCCAGGCGCCCGCATCCCCGGCCCCGACCACGCCTCCTCCTCCGGCCACGCCTCCACCCCAGCCGCGGCCACGGTTCTACCTCATCACCTCGTCCACTGCTCCCGCCCCCAAGCCCACCTCCGTCTCCGACCACACCGCCTCTAGCCTCACTACCACCCCAGCGGCTGCCACGGTTCCTGCTCCCTACCATCCCCTCCACTGCACCCGCCTCCACCCCAACCCCGCCATCGATAACGCCTCCAGTCTAGCAGCGGATAGGTTTCTCTTCTCTAACGCTGCCTCCACTGCACCCGCCTCTGCCTCCAAATCAGCCCCTGTCTCTAGGACTTACTCCACCTCCAAACCTACCTCCGCCTCCCCACTCGTACACCTCCGCACCTCCTCTACATCCACCTCCGTTCTATCACCAGTTCCACCAAGACCCCGCCTCCACTCCGACCGACTCCCCAAACTCTACGTCGCCCCTACTTGCACCCTCGCTTCTTCCTCGCACCCTCCAGCCTCATATCCCCACGTCTACACGGCCATCCACGTTTACATGCTCCACCCCCGTATCACTCTTTGTAGCCCAGCATTGAGCCATCGCCGATGCGTAGGCCCATATTAGTTTCCGTCAACGCCAATGCTAGGATTCACGTCTAACTTGCGCTCCCGCCTCCCCTTTCCCCGCCCTCGCCACCCCCTCTGTCATCGTCTCCTCCTCTGCCCCGCCCCTACTTTATCCCCTTCTTTGTCTCATTCTCCTCTTCCGCCACCCCCATCACCTCCTCCACCATCGCCTTCTCCTCTGTCCCAACCTCCATCTCCTCTTTCTTACACCCCGTCACCTCCTCCGCCCCCACCTTCTCTGTCGCCATCTCCACCTCCTCCACCTCTTCCTTCAGCCCCATCACCTCCTCTGTCACCGCCTTCTCCTCTGTCCCCACCACTTCCTCCGTCTCTTTCTTGAACTCCGTCACTTCCTCCACCCCCTCCTCCTTCTCTGTCCCCATCTCCATCTCCGCCGCCTCTTTTTTTCCATCCCGCCTCCTCCTCCGCCTTCTCCTCTGTCTCCATCTCCAATTCCTCCGCCTCTTCCTTCTCCTCCGCTTCCGCCTTCGATCTCCCAGATCTCCCGTTCCTGCCAAGCCTTGGCCTCACGTCACCGGCCCCGGCCCACCCCAGCCTCCCGTCTCCGCCCCTTCCCGCATACGCGCCATTTAGCCAATTGGCGGCGCCGTGCGTCTCGCCGGCCCTCGTCGCCGCGGCGTGCGCCAGGGGTGTCAACCACCGGCGCGGCGCGCCACATCGCACACCGGGCGCTCCCCGAGATGGGTCTCTCGCGAAATTACCGCGAGGAATGCAGCCAGCATTTCAGTTGGAATTAGCTTCCGCCGCGTCAACTACTTAGGCTTTTTACTCCCATATCATTAGTGAGTGTTATATCCCTGGAGAAAGCAGAGCCCTTCTCCCGCTGAAACATAACATCCATCGCCGATCAACCCGTCAGCAGGCTATTATTCCCGTATGTGGAGTGAATGTTATACCGCTGATGGTGGTGGTGGTGGTGGAGATGGTGGTGGCAGATATCTTCCTCACTGAAACGTGGCATCCGGCGCCGATCTACTCGCCAGCAGGCGTGGTTTTCTCTCTCTAAGTACCCCGAGTGGTAACGTCCCAGGCGGAACAAGCCGTAAGGTCCTGACTGGTCTCCCAACATGTACGGTATTTTGCGATTTGAGAACGGAAATAATTCCAACAGATAAGTATCCCATTTTTCAAAAAGCAACAAAAAATTTTATGCAAGTTAGATTTTTTTGCCACAGACCTGCGCAACATGGATTTCCACCATTTGTTTCAAATGGCAGAAGAAAATCACATAAAATTCCAAAGGACAGGCATATTTCCAATTAGAAAGTAATACAAAATCCAAGTTATAAATTACTATCTTCCTCATGTAATAATGTGGATCACTTTTTACAAACAAGAAGTCTGATGTTAGCGATACAATAATAGATACCATCACTTTACTACAATGAGAATAGATATTTCAATTAAAGTATTGTAAGATGAATACACAAAAGTGCCACACTTACCACACACAATTCTGTAATAAAACTAGAATGTTCTCGCATGGTACATTATTTTGAAACTTATGTCATCATGACTTGATAATTTTCGTTAATATTTATCTGCATTATTCTCTATAATTTATTAAGTTTTGTTGTTTTCTAATAATGTATTGAATAATGCTACTTTGGATTATTTTTTTATTTGCACCTTCAGATTATTTTTTTTATTCGCCTCCACGAAGTTGGCATTCCACAGTCACAAATTAAGATTCAATGAGATGAGTTATACCAAGAGATGATGGAAGTGGTTATACCAGTTGATGGCTGTTATAGCTCTGTGGTCATACCGCCCTAACATTGCGCAATTACTCTACAACTCTGTAAAGTTCACACCTCTAGTGTGAACGAGCCGTCAAGCGCCCCGATGATCTCCTGATTCAAGGCAACTGACTCGATGTTTTTCTGAAACTTGGGGAAATTCTGACAGTCCTGTCCATTGAAACGTTCAGTGTTTACTTTAGTGATGAATATCAAACATTTCCTTTTCCTCACAGTAGTGAGAAGTAACTAAAAGTAATATGTTCAAGTTGGAAATATAATAAGCAGCTGTAAGTGATAGAATTTGAAACATAGTTTTGGATAACTATTTTATCAGATATATTGAAGAAGATGAAATGATCATAACATGATAGTGTAATATTATTCCAGTCTCGACGAAGAAATCTAACATGTGATATTTTTGTGAGAATTGTAAAGGAATCTCTTTTTTTGTGCAGAACGCGTCGCTCTCAACCACGTCATACAGCAACAGCCGACATGATGATGGACTCTTTCAAGATCACTTGTACCTATACATGTTGCTCCCAGCAGGTGGTGTATAACTCAAATATTTCCTCAGGAATCGACTAAAAGTCAATTTAATTCACTACCCACCATCAACCAATAAACCTCCTGTACGTAAGATCATTACACTGTAACGAAGGAAAGCAGTGGTGCAACAACAACATATACTTCCTTGCATTATATACTTACTTTTGTAATTTTAAAACATTTGTTCCATGGCAAAGAGTCATGCTCGTGAAAAACATTTTTATTGAGGAAAAAATCTCGGTATTTTCTACATAGCATGACGAGAACATAAAAAGCTGAAAGGAGCTCGAGGAATAATGTTCTGTCAGATTGCTATGTTAATTACTGCCACTAGCCATAACACATTCACGTGAAATACCTCTCATCTTAATAATTTGATCATTCCATTTCACCTTAATTGAAGCTAACACATACATGAAGTTTGTAATTAATGAGTTTTGGAAACTGTTTTGCTGGGGCCACAAGTAAATAGAAGTTGGTGGAGATAATTTTCTTCATCTTCTGTAAGCTTTTAAGGGTAATGTCTCCTACGTAGCTGGTTAGCTTCCTCCGCAATAATACCATGCGATATCACATAATTGTAAAGTTTCATTATTTAATTCGAATGTAAATTGTTACGTACAATTTTTATTTTGGGAAATTACAGGATAAGACCTCTTGGTATTTCACTTGTAATTTATAGTAATTCAATTTGTTTCTGAGTTTCCTTTCCCCATCACACCACCTCTCCTCCTCTGGCAGATGTTATCCTACCCTCCTCACACTAGCCATTGTTGGAATCAACCGTTTTCACTTTTTCTTGTATCGGTCGAGGTATGACCGCGCTGGAGGACGTAGCCTCCTGAGCTGCTTTTATTATTATTATTATTATTATTATTATTATTATTATTATTATTATTATTTTATTATTATTATTATTATTATTATTATTATTATTACATGAAACTGGCAACGTAAAAGTGGATAAATCCAGTCGCCAAATTTAGAAACAAAATCCTCTATGACGTGGTGTAGCCAGAATCAGTTTTTTATGTCCTTGATACCGACAAACCGAATACCGGCAAACCGTCCGTCCGTTCAGCCGATTTTCTCCAAACCTGATTTTCCCCAAACGATCTGGCTGATATCGCGGCTTCTTGATTTGAAACCGATAATTTTGGAGGTTAATTTGCATGAAGCCTCTGGGACATTAACCAATTTTTCAAAAAATGGCTCCAACATATTTAATTTTTTGTTGTTGGATAGAGTGAAGGACTTCAAGAGAATGGTGCAGGTCTCATGTTCGTTGAAAACCCTGACTTTTCGAAAACTGCAAATGTTCAATTACTTTGCTGTCTTCCTATAACAAAAATATTAAAGTTAGATATTTTCCCTTAATGCAACCTGTTCCTTAAAAATAGATTTTGAAATAAGTTCGAGTACAATGTTTCGAAAATTTGAGTACTTTTCGCGGAATTTGAGTACAAATACGGGGGAGGAAATACGTGCTGTTGTAGCACCACTAGATTATAGTTAGATTTATTTTCTTCTATGCACTTATTTGACAATTATTGTCTCAGCATGTCATATATAACATTTTAACATGATTAACATAACATTTGATATCAACGTCATAGTTTGAAAAATGTTTTTAATTGAAATGATGTAATAGGAGTGTTAATATGTGTCTTTCTTACATCTTATGCTTTTTTATTGTAATGATCTGACTTCACAGTTTTAAATCAAAGAATTACTGATAGTTACCGATTATTTTATAGACATATGTATGTGTGGAAACAGACGTCCGAGAAACGCTGTACTTGCAAATGTTTTTCACTGGAAAGACAGGTTCCTTAATGAAATAAAGCATACGTGAATGAAAATAATCATATATGATGTGGCGGCATGTAGCAGCGCCTTAAGATATCCATAACAAAAGCTTGCTTTTTTGTACTCTCTGGCACGCGCACGTGCGCCGAGCCGCGCCCCACTCCGCCCGCCTCTTTGCTGCAGTGGTTCCATCCCTCTGACACCCCATCGCCTGCTTCGGGAGAAATTTACAACCACTCGCCGTCAAAGACCGCGACGGGCCTTTTTCGCTGAATATATCCTTTGGGTCCCGCCCCCACCCTCCTCTAGGTGAGTCTCCGCGCCAGCGCGTTCCTCGCCGCCACGCCTGTCGCGTTAATTCAAGTAAGTTCCAACCCTTTGCCATGCAATAATTGCTTCCAGGAGATGTCACCCTCCGATGGATGCAGCTGCGTTTCGGGAGACAGAGATAGCCAGACAGACAGAGAAACCAATGGAAATTTACCAAGAATTCACGAACCACGATTCGTCAAATTATTTCTGCGACGCAGTAAGGTCCGACCAATGACAATTTTCCCAAAGTAGGTCAGCGAGCCCAAGACGGACTTAAGAGGGGGGAGATCCGGAGAGGGACGGATTCCTAAAATCTTGAAGTAAAAAGAAAACACTGGTGAAGTAGTCGCGAGCGAGTAAATACGAGAGCAGCGGCCGCGAAAGAAACACTTGTGAAGTAGGCGCGAGAGGAGACACTTAAGAGTGAGTTGCGAGAGAGCGCTTCATGCCTGGTCGTGGAAGCCGTGAACCAATTTTTTGTTCGGGTATTCGATGTAATAATTACTCGTTGCCTAATTCGAGCGTACGAGCCGCGAATACCATGATCCAGCTTCCGGTCCGCGCCCGCAATTAAATGCTCCCGTATCGCGCGTCCGAGTCGTGGTGAGGAGCGAATCCCGGACTCGTCCAGCGCCTTGGCGGCGAGGTGGAGAGGAGACCTTCGCGACCTTGTGGCATCCAGCTCACCGCAGGGAGGCGTCCTCCCCCGTTCAACATTGTAGCTCATCGCAGGACAACGCTCGTCGAAGACGCCGAGGCCATCGACCGCGTCGGGCCCACCCCGGCCCACGCCTGCACAATAGATAAGACTCTTGCCGCACGCCCGCGCTTTGGGGCGTCCCGCCTCGAGACGAGGCGGAGAATAACACCGACAATTCTAGAGTGTTTTGTTTTTCTTTGTTTTCTTGTTAGAGTTAAGCGGTGCCGCGCAATGGCAATAAAAAAATATTATTTTTTTATTATTGTAACTGAAGTGTCTTTAATTAATTTTCTTTTCTCTTATCTTACTTGTCGAGCTCACTAGGTAGGGTGCAATCCCACCTCATGGGATCTTTTTATGTAACTTCCCCGGTCGTAGGTCGGGAATAAATGTATAATTTTGTTTTATTGTCCAATTACGGCTAATTATTTTCAAAGTAGTTTGCAGCCCCTGGACCTCACTTCCACCCACCACGCGAGGAGCCGCGATCATGCTCTACCGGCCGGCTGACGTTGAATTATTAAAGAGGTCAACTATTCACAAGCTTTTTTTCTATGCATCACACATTTGTATAGATTTAGATCAAGTAAAAATAGTAAGGTAAAACGTTATTTCACGTTTACCTCTGGGAATAATAATTAATGCTTAGCTTCTTGCAAAGTTCAATGTATTTTCATATATTTATTATACATATTATATTTAGATATGGTGTTTCTTCAATAATATTTCCATATTTACATCGTGTAATATTTCAAAGATAATAAAAACCAGCCCATATTGTAAGTCAAGCAACACTTTTATATGCTCTCATTGTCAGTCTCTAGAACCTTCGTTTCCTTTTCAAAGAAGTGGATTGAGTTTTCAGTTAGACTCGGTAAAAAATTCAAAATTCCCTTGTCAAGACAAGGGCCACTTACTTCCCGAATTTCAATTTTTCAGTAATTGCCTGTCATTTCCAACTTCCTCTTTTTTTCCTGCCTGTTCATTAATTAAACTGAAAATCGCAGCTTTCCTGAGTATTTTTCTCGAACGTGAATACATCCGTAAGCGAAAAAGTTGTGCATTTAAATTCATTATTTTTTCTCCTTTGGGGCAATTTCAGCCAAAGTCAATTCTCCTGCAGAGCTGGAATATCAATAAAGTGAAGAAAAACAAATTTTCAGTTCAGGGTTTGATTGGACTCTTTTCACCAATATGATCCCGGAGGCAATCAAGAATTTTTACCATCCAGATGGACTGAAATAAAATGATTATACCCTATTTTAATAACATCATACAATTTACTGTCAAGTGTGACCACAAAATTCGTATGCGTTATATTAAAATGCATCTCATCTATCGAACGCCGACAAATCGGCTTACATTGGTTATTATATTATACATACATTCTACATTGACGAAGAATTTGTAGGGTTGAAAGGATTGTGAAAACAACGTATTATTTAGGTTTCATTTTTATTGCTTTTTTTATGAATAGCAGATATTTCCTATTTGAAAGATAAATGTTTCGTTTAGGGTACACTCTACAATTACTACTCTACAAGCAACTCATTTTGTAGGACTTCTTGACTTGATCAAGTGCAACATGTGCACAAAAGTATATCTTCTGTTCCTTAAAACTAACTGAATAATAAAAGCTTAATACTGAAAGCAAAATTTTACCGTTAATTCCCATCAGTTGCAAGTGGTCGTTATTGTGTTCAGAGACGTAAACAAAATACATAAGCAATACGAAAAAAGGGTTTCTGAATGGAGGGTTTACGTGTAGTGTTCAGCTTATTACATTTTTTAAAGGTAATTTTGCATTATTTTAAGGTAATTTTGCATTAATTGTGTTTGTTTATTTATATATATTTATTGACAATGTATTCAATTGAGATACTGAATGACTTTTGTTACAATACACAATTAGTAAAACCTACATTGGTGTATGTGTCTTCGGTTTATGGGGTTCAATGTAGCTCCCGCCTCTCTTTGGTGTGCCGCTGTATGTCAGGAATATTTTTTCACTCTTTTCTTTAAAATATTTTTTAGTGTATTAAAACAATCCGAAAATTTGAAATTAGAATGTTGACAACTAAAACATCTTCTGATAAAACTGAAGAACTATATTTCCAACTAAACAAATGCCCAATCTTTTAATTCGGTAATCAACATAATAATTTCTTAACTTTCATTCTTGTGTTCACATGTTTGAAATATGGTCGTTTACATTTTTTATTCATCAACTTCTTCTTCGCAATCTAGTCTTCTTTACCTCCCTCTGATGCACATATTCTCAAAAACACGTAGAAGCTTCTCTAACCGAAGGTTAAAAATATAACTCAATTCTTCCACGATCTGAATCCTAGCAAGTTAAATAAAACACTACTGTCAATCAGTGGAATTTAAACAGTGACTAATTGTCATCTCAAATATCAATAAAAGTCTGAAGGGTGATTTTATAGTACTAAGCAGCTATTGACAGCACAATATAAAATATTTGAGTTTATATACAAGAATTTAGAGAAAATAAAATATACAATACGATTCTCAAACATGCACTGAAAGCATAATGATTCATCTCATTTACTACATTATTATTATTATTAATAATAACAATAATAAATAAGAATTATAATTAATAATAATAATGATTTAATTTGAAACTTCAGTTTTAAGTATATATTTTTTCAGAAAGGAGTGTTCCGTTCTATTTTCCTTTTCATCCCAAAGCCAACGATTTTTCAGTTACGTTACTTACTTTGCCTTTTTCATTGTGGAGTTTTCTTTGTTTTAGTTTAGAATCAAAATCTGTATTTGGAAAACAATCATTGAGTTTGGATGGATATCCATAAGAGAGACCTTCAAAGAAGAAAAATAACGTTGCCCGTAAACAATATGTAAAATTTGAAATATGAATTAATATAAATCATAGTCTTAAAATGAGTTTTAAGGTTCTATAAATGAAAGACTCTTGATGATTAAAGATACGTAGTTAACAGGATTTCGTCGAAGTCTAAACAGTCATGTTGACTTCTACGTGAATTTGGGTCTGTGTACCCGGTCGATGGCGTGCCGCTCCGTGACGTCAACATTGCAAGCCACAAGAAAAAGCCTTTTCTTTTCGTCATTTCAAATAAGATAAACTAATAGCAGCTGTGTAAATGACAATGTAAAACTCTAAAAGCAGCATTAATGTAAATCACTAAATGCAGAATAAATACAATAAAATGAAGATTTACATATTTCAAACATGTTGCTACTCTAATATGTTTCTAACATGTTCACCGCCAATCGTATTCTATATAACAGTAATACATACACAAGTGGGAGATAATACTAATACCTCGTATATAAACTCAAAATCATTCACAAAAATTAGTCAATTATGCTCTCTTTCTATAAGATACATGATAAAAAACATATCAGAAGATTCAGTATGATCAATGTATTTTTAATTGTAGATGAGTGAACAGAATATGTCGTAAACAATGAGTTCAGTGAACTAAAACACTTCTCTACACCTTATAATCAACGAAAATTCTCAGGAAGTTGTCTCCCTTATTTTGATATAGTGTCAACGAACGCTTATTGTATCTGCACTAGAAATCTAATTCATTGCTGATAAACATTTGTGGAATAATATTCCCGCAAACTACGTTGCTTCAATCGTTTGAGAGCAAACGCAAGACTGGTACTTAAAAAAACCTTTATTTGCCTCTGAACTTTCGCTTTCCTCTGGAACAAGAACAAACATCCAAGGTGGCGACCGCCGCGCGCAGCTGGACACCCCAAGGCAGCGGCGCGGGCGAGGAGGCGCCGGGGGCGCGGCGCTGAAATACGATGGGGTCGCTCGGATGGGGAGGGGGTCGGAGGGGAGGGTGGGTCTTTATGGCGCCGTTTGGCCCTGGGGAGGCCGTTCCTCCTCCCGGGATTGTCTTTGCTTAAGAAAATAAAGACTCAATCCGGGGCTAATTTGTGTGGCGGAAGACGAGTGGGCCGTGTGTCTTCGCCGCAACCGGCGGGCGACACGACACGCCGCGCTTCGGCGGTGGCTTTCCGCCCCTAACTCCGCCCTCGCTGCGCCCTCCCCATTCGCTCCCCGCTCACCTTCCGCCCGCCCCCGCTTGCCGCCCGCTCGCTTCCAGTTTGCTACTGCCCGCCCCGCGCTTGCCTCGGCCGCCATGCTCGCTACTGTTCTCCTCTACATAGCACACGATGGTTTCTTTGCCCCCATCTACGTCCCTGTTGCCCAACGCTCGTCCCCACGCTTGCTCCGACAACCGCTCAACGCTAAACCCATGCACGTCCCCAAGCTCTCTCCCTCGCTTGCTCCCACGCTGGCCCCCACGATCGCTCTCACGCTCGTTCTCACGCTCGTTCCCACGCTCGTTCCCACGCTCGTTCCCACACTCGTTCCCACGCTCGTTCCCACGCTCGCTTCCACGCTCGACTCAACGCTCTCGACTCAACGCTCGACTCAACGCTCTACCCAACGCTCGACCAAACGCTTGTGCCTCCATCACCCCACGATCTTCCCCATCCCACAAGCTCGCTACTACGCTCTACACCCCAATAGCCCCAAGCTTCCTTCAGGCTCCCTCCACTTGCTCCCTCCACCTTCCTCGCCCCCACTTTCGTCCACATACTTGCGCCTCCGTCACCCTGCGCTCTTTCCATCCCCCAAGCTCGCCTCCACGCTCACCCCACTCACCCCGTCTCTCACCTCATGCTTCCTCCACGCTCCCCCCCATCCCTACGTTCGCGCCATGCTCAGCACACGCTGACTTTTCTCCAATTGCCGCCCTTTCGCCCCTCACGTCCGGTCTCCGAGCACATCGTTCGCACCCCACTCCATTTCCGATACCTTCCATCTGGCACTTTCTGCTCTCCGCATCGCTTGCTTATCCTTCGTCTCCCATTCACCTACCGGTCGCTACCTTCTTTCTGCCTCTGCCAGGTAACTTTTCATTTACGCCTTCATGCTTGCAGACGAGCATCTCTCCCCTCACCCGCGACTCACTCTGTTCGTCTTTACATTCTTCGCTCTCTTTTGATTCACACTCACCATTACGCACACACCATCCGTTCCCCCACAACTAACGCTGACACCACCCCCATCGCAGAAGTTGGCACTCCCAGGTTTAGATGCATCCTCGGCCATCACTTCTAGCGGCTGCTTTGACAACGACTTTCTTTTGCAATTTTTTTTCAAATAAAAACTCCGTCATTTTCTGGAGTCATCACTGGCTGAGGTCACAGTCACCATAGCCGCTATCACTGCAGCGACTCTTAACAGGGAGATCCGAGGGTTGGAGTCCAGACGCAGCTGGATTTTCGACCCTAGCTACACAGATAGCACGACCAAATTCAGGAGATTTTTTAGGAATGTACTAGGCTCGGGTTGGTCTTATTGGTAGTTTTTTGCTATGTCTGTGTTCAATGTCAAGCGAATGCCGGAGGGTTACCCCAACAAACGACCACGGTCTGCGCGCGATTTCTTATACTACCATTTATCCTCACTCACTTACATGCACCACAACACCACACTACCACACACGTCCGGGAACCAGCCAGATAAGAACTTGCCGCAGCTAGAGCCGTCTCCCGCTGGGGGGACACACCTGGGGGGAAATTTCTGGATGACGACTTGTAGGCCGGTGCTGGATCTTACCATCCATCGGGGAAGGAATCCCCGTCAGTTCTCACGACTCCTAAGCATTCACTACACTATCAGAAGTCATGACCACATAAGTTGACGTGCCAGGGAAGAATTAATGAATCAATGAATAAAACAATCTATCGTTGTTCTGTAAATACTTCGCAGTTCCCACATCCTTCGCCTTTTCCGTTACACATACACACTCACTCGCACACACACCATCATCATTCTCGCCTCGTCTCACTGCTTTGCCAATCCTTAACCCCCCTGACCAGTTCAAAAAAGGGGTTCTTTGAAAGCATCACTGTTCCCGGGGATACCGAAATGACACTTGCGGGCACCAATCTCGCCGCCTTCTGGCCCCGTCTGGCAATACTTCCATTCACTGTCCGCCAAACCCGTTCACCCTTGCCATTCCCCCTTTGGATCCACCTCTTTAGTAATACTACTTAAAGAGACAAAAGGATTTCTCTGCACCGCTACGACCTTCATATCTTCACTTCATAATACGTGTTGCCTACATATCCTCTCAATAGCAGCCACCTTTACCACCCCATCACCTACGCTTAACTTTCCCATCAATTTGTGGCACCGACCAGTCTTACCAGCGTATCCTTTCCTGCATCTCCGCGGCCCTGGCTGTTTTAAATCCCACAGTATCTCACTTTAATCCCACAGTATCTGTTCCATAGTCTCCGTCCCACAGTCTCATTGTCTCCACAGTCTTCGCCATCTCTGCTTCGCACAGTCTATCCACACCTTTCAATTCCCGCTCGCATGCCACATCTCTTGCCTACTGCTAGTCCCCGTTGGGTTTTTCCTTCATTCCTTCATATAATAACTCCAAACACTAATGACCATCTTCATCCACTTGCCTTCATCCACAATTTCGTTGTGTGCTCTCAACTAACATTCTCATCTCTTCTGCTGTCTGTTATTCAACTGCTTTAGTAATCGCCGTCTCCCTCACTTTTAGCGCTTTCCGTCCTCTCACATCCAGACACTAGGCAGTCCGTCTGAAACAATCGCCGCCTCCCCTTCCACATTGCAATCTCTGCTTGTCCCTTTTTCGTCTCACACCATTCCCGTCTTCGTCAGCTATTTGTCTTCACCGCGGACGGAGACTGTAATCTTTGTTTGCAACAGACAGACTCATCCCTCACGTCGACAAAGAACACTCTCTCGGAGTCGATGTTAGTTGTCGGCGAGTGTGTCTTTCAGACTGTCGCTTCGTGATCCTGCTAAACGATCTGTGTCATCGTAATATCGATCATAGACACATCGGAAAATCTATAGGAGTTTTTCACCCACGAACGTTAAAGCAATCGACAGCACTATCTAACTTCTGCGAATACGCAGTGAAAGTTTCGCATCACTTTTGTGCATCTGCGCATGCTCGTAAATGAGACTCCACACAGTGAGCAACCGCTTTCCGAATCCCGAGTAGTGTGGATGGATTGCTTACTTTTGCCGAGTGATGAACCTGTGGTGCTCTCCCTACCTACCGCATGTCGGTCTTTTGGGCACATTAAAAAAGCGAACATTTCCCGAGCCCTTCAGCGGCTCGGGATTGGTCAAGAAGTAACTTCATATTCGGCGAATGTGGAATGTGCGCACCCGCCTTTAGATGCACTTTTCTTCCTAAGAATTTTTTATGGGAATAAAGATACGAAGTACAACACTCACTCGGCTGTCGGAGACTACGGTCTAAATAGTGGTGTGAACCTTTCATTCCCCTCGAGGGTTCCTCGGCTGTCCGATTCTGTCTCGTCGAGTCAGGCGTGGTAGTATTTTAAAATAAGTGCCTCTTTGATACGATGACACAATAAATGCAAATCAATGCAAATTTATTTCATGATTTCTAATGCAATGTGTGTTCTCAACTTACTCTTTGCTTCATTCGCAATTATGGTTTTGGTCTGACATATTGGTATATGGTCTATATTTAAAATCACTAACAACTGTTGGGTTTTTTCAGTCCATATGTCTACCTAAATAATTCAACACATACTGACATTCATTTCTATATTTTAGATTATGTGAATCATAAGGTATGGTTTTAAATATAAAATTTGTTACTTTAACCAATATCTCTTCAGTTGTAGATTCTTTCACTTACCCGGTCACATAACCTAGGTCGAAACGTCAGTAACATTACAACCCAATAATCAAATTTGATTTGTTAACTCTGTTTCGATGATGGTCGTGATTTATGTATGTCTGTTTGGATGATTGTCGTGATTTATTATGTGATGGTAGTGATTAACAATGTATGAATCAACAGATGCTAATATTATATTAATGAGACGTTTTGTATTAGAAAGCTACGCTTCATTTTTGCCCTGGCCAGGAATCGTACATGGAACCGTCGTGGAGAGAGCTACCAAGCTGTCCGATATGCAGTCGAAGAGGCGGCTACAATACTTAATAATAATATTACGTATTAATTATCATTCTAACCACTAAATTAGAAAGTAATCATAAGATCATAAGAAAACCATAATAATTCCATCATCGCTGTTTGCATTTAGTCTACTTACATTCGAGTTTTCGCCTTCCATCGTGAGATTCTGCTAAACTTCACCGATGCTTAAATTTACATAACCGTTGAAGGGTGTCTGGAACTTTCAAAGACTGATGGGAAATTCTAACAGAAAATATGATAAAGAACTAACTTTAATACACAAACCTGTGCAATGTGAAAAATAAGTAGGCATATTGCTTTTTCAGTCTTCACTAATCTAGTTTATCATGCTTTTGCATATTTCTGGAGCGGGAATAACCGTTCAGAGCATCATGGTTTGTTTTCTGCACTCTGGAACTACGGTTAACACTTCTGCTACCGAGAGGAGTTACTGAGTTAACCCAATATCTGTTTTACTATTTTTTATCATCTTACAACTTTTTACATTTCTGCTATATTGTGTAATTGTTTCTACTTATCTATCTAAAATATCTTGTTGGAAAACCCTGTTAAGCACCTAACATCTTGACAGGAATTTTTCAAAATATTAATATAATATAAATAATAAATAATAGTGACTTTATTTATGTGGCGACACTCGGGCCATCAGGCCCGCTCTTCCGCCTAACCACGTAATACATACATATATAGTTGTAAAATATTGTTGATGTCTTGTCAGAATTTAATTTGCCTTAATGTTATTGTTCGAACAAGTTATCATATATTTATTTATGTTTCATACTGAAGCACATCGCATGGTTTCGCAACCTCGCTTTAATACAACTTCTTTGTTACCCAACGCAGCTGCGGCCCAATTCTTACGAAATCTAACGCCCCCCGCATTCGCCGTATTTAGGCGCTGCAGCACGTGGCAACGTACGCCGTTACAGTTGATTTGTAACATAACAGCTCAGGTCCTTCCTGTTAATTTCATATTAATGGCATAATTTCTATAATTTACAATCATGCCTAATTTACACATTGTTTATGAATTCCTTTCTTTCTTAATTTTAAGCAACAGAATTCCATGAATCTGTCTCGCTACCTCCCATTGGCTACCGCACAAAAATCGGCGCCAAACGCTCAAAGCAAGCGCGGGCGCCGCCATTCGATAGCCAGTCGTGCTAAATATTTCGTGCAGTGCAGTCGTGCTGATAATTTTTCTGTGTGCAGTCGTGTCGAGATTTGTTAGTGCACTCCACATCGTTCAGTCGTGCGTTCTGTAAGCCATCATGAAAATTACTTGTTTCATTGTCGAACTACAAGTCACGCTTATGTTCACAATATTTATGAACTTTACTTGAGCCGTCACCAGCTACCACCACGCGACTGTGCTCCGTGTTCTTTTATACTTGTGCTTTCTCTATATGCCGAATTCATGCCCGTCATGGCTCCTAACTTTACTGTTGCCAAAGGACGCTTGCGCTGTGCAAGGGCCAAGCCGGCCATCATGGTTTATAATTAACTTTGTTACTAAGCTGCACACTGTGTACGATTTCATATATTGTGACATTCACTGACTGTGTTAGTGCAACATTTGTGCTCCGTGCCATGCTACGCAATGTCGCCGGTACTGTTAGTACTCTGTTTGGCTCGCCAACATTCAACTCGTCACTTCCAGTTTTATTGTACTGTGCTGTTTTAACTGTGTTGTGCTGTTCAATGCACATCATTATTGCACGCTTGTTATGTACTGAGCGTGCCGTCTGTCAATGACCGCTGTCTGTGGTGGGTCGCTGCAAGTTGCGACAAGCACAGACCCGTCGCCGCACCTTCTTGTGTGTGTGTGTGTGACGTCATCGTACTGCGTCATCCAGCCTTCATCTACCAGTGGGCGAGATTACTAGTGTTATGTACTTTCTTTCAGTTCAACTGTCCTCAACATTTAAGTATGCTTCCAAATAGCATACTATTGTATTCCACTAATTTATGTAATCACTAATTTATGTAATTATATATTCCTTGTTAAATTATTTGTTGTGTTTAATTAAGCAATGGTGACATATAACAACTTCGGTACCTTCTCCTACCGTGTTGTTTTTACAAAATCGGAGAAGTGGTCCTTCTGAGTTATCCCAGGTTTGTGAGACGGGGCAAAATTCATAACAGTCCACTCGCTCACGCCTCCCACTCACAGTTATCCCTACACATAAATATGATAATAATTCCCTTCCCAAGACATCTTTTTGTTCAGACATTGCTATAAACAATAAACCAAAGCCAACGCCGTTGTCATGTTAAATCCAAAGCTTTATCGATTGTGTGTTGCACTGGTGTGTTAGGCAGTTTCAGTATTGAGTAAATAGTTTAGTGTTGAGAACAAAAGCCCTATTTAAATTTAAACCGCCCACATACATCTTCTTAACGAATATAAAAATATCAGAAAACATTTCTTGTTTCAAGTGCTACATTCATTTGCTGTCCAGATAAAAAGTAATGCAAGATTCTTTACGCACAAAAAAATAAAGATTTTAAACATAAATTAGTTGCAGTTAAATATTTGGCTTAAAAGAGTTTTCAGTCGTGATTCACCTAATTCCTTCAATGAATTTGGAAAAATTTCCAGCTTATTTTGAGGAAGAGGATAATTCAAGTATTTTAAGATGGTGCTATTAAACAGGACCGATTTTTTTCTTCCAACAAAAAGCGTAAACATGCAATGGTTAAGGTCAAGGTTAGAGTGAACCCTAGATTTCTGTCATTCATACGTTCAGAATTTGTAAATTTCAACAGGGGTACACAGATAACACATCCGCTGACTAACTGCGATTTTTTAGTGCGCGCCTCTTTTGATTGATGCCTACAAAGGGAAAGCGAAATATCCAAAACGATTCAACTAATTTCATCCAGCCCCTAAAAAACGACCGACCCGTTGTATTGACAAGTTCGGCAAAAATTTCATTTACAAAAGCGGGAGTGCTTTTTTTATATTTCCCCAATTCTCGGTCGGAGTTTTGCGAACGCGTTTCGCGCCTGACGCTCGAACACCGGATCAATCGGTTTTTGTAACACGCGCGTCCGCATCATTTTCGCGAACCGATGTCCGCGGACCCGGTCACGGTTTGGGGAGCATCGCCCTGGGCGGCGCGAGTCAAAGGGGTGAACGCGTGCGTAGCAGACGTGCCCGTGTTCCGATGCTCGAACGTGCGTGAAAATTTCGACAATACCCCGTGCGAGAAGCTGTCAAACGGGATAACGTCCGCCATGTTATTGGAGACCGTGTCGGCCGACTGACGGCAGGTTGTGAAACCTCGCACATGGCAGGATTTGGAGTTTGGCTTTCGGATTTAAGACACCGCAGCGTTCAACGGATTAGGAGAGTTAAGTCATTATAAATAAATACATACATGCATTATACTTGTAATTGTAAATAAAATAGTAGTTAATACATTTATTAGAAAATTATTAAATATTCCAACTAACAATTCTTAAATTCACGATCACACTATTACACTATGGAATCGATCACACTATGGAATAGTTCATGGTTGTTGGTCACTTAATTGAAATCGTAGATTACAACCGCTTCGGAACTTTATCGTTCCCTCCTTAGAGCTAAGGAAAACATAATTACTCTGTTATTACGTAGGTAAATTACAGAGTTGGATAGAACACATACACAGATTGTTTCTATCCAACTATCATTCTATCATTGTGGTTTGTGTTTTTCTGTTTTTACGTATTCTGTCCAACTCGACAACTTACCTATGTAGTAACAGTGTAATTGTGTGTGTTCCATAATTACATAATATGAGGAAGAAACAAATTTCCAAAACGTTGGCAAACTAGCAGTTAAATTTAGTAACCAACACCTATATTATTCCTATTATTCACCTCAACTATAACTCACACTAACAACTCACACTAACAACACCAACACCTCAATTATTCCTAAAATTCCAATTAACAATGCAAACTGCATGTGGAGTGTGCTGAGTAGAGATCCACCATTGTGTAAAAATGTTGACTGTGCTATATTCTTTGATACACTTGGAGAGGGGTTAACCAACGAGGTAATACCCTTTACAGACCTGTCAGAACTCAAAAATCTCAAACAAGCGTAAAACAAACTCGTTTACATTGATAGGATACTTTGTGAACTACAGATCTTTGAAATATTTTTCTAATCTCAAAAAAGTATTTTAACAGTATTTTTACTTTCTCGCCACCGCTACCGCGGTAGAGAGAAAGTTATAATAATAATAATAATAATAATAATAATAATAATAATAATAATAATAATAATAATATCTTGTTGTGTGACTTTATGTGTCACGTAAGGAAGGAGGAAGAGGCCTCAGACAAATTGAGGCCTCCTTGCACAACGCAATAGTCGGGTTGGGGAAGTATGTAGTCAGCCATCAAGATGACCCTCTAATGAGGCAGGTCATGAAATCTGACCGAAGAATGGGAAACAGAGGCATTGTTAGTGTAGCAAGAAGCATTGCGAAGAAAACTAGGCAAGACACGTCGAATAACACAGACACTGAACTTCTGATGCTGCTAAACATGAAATGTGAGACACAAAAAATGTTAAAGAAATCGTGGAGAGACAAACCACTCCACGGAGAATATCTAAAAAGAATGGACAAGGTGCAGATCCATAATGATCAATCATTTATATGGATTAAAAGGGGAAGAATGAAGCCAGAATCGGAAGCAGTTCTAGTAGCTGCTCTAGATCAGGCGTTGAGAACACGACATTATGATAAAGCGGTTCTCAGAATTTCCCAAGATGATAAATGCCGAATTTGCCAGGAGGAAGTAGAAACCATTGATCATATTGTCTCAGCTTGTCCAATCCTAGCAAAGACCGAATACCTGAAAAGACATGACAGGGAGTGTAGCTACTTCCAGTGGCAGATCTGTGCCGCCCTCGAAGTTCCAAACGCATGCCCCAAGTGGTACGAACACTCACCAAAACCGGTGACGTCTGTTGGATTGTGTACGTTATTGTACGACCAACAAATTCAAACTGATTGCACGATAGCGGCAAACAAACCGGATATAGTTATCCGGAATTTGGCGAAAAATCGTGTTTCCTTATCGATGTTGCTGTACCTTGCGATCAAAACGTCGTTACCAAGGAGGCAGAGAAACGTCTTAAATACAAGAGTTTGGAAATCGAGATCAGCCGAATGTGGGGCGTAAAAGCACAGGTCGTCCCGATAGTTATCGGAGCTCTGGGATTTGTTCCGCAAAATTTGAGTAAGAACTTGTCTAAACTCCCCGGTAATTCAAAAGACTGGGAAGTGCAAGAAATTGCTTTATTTGGAACAGCCCACATTTTGCGTAAAGTATTGTAGAGGCACTGATAGTCACCGGATCTGCTCCTTAGGTAGCTGGTTGCAACCTGGAGTAGATTTTATATTCAGCCGACTCATAAGATCTTTAGTCGTGATGTAATGGAAAAATAATAATAATAATAATAATAATAGTAATAATAATAATAATAATAATAATAATAATATCTTGCAAATGGACTGTTGTCCGGTGGCAAGTTACAAATACAATAAACTTTGACAATATTCAAAATGTAATAGAATAGTAAAACAAGATAATAATAGTAATAAACAATAATATTAATAATATAATAATTAATAATAAAAGAGTACTCCCAGTTTTTGTACAATTAAGAATTTCGAAAGTAAACAGTACCTTACAACTAATACTATAGTTTATGTATCTACGGCACCAAGTAGACACCCTCGCCCCAAGGGTGACCCTCTAACCCAAGAGCCTTCAGCCCGAGAGTTCGGATGCCGCTGGTGGTGCACACAAAACCTTACGACTTACTAGCTCCTTGCTGAATCCAATTAGAATTCGAAACATTTTATATTTTTTTCGGTGGGAGGGGTGTCTAAATGAAAGACGAATTTGCATCATTTATCAATATGACGTCAAATAAACAAAACAGCGTGTGTATCTGAGGACTGATTAGTTCGTACAAAATTAAAGAATATTGTGAAATTCCTGCGTAAATTCTCACAAAAACTAACAGAGCTACGGAAGGTGGTTTCCAGTAAAATCTCGAAAAATGTGTGAAAATTATTATAGGGTTTTTCAGAGTTATATGGAAAATAACCGTATGAATTGCGCTATTGAAACAGTACTTTTCGTTTATTTGCATCAATTGTAGAAGCGCACCTGTTTCTAAAAAAAAACAAAAGTAATGTTGGGCGAAAATGGGCATTTTTTGGCAGAAAAACTCTTATTACAGAGCACTGGTAACGAAAAAGTTGATAAATCCAGTTGCTAAATTCAGAAAAAATCCTCTAACACGTAGTGTAGCCTGAAACCCTCTTTTGTGGGTTCTTGATACCGAAAAACCAATTGACGGCAAAACATCTATCCGTTCAGCCGATTTTCTCCAAAATTGATATTCCCCGATCGATCTGACTGATGTAGTCCCTTGAATTTGAAATGAATAGTTCAATTTTGGGGGTACTTTTCATGAAGCTCCCGAGGCATTTTCAAAATGTTCAAAAAAATGTCGCCTACAATTTTGATTAAATTTGTTGTTGGATAGTCTAAAGGAGATTTTGAAAATGGTGCACGTCTCATTATGGTTAAAAACTCCAAAAAAAATTTTTTTCGGCGTCTTCCCACAACAACAATAATGAAGATACTGTAACGTCGGCACATGCCAACCAGATCTTCAAACGACTCGGTACGCAGGCTGCCGGACACATGGGACGGACAAAAGCACTGGAAAATGCCGTACCACCCGTGACGCAAGGCGAGCGGGCAGGGGCACCGGATCCCCAGTGGGCGCACACGTGGCCCTGGGCCCCCTAGCCCCTAGGGCTGAAGGCGAAAACGTGGCCGACAAAATAACTTAGCAGAGGCAGGAGCAGAAGGCAGTTCGTATTGAGAGTACCTCGTGTGTAGAAGCACATGCTCGCCTGAGACGGGTGTGCATTCCGCGAGACACGGCGTGTGCGTAACGGCAAGGTGGGGAATGCACGAGCCTAAGGGACGGGGAGCAGACGCGTGGAAGTCACGGAGGTAATGGCGAACGTCAGCCCAGAGCTGTAAAAGTGTAAGTATTGTAAATAAACAGATTTTTTATATATTTTCTTCGATGAACCGTAAAAGCCATAAGTGACCTGTTGGAGGAAATTATTCGTAAAATCTGTTTCCTTGAGCACCAGAATCTCCTCACCCTTTTTAATACATCATTGAATGATGAATGAAACTACCAACAAAGAGAGATTATCAACTTTAGAGAACTACATATTTCCGCTCCCGAGTTACAGAAAACGTATTTACATCAATAAACGAACTACTGACATTACTTTTTGGAACTACTAACAAAATAGCTACTCATACCCCCTGGCTCTCCTTCTAACACAGCTTGCCAAAAGAGAGTTCAGCAAAAGTATTCATAGTGAAGCCACAAATTTTAAATTCAACGTTACATTTTTTTTATTTCACGGTCGTTTCAGGCAATGACGCCAGTTGCCTCGTTTGCTTTGCTTTTGTTGCTACCGACAAGGGTAGTTGTAAATATGATGGAGATCAAATAACAAAGGGGTAGGGGGACACGCTCTCTGTGAAAAATAAATCATCAACTCGAACCAAAAGGTCCAAAAAGAACCCTATACAGAAATGGAAGCACGGGGTTCAATGGGAATAAACACCCTGTTGTCACATCGCCGTTTGTACCAAAGATATTGCAACAACACGCTAGTGCGATCAAAAGGGCATCTATAACGCTGTGTTGCCATTCTTCAATATTTACGTCATGTCATGAGTTGGCATCAATAAATCTCTCTTTCAACGTGCAACAGAAGCACAGAGGGAGAATACTAACGATTTTAGATGTCACCGAAACTTCTCGTACAATATTGCATAAAGCGTTATTACTCGGAACATTTATGAATTTCGAATAGAGCTATTAATACATCATATGGAACTTAATCAGTAAGTTCGGGTTTGTAAATATTGTACAAAATAACTTCACTAGAATTTAATTTATAGATACATTTATTTACAATGTGTATATGTGTATTAGGTGTATATTAAAAACACACAACTGATCACAAAGTATATTTCCGATTATCTTTTCCGTTAATAAACGTGATTGATCTTTGATTGAGAGAAAATATCTACAGAGAGAGAGAGAGAGCAGATACATTACTGCAAACAGAGATAAAAAATGGGTACAAGGGCGAAAATGTGCGAAAGAGAAAAAGAGCAAGTCAGTGGGAGTGAGGGGGAGAGAGAGAGAGAGAGACAGAGAGGCAAACAAACAGAGAGGGACACAGAGAGAGACAGAGAGTGAGACAGTGACAGAGACAGAGTGAAAAAAGAGCTCAATTACTCGTGGTATTTTTTTCGTGGTAAAAGAATGATTCTTGTAAGTGTACCAATATGTATATCAATTCTGAGACAAAAATTTGGGAAGAGTAGTGAAGCAACATGCCGTTATAGGATTTCTTGAAGAATGCTATTAGAAATTTAAATACAAAAGTGTTCAAAATATTAAAAACTAATGAGTAGTACATATTCAATTCGCACATAATGTATTAATATATAACAAACATGAAGGAATGGAAATTGAAATTTCTTAAATTTAGTACATTGTCTGAATAGATGATTGAGTTGTTACCGATTATTATTATGATTAATTATTATTATCATTATCATTATTATTGTTGTTATTATTATTGCTATTATGAATATTATTATATTAAAATAAGTTGTGCAAATATCCTAAGCATCGCGTTCAGCGCCTGTTGAGGTGCGCAGCCGCCCACCGCGTCCGGCGCTCGTAGAGCGCGAGGGCCTTGCGAGCGGGGGCGGCGGCACGGGCGGGTGGCGGGGGCGGGGGCGGGACCGGTGCCGGTGCAGCAGGCGCTCCGCCGCGCACACGAGGGCGGCGGCCCCAGAGCCCAGCGCCAGCAATAGGAACGCGCCCTGCAGGTGTGACAGCGTCATGGGCTGCGGCTCGCCATCGTCGTCGTCCTCGCCCCCGGCGCTCTGGCTCTCACCCTCGCCCTCGCCCGCGCCCGCGCCCGCGCCCACGTCGCCCGCCCGTGATGCGCCCGCCGCCGTCAGCTGCGTCCACCACCTGCGCACGGGTCCAACTCTAGTCGGTGGACAACGTTCGTCGCAGGAAGAAGGGAAAGGTGATATGCAAGTACAGGGATTATAAAGTGAGAGAGGAAACAAAGCAATAACAGACCGGGTTTGCTGTAGGAAACAACTGCTGCGCCGGGAGGACTGAAGATTCGAATACTGATGCTGAGGGATTTTCGACACTACCTAAATAGGCGGTAGGTCGCTCTGACTCGCGATTTAGAGGAGAATGATAGTAGCCGATTGCTCTGACCTAGTTAGTCTGATCAAAAAGTGATGAATAACGTAGACGCATCGGAGAAAACAGACCACGGGTATATTTTATACCTCATCCTTATCCCCTCTCCCCTTACACATACACAAACACTAACATTTGCATTCCTTTACACGTCGGGAGAGCAGTCTGGAACCCAGTTTGTCATGGCTAGGGCAGAGATACATGCAAGAGGGTGACCCTCGAAAGTTGGCGAGTAGGTCGGCGCCGGATCTCTTGTTCTAATCGCCACTTTCCGTGATGTAACATGTTCACTTACAGGAGTAATGCTCATTATAGCTGAGGGAACACATAATCAATTGAAACAAAAAAGGAAAATAAATAAATGAAAAAAGAATAGAAAAAAGAAGGAATAAAGAAATAATGCATGGATATGTAATAATAATTTTATTTGGAAATGTGTTAAAAATGGAAGAAATTGAAGATACACTAGAAATTTAATTCAAGAAAATAAATAAGACATAGAGAAAGGATAAACAAAGTCTTGCCGGCTCGATAGTAGTAAAGAACGAATAAAGGAAGAAATTGATGAAATAAATCAAGAAATAAAGCAAGAGAGAACACAACTTTTAAAATTTATTGTATTGTACGATATTAAATTGTAGGTATACGAAAAAATGCTGTTGCTCCACTATCACATCTCGCCGCAGCATACGTCGCAGCATACGCCGCAGCAAAGAAAAGTGGACACATCGACGAATGGATTAAGTTAAGGAACAACTGACCGAAGAAGGAAAGAAAGATTCGAGATGATGTGATGATGATGTGCGAAGGAAGGAAATACTGCAAAAAAGAATGAAGGAAAGTTTACAATTTTAATTTTCGAATATATTTGTTACAGGAAGAACTATTGAGAAGTATCTGGCAGTGTGCTTATTTACAGCAAACAAAGTTTTCATTGAAATGTCGAGAAATTCCTCCATGACCAGTGAGAAAAAGATGTAATGTTACTGTTAAGAGACAGGTCTTTACTAATTTTAATGTTTATTTGTTTTATTGATGCTTTTAATGTTCTATTGCTAGACTGTTAAACGCTGCTTGAGATAGGGGGAAATACCCAAATCCGAGCCCACATATTATTTTCGAATATTTTTGAATCAAATTTTCCGCACAATTAAATCAAAATATTTGCAATGCATACCTCTTATGTATCAATGTATACCTTACTTAGTTATACATATCTTATATTCTACTTAAAATGTTCAGTCAAGTAGTTGTGGAATAAAATATTTTTTTCTTAAACATTACGTTTTGTGGCTCTATAAAAACGGTCGCTTAATGTGAGCCCCCGGCAAACATTTTAGGAAATGGGCTAAACTAAATTAAAAAACTGCAAATAGATTGAACCAAGTATAATTTTGCGAAAAAATAAATGTAATATCTTATACATAAGAAACAGTCTTATCTGTCTGGCTATCTCTATATATTCAAATGGGACAAAAATCACATATATTGGGAAATTTTTCTGCCCCCGCACATTCTTCATGAGCCGAGAGTGATTAAATTAAGCACATCACCTGTAGTTCTCCTGTAGATCTTTGAAAATTTGCCAGGCAAAACATGTTCTCTGCATGTTCATCACCTGAGGGGGAAGATATTCCTGGTAGAACTTCCAATGTGGAAGAGCCAGAGGACATGTTCGATTCCTCGCAGAACATGGAATCTGACTTTTCCTTTTTGTTTAATTTCAGAGTTTTCTTATATCTTTTTTTTACTTCTCTGGGATTAAATTCTGAAATTGTCTCTGACCCCTTTCTTATTCGTACTCTCTCGAACTGATAGTCTTCAGAGCACGATGTTGCTTTCTATTAGACTCCTAAGGTATCAAAGTGCCAAATGACATATTTTTTTATTTTACAAGGCGAATAATTGGGGTCCTTTGGGAGGGGGCTCGGGTTAGGCACCAGCCTGTTTATATTTCAAATGCCAATAACATTTTTACAAAACAAGTAAACTAAAATACTACCCTACATCAAAATCCTGTAATGTCACCTTCAAAATAATGTAATGGTTAGAAGGCTTATCGATCGATAAAGAAGTGAAATCAGGCAGCTGAGAATTAGCACTTGAAAAAACTTTGCTTTTCACTGTACGCACTAATGGCCAACTGTACAACAACAAATGAAAATGACACTACCGCTTGACTGAGCCTCGGAATCGCAAAGAATTACTATTTTAGTGAGTTTCCAATAGGCAACATCACTCTTCAGAGCTGTAAATTAAAGGACTAGCTTTAGGAAACGGGTCACTGAAATCTCTCTGCTTACGGTAAGGTACAAAAATCGCAGGGAAAATTACATCGTAAATCAAACTATAATATTGAACTTACTTGCGCAATATTCCGGACTCCCTGAGATCCAACACTACAGCACTGATAGCTCCAGCCAGAGGATTGTGCTTAGTTGTGAATATGACTGTGTGTTGAGTCACGATCGGTCGCGGCATTGGTACAACCATCCCTTTGTACCGAGCTGCCATCATGTCTACATAAGACTGGCTGCAAGGCAAAGCCATATCTTTGAGAGACCCCGCCCTGTCTAGACACATACCATAATGAGGACAATGCACACTTCGATTGAGAATTCTCCAGTAATGATCGTCAGGAGATGTTTCGAAGTATTTTCGAAAGAAAATTGTTAATCCGAATACAAGTTTTGATTCCACTAGTTCGTTTATAGTCATTATCTGAGGATAATAACCTGGATTTACTAAATATCCGATGAGACCAGATTGGTAACATGTATTCACAATCAGACTGCATAACACCCAAACGAGAAAAATCGACCGATATAGCCATTGCCGGGGCTGTCGTGGCACTGAAACACCAAGAAGAACTTGAATTACTTCAAATATTGATTCAGGAGACTCTCCATGTGCTTTTTGAATTTTATTTCGTATTGCACCACAAACAACAAATGATGTCGCCACGACAATCACGCTGATACTAACGTATATCCACAGATTTATTTCAAAAACACGTATAATGCTCATCCACCGTGGTATGGGTTCTGGCGATGGAACATACCAGTTGTTAAACTCAGACCAGACCGTACAAGTTGCTTCACAAATTTCAAATCTCCCTGTTGTGGCGAAATATCCTGCCAAGGCAAAAGTGATGCTTTCATTCACCAGGAGCTCAATTCCGTGTTCCCAATCAATTAAATGGATGTGAGGGGAAGCCTTAAAACCAAGTCTTATTTCCATCTCGCGTAGAATTCTGATCTCCAAGCCATCGTCGCCATTGCGTATCGTACCGTCATCGTTTTTGACATCTTTGTGAATGACGTAAGGAGGCCAATTAAGTGACCCTACTGGAAGGCTGCATCCTTTGAGATTTGGTCTTCGAACCGTGCGGAAGAGAGAGAGTACTGAAATACCAAATAGAGATATATTCATTTGATGAAGCGTTTGAGGTTCGACGCAGAATGGCCAACTTATTCCCGAAGATTTCCACCAAAACACATCCACTGTCTCGTTGGAATTATATTCAGGTTCAACTAAAATAGCTGCTTTAATTATTCTTCTCTTCCATAACTCCTGCACTAAACTCATAGCAACATTTGATGTTATCTTTCCTTCGACAGCAATGACGTGAATTTTTCGAGGTTTCCAAGCGGAATTCTTGTTGATCAAATCCATTTCACTTTGTAATTTATATAAAAGATCTGGCCCACGAAGAAGTACGACTACAGTTTGAGGCACATATCGTTCGACCGCACTTCGTGTGGTCAATCGCTGACTATCCGATTTGATTATTATTACCGAATAAGCAGCAGAAAGAATTTTTATTATTTGAACATCAGAAGACAAACTTATAGCAGCATGTTTTAGATGTTTAACCTCGACGTTATCTTCCCATCCTTCTCTAGGTAGCACGACAAGCGTAGGCTGCGGTAAATGTTGTAAAACAAGAGCCACATTTGGCAGGCCAATGGAGAAGTCAATCATTAGTAACAAGATGACCACTTGCATTATAAATATTTTATTTTTTAGATGTTAGAGGTAACAATTTCCTGGACAATATATTTTTTTATCTGCACTTGCGCTTCAAATATCACTTTTTCATTTTATTTGCGTGTGATGTCTGTATCACCTAATAGTAATTTTCTTCGCTTAATCGTTCATTTTTTCAGCTATCGGTTTCAACAATACAGCTCGTTATCTTTATACGAAATAGCTTAAAACTTACCGAAATTCTTTAAGTTATACTTTATTTGCGGTTTTCAGATTTCAGTTTTCTAAAATAGTATTCCATACGTTTTAAATAATTGTCATTACTTATTGTTTTACACTTCTCACCGCTTGAAAACTAACTGTCCTTGTTTTTCAAACATTCTTCAAACTAACTTCTAGAAGGAACATTTTTCATATCATTCCTTTTTACCACTGTAAATGAAACACATGCAGCTAAAAATTAGTATTACACAATTACAAAATTTTAATCTTCTTGCATGTAGTATGAATCTAATCGGAGTACAAGGTTATCAAGAATTGTGCAACTCCAAATAATACTCCTTGAATCTCCAGCGTAATCCTCTATTTTACGAAGTGCGGCTGGGTACAAGTCACATTGTCAACTCATTTGCATTCTAGGAACAACTCTATATTAATACCGCCTCTCACGAAATAGATTTTGCTTCTTAAGGGAGGTGAACAGTTAATTTCCCTAAGTATGAAGTTATACGATCTATATTTCACAGTTCAGTAGAACTAATGCGTACAAAATACAAATTACCTCTCGGGATAACAACGTAGCTCCCTATTAAAGCGTGAACTGCTTTCCAGGTTTACGGAGAGCACTCGACCGTGAGAAACAAAGCTAGTTGGAAGATATTTTGTCATGATAACTCATTAATGATCGCTGTATCAAAATGTAATAAACGAAATGACGGTGAATTGAATTGTATTAATTTGTTCCCCTATTAACTATAATAAGTTGTATAAATAAGAAAACTGAAAAAGCCTGATGACGCATATTTGGGGAACATAATGCAATAAAAGTGCATTTATATTTTTCCACTGAATAAATAGCGTTTACTAGAGTTCAGCATCTGTTATGGAAATATAATTAACACATCCTCAGGGACTGTTCCACAAGTTTAAATATCATCATAGAAATTATGTCAAACACTTTGCAAATGAAGTAATTATTCGCAATCAACATTAATTTCACGCAATTTATCGCACTTTTACTTGTTATCAATAATATTGTTTTCCCAGCAATCGCACTGAAATTCTCCCTTCATTCAATTACCGCTATAGCACATTAAATATTCGGGTAATTTCCTTATTTTTACTTTCACATGATCAACAATGTATTGTTACAGTAATACTACTTCATCCTCTCACCACACAAAAAACCAGAAATGTGCATAAATATAACTATGCGCCACTCTCTTTTATATCACATTAAAATTTTTGATAAAAATGTGGCATATTACTAGAATTAAAACGGAATTGATTATCCTCAACCTTATCCGACATTTGACAGACCTACGTGATAACTGAACAATTATTATTTTCTAAGTGCAAAATATTTTCTTACAGATAAATGCTTCAGGGAGCTTCCAAATTTTGAAATTTGAACACAAAATAAAAACGAAATTACGTTTCGATATTGCGTAAAATTTAACCCTAAAGGATTATATTCTCGGTATCTCAAGAACAATACACCATACATTGCTCTGTTTTTTATAAATGTTGCAGTAATTTTATTCACTGAAAATAATAAGAAACAGATTTTCTACAATAATGCCACTTTAGAGCATCTGTCATTTCTATCTTCTAAGCAACGTCTTGAAATCTTCTCTTCTCCAAATATTTCAAAAATTAAACTGCATTAAACAGAAAAGAATCTATTTTCTTTAAATGAAAAACTTCTATTAAATACGAAATACTCTGAAAATGGCTCGTAAAATCGTAAATATCCTTGAAATAGAATAGAACAATACCGTACAACTCTCTGGAATTTTGTGTTTCACTGCACAAGTGCGAACCGTAATAAAATGTTCGATAATGAATCGAGGTATTAAGAAAAACCCATTTCTTTCAGAAATGGAGCGGAAGTTCATAAGGCATCGCTCGAATTTTCCAGAACAACTGTGCCATTGTATCAACGTGCTACACAACAGAACGATTCATATTTTTTGATGGACAAAATTCTTTATATTTCTGTCATATACTCAGAAACGGTAACGGCTAGAGAAGCAAGTCCAGCTAGTAATCAGAGGATTTCAAAAGGAGAAGGTAGCAAGTGGAGAAAGTAAGGTAATACTGATAAAACTAGTAGTGCTATAGAATGGCACAGACTTTCCCATATTAGTTTTCTACTTCCTTGAGTCTGGGCTAGATATTCGGAATTGCCACATACTCGTGCCAGCTGCCATCTATTTCCTTCCTAAGTATATTTTTTTTGACATTTTCTTGACTTTTCAGTTTCCTAATGATAGAACGGATATATTAATTTTTAGAAAATTAAAGAACACTAAACTTCTTCCTAAATTTTCTCAGAAAAACTTTTAGAATTTTTTAAGAAAATAGCATTTAATCGGTGCTAAAAATGCGAAACGTGAAGCTCTTTTTCACAGAACATGTTTGAGTTTTCGGATCACTTCATTTGAAGTCATTTGAAGAACATTAATTTACAAATACAATAGTGTTTACAATTTGATGGAAATGTGCATATTAACGATGTGAGTGATCTTTCAAAAATATTACATTTATTTAATTTTCGCAAAAACATAATACCCCAAATTTAACTTTACGTCATATTAAAGAATGCAATGAGCACTATCTGTTCGAAAAGTTTGAAGAAAAAATTGGAACCATTTTTGAGAAAATTGTGTTTGAGTGTTTCTTAAAATGCGAAATTTTGAGCTAATTTTTACAAAAAACGGTTGAGTTCTCGAGAAAATTCACTAGACATTATTTAAAGCAAATGTACTCGTAAATACAATAATGTGAACAAATCGCCACTAATGTAAATATAACCACAAATGAACATTACTTCAAATACTTTGAAACAGGGAAAGCAATAGCATGACTAAACAAAATATTTTAACTACAAATAAAAAATTATAAATGCAAATTATAGTTTTATCATTCATTGTCAAATTTTACGTGAAATTCTCAAATACTTACGAACTTCTTGGACTTTCGGCACAAAAGCAAGCAGTTTTTTTTCAAGGATTTCAGTAATAAAATTATTCGAAAATTACACATGAAAAAAACTCTCAACATAAGGGTTGAACCAGGGTTTAGGGTGGCACGGTTCCTTTCGTTCACTGATCCGGTTCACTAGGGAGGAATCGACTCAGTGAACCGAATCCTTGTTTACTATTCGCGTTGAACATGGTAACGTAATAATTGTCTTTGAAAACACATTCTATTTAAGAAGCGCGTGCTACTTGAACATTCTTTACTACTTAAGCCAATCATTTTGTGTTACTTATGCCACTCGTCTATTTAGTTAAGCAAATGCTACTTATTACATTGCTCTATAAGCCACAGAATATAAATGGGAAAAGTATAACTCACGTATTTGTTGGAATTTTTATACATTTATTTTAAGTTATGAAACAAAAATATAAAAACAACAATAATAATAATAATAATAATAATAATAATATAAACGTAAAATTTTAAGAACCTGAAACAAAAAAAAGTATTTTTAAAAATAATACAATATAAAATAAAACCAATATCAAATACTATTAATAACTCACTACTAAATAGAATGAAAGATAAATAACGAAGGAAATTGAAGAAAAACGAACAAAAATTTGTTGAAACAGCGTAATTTCTATAACAGAAAAACATACTTTTAAAAAGAATACAAACTAAAATTTATAAAAACCAATAGGAAGTAAATACTAATAACTCACTTTTGAATGCAATTGAACGATGAAAAAAATTAATATAAACAGCAACTCAGAAAATATAAACAGAAAAATTAAAGTTGAAAAGTTGAAAAACATCATAATTGCTGTAAAAATAAATTCACACATTTTTTAAAATAAATTCTATTTCACAAACTCATACTACTTAAACTTTTGTTATTGGGAGACTATCACCTCTCATATCCTCCATTTTAATACTAAAAACAAACTCGTCTACTTTTTAAAGCAAATACTACATAATATGTTAATCATAAATAAATCCTGCATTTACATCTTCCATCACGGTAGACATCTAAAATCTATTAAAAGAGGTCTTGAAATGCTATAAAACACACAATTCCACGAGCAAAATAATTTGTAGTGCAGTTACTAATCGCATTCAATAGTGCCAGTAAATAATTTTGTTGTTATGGGAACAACTGAAAGTGACATTACGAGAAGGCTTTTTAAAATCTAAAAACATTTCTATACTAATATTTGAGTTCAAACAGCAAAGAAATCAGCTTAGAAACAAGTTTAATTAATAATAAAAAATAAAAAAAATAATAATAAAAAAAGTGTAGTGAAGTGTAATTTTCAATGTGAAGTGGTTTTAAAAGTGTCGTGATGAAGAAGAAATTTTTCGTAAAATATGAAATTGGCCATTTCTTGTATATTTATGCTTTGACCCATCAAAGCTAATAAACCCGAAGATAATTCACTTATTATTTATAGCCACCTCTGAAGTGAACCGTAAGTGAACCGTGGCGGGCGATTCACGAGAGTAAGTGATTCACAAAAGGAACTAAATGAACCGTGCCACCCTAAACCCTGGTTCAACCAACATAAGTAATACACTACAATGACCCTAAATCTACAACACTAATATGTATTTTGACTAAAACACACACACATATACTTATTTTTAATTCTAAATTTCACAGATAAATCTACCATGTTCATTTTCTGAATCGAGAAATAAACACGCATTGTTTAATAACAACTTTCTCGTCACGGTAACCAATTCAGTTTCAAAATCACTGTCCCCCTTTGATCGAATACAACAGGTGGAAAAAATCACATTAGCGGGAATCTTTACAAAAATTCGAGAAAATGTTATAAAACAAAATCATTAGAAAATTTTTCAATTGACGCGATGGTTTACTTTTCGCTTAAGTCAATGCTTAATTTTCATTTTGTGATTAAACAACACCTACATTTTTCAGCATTATTCAGCTTTTTGGGCCCCAAATATCGTGACCGAAATCAAGGTTCTGGAATATGGGAGAGAACTGAACTTTTTGTCATTGTTGAAAATTTCGGCAAAAAATTTTCAATAGTGTTTGAGAAAATTTCGTTCGAACTTTTCAGAAAATTTGCCAATTTTGTTCCTTTATTATGGACCACCTATGGACATTTCAAAACCATCATTGGAGATACTTTAAAGCTTATGTGTAAAGAAACGCACTGAGCAAATAAACACATCTATAATGTAAATTTTGACGACGTGAGAGACAAATAAAAAAAATACATTTTTGTAATTTTTGAAAAAAAAAACGTGTAGACCTGTATGAAGTTTATGTTATCTGATAGAGTATATTTAGCATTATCTTCGCCAAAAGTTTTAAGAAAAAATTTTGAGCCATTTTTGAGATAATCAATATTTACAAACCTCATATATTTCATGCAATATTGCGCGAAAAATACTAAAATTTTCAAAAAAATATACATAACCTTAAAGGAAGAACTCACAATCAAGAAAAAAATTATTTGAAGGAAAAATCTCTATCTTCAATTTTGTAGTTGGAGAAAGACGCTGAAAAAAATTCAAACTTTCACAATTTTCGAAAATTCAGGTATTCGTGAAAATCGGACATACGCCATGTCAATAAATGTATTTTCATCTATTTATATAAGAAATTTAAAGAAAAAATTTGGAGCCGTTTTTGAGAAAATTTTGCAAATCCCCGGAGGGCTTCATATAAAGTACCCCCAAATTTTGAAGAATCTTTTTCAAAATCTCAAAGCTTTGACTAGAATCAGATCGACTCGGGAATATCCATTTTTAGAGAAATCGTACGTATGGTTTAGGCGCTAGCAGTGTTCACAGACGGAGAGAAGGACAGACGGACCTTTTCCTTTCAATTGAGTTTTCGGTATCAAGGACCTAGAAAACAGGTTTTCTGGCTACACCACGTGTTAGGGGATTTTTTTTCTTAATTTAGCAACTGGTTTTATCCACTTATTCGTTTTTACGGTCCGGCAATTAATTATTTTCCGCCGAAAATTGGCCATTTTTTCGCACAGCATTACATAATTTTCCCTATACTACGTATATCACTCCGTGTATACGTATGTATACAGGAAAGTAAAAATAAGACCTATGGACCGATTACACATTATTTGATTGCCGTTCACCCATTCTGAATGATGCTATCAAATGACATGGCACAGAGATTCCGTGTTCAGTTTGCGTTCAAGTTAAGTTTAACTCTTCGTTTAAGA
This sequence comes from Acheta domesticus, assembly GCA_031308135.1. NCBI lineage: Eukaryota > Metazoa > Arthropoda > Insecta > Orthoptera > Gryllidae > Acheta > Acheta domesticus. The sequence goes on from JAHLJT010009419.1 coordinate 124,156,739, forward strand.
ATAAGCTACAACATTTTTATAACATTCTTCTAATGAATTTTGATTTTTTTCTTTTCATTCTTTTCAGAGCCATCACCTATCTCACAGGGACTGTTAGAAGGGAGGGTGAGCAAGTGGACCGTATTGGATTTTCCTCTCTTCTAACAAAACCTGCAATAGCTCGTGAAGGATCACCTTCCAATTTAGATTTCTCAAGGCAGGAAAGTTGCCTGGGTTTGTGAGGTGTCACCAAATGCTTTAGTGAAACACAACACATATTTAACAATGATATAATTAATCGGAATGATTTACAGGCGTGCTATATGAAAGCACGGAGAAGTATGCGCTAGTTGCAAGTGCACAGAACACGTTGAATGAATGCACTGAAAAGAAAACAGATACAAATCAGATCGTCTTGAAAGAAGGCGCCATCAGGTGCAGTGCGCTGGATGACGTCACCCGTATCCGATGACGTAAGGCAGAGCACACTGGAGACTGGAGACAGATAAAATTAACAAGAACAGCTGTTGAGCGAGACGATACTGAACGAACTCGCATGATGCATTGTCGCCAACTGAGTAGCAACCAACTGTTTGCACCGACACGCACTGTCACAGCATTGAAGCAAACACATTATGAATATGAGCATGGCTCATAGTTTTACAAATTAAATGTTAAGGCAATGTTAATTGATGTTTCCAGAACATTACAATGTTCGCACTGACACGAGTACATTTTCCAGAGTGTTGAAATGATAACACATATGCAGCGTAGCTGCTGCGAACATGAGCATGGCTTATACTTCACTTAGGCACAGTATGTGAAATTCGTACTTATCTACATAGCACTTGTACTTTATAAGGGGGCCGAAGCCCCAGGGTAGATACCTAGGCGTTAGCCTCTAACTCTCACCCTCATCGGGTGTACAAGTACACCATCCGACTTACATCCGGATCCCGCCGGAACGCAGTTAGCCTTCGCGGCAACCTCCCCATACAATGCCTGGGTCTAGGGCCGCCCCGCCAGCTCGGAGCTACCAGTTATCCGGACTGGTACCGGAGTCAATGTCGCCTGTATGACGACGCGCCACTCACATGCGCCGGGATCACCGCGTCCCTCCTCTTTGCCCATAGTATCGGGCCACTGCCACGACGAAGCCAAGTGCCCAACTGGGGGCCACCCGGGATTTCTCCCGGGGGGCCTGGGGCCCCCAACCCGTCTTCCCACTGCCAACACTTAAGGCTATCGACCTGGGTGAGGCCGTTACCAGTGACAACCTGGCTGAAGGTAAAGCAACAGCCGGACTTCTAAATGTGAGATCCAGAGCACCCCGAAGGGCGTCCTTCACCCAATCCTGTCATGAGGTCGGACGGACTCTAGGTCAACGCGCCAGGGGCCCAACTGAGGGACCGCCGGGTTGAGCCGACGGCCCGGAGCTTGGCTTTCCTACTCACTGCCTACACCTTTAGGCTAACGACCTGAGATGGGGCCGCGTGCTCGAGGTCCGGGTGGTCGCCGCATTCACCACCAGACGACGCGGCCACCGAAGTAACCACGCCTCCCCCGTGCGGGGTCACTTAGGCACAAGTTGAATCATGTTGTTCGTACTGACACGAGTACATTTTCTAGAATGTTGAAGTAATAACACATATGAGCATGGCTTATAGTTCGCCAAGGCACAAGTTAAATAATGTTAATGTTCGCACTGACACGAGTACAATTTGTAGAATGTTGAAGTGATAACACATATGCAGCGTAGCTGCTGTGAATATGAGCATGGCTTATAGTTCGCTAAGGCATAAATTACCTTGCAAGAGAAAAAAACACACCTGCGTTGGCAGCGTGATTGTACATGAGAAAAACTAGTACACTCAACGTATGACTAGCACACAAAATGCCTGTTTGCCTCACAAAGAAAGAAACACGTGCCAGAGCAACGTGGAGTAACGACATGAAGTTCACATCACGACTTAATAGCAACTGACTGACCGCGACGACCGCTCGCAGAGAAGAGCCAGCCGTGTGCGGCGTTTTCGCGCGCATGTAGGGCGCTGTCCAATCAGAATTAACGTAACAAAAATGATGTATTTATAATTATTCTAAAAGTGAAAAGAAATTCAAGATAAAATATATGAAACAGGCATGATTTTTAATTGTAAGAATTATGCCATCAAATGTGACTGACAGTGGAATCTTAAAATGTTTTATAACGGATATAACGGGCTGACGCGTAACAGTCTGACGCGGAGTTCGAAGAAAGCGGATCCCGAGAATTTAAGCGTTGCCTTGCGTTGCGCTGAGGAAACATTGTTGTGACATGTTCTTCCGTTAAACAAGAATTGCAACACAGGCATTGGAAAGAGCTTGCGAGTGCGAGGTGCTTCAATAAATGTAATAAAAAGAATAAAATAAAGTATGCATATGGTAACTTGTTCGAACAGGGACTGATTACTGAAGAGCTTATTGTAGCGGCGTGATTTGCTACACTCGCAACTGTCCTCGCTCCAGATACAATTCATTGAACTGCAAAGAACGCCTTTCCACACCAGCACAACAATGCTCCATTTCCCGCGTAGAATCTTTGTTCGTCCCAACGTGCGGCGCGCCGCCGGCCCCTCTTCGATTCCTAATTCCGAGGCCGGGCAAACGAGTGTCCTTTGAAAGAGCGACTCCCCGGATCAAACCTGCCCCAATCCGTCGCCTCCGAAACCGCGCGTGTCCTTTGCAGGGCCCCCGAGGGGGCGGCGCCGCGCCCCGTCGCGAGGGGGACGGAACAAAAGAATGTCGGGGCGCGGACCGCGTCGCCCCTCGGTCAGCCTTGCCCCCGCGCGAGGGCGGGGGCGGGGCGCCGGAAAGTCACGAGAGGGGAGCCGAGCTGCGGAGAGAACGTGGAAGTGATGAGTTTATGGAGGTTAAAGGGACGCGAGCAGAAATCGCTATTTCGATGTGGGATGTCTTGGGCGGCATGTGCGCCTCGAAGCGTCAACCAAATTATCATTACCAAATTTGAGGATATCTGAAAGTGGAGATTGGAAATGAATTGGGTGTGCGTCAATTTAATAAATCGAAGGTGATAACTAAGTATCTACATTCTGATATAATTTATCTCAAATTTCTGCCTACTATATTTCGTTTGATAAATTCGAAATTGGTAAACCCAAAAATTGCGATGAGAAATATATTGGCAAATGTACGAGTGTTATATCGTATTAGATCATAACAATGCTCAAACTTTTAATTGGTTTAGGAAGCAGTAGAAAGAAGTTTGTTCCTCAGGATACCTATAGCTTTGGTATTCAATACAGTAAGGAACATTATGTAGACAGAAATGAAGAGTAATTTCAGAACGTTTCAAAAACTAAAAAGGCACCAAATTTTCACAATTAAATTGCTTAATTGATTTTTTATTTTTGTGTTAAGTCTTTTGAAAACAAATATATTAATTTCTGTTGTAAATGATAAACAATTTACATGTTTCTGGAGTGTTTATATATTTCTAATATGCAAAACTTGGTATAGAAAGTACTTTTTCAAATCAACTTCAGAGTGCTTATTGCGGCTCAGCCATTCGAAATCTTGGAGAATTATGGTTAAAATTTGGCTTAAGAGCTTATTTTTTAAGTTTCGTTGTTTCCTCCTTGGACACTGTATTTCATGGCACCTTCTCATCCTGTTATTGCAGTGCTTTGTCATTGAAGTTTGAAGCCAACGATCAGAATATTTGGGTTTTGATGAGATACTTGTTTTAAATGTTGCTGCCTCTGCACTGGTTAATCCATTCTTTTCCACTTTCATTGCCTCAATTCTCTATTATGATACAAAAAGATTTCGAAATGTCACACCGATTCTCTTAGGCATTCTGGTAGGGCATTCTCTTAGGTCTGGTGAGATTTTCTCGTTTTGTGCTAACGCCTCCCATTAAAGTCCAGTCCAAGTGTATTTGCCTACTTTGGGACATCTTTTGAAGGAAATAATTTCTGTATTAAGTACGTATATATGAAGAATGGGACCGATTGCGCCTCGATTTGATAAAAAAAACCAGCTCTGGAGTATTCTTGAGAATATGCATCAAAATATGATATATACGAGTCATTTCGTATTTGAAGATTCAAATCTGACACTTTTGATTAAATGTAGAGTATAAACAATAATATTAAGAGTAAATTCCCTAAAAAAAATAATAGGGAAAAGTGAGAAATTCAAATTTAAAACACAGGATAACTCTCGAGGAAGGCGCGTTGTTGTAGAACGTATCCACAGGTTAAATTCGAATTTCCATAGTAAAATTAGCGATTATGAAACAGGCACAGTTGCTATTCCATTGCAGATATTTTCATAATTAGAAATGTTTAATTTTGCGTTTGATTATTTTTTGAAAGTGAGTTGGGCAGCGTTATCCGTAAAAAGAACTATGCGTAAATGGAAGGTCCAGTCACTTCCAAATAACAATACAATTATTTTTTAATTTCTCACACCATCATTTAAACAGTTTGAGTCTGAAACATACGCTTTATTGACTGTACGACTCTTGTTAATAGACATGTAATTGTTACAAGGTTTTCTTCTTTTAACATTTTTGCTCTTATCAACATAAAATGTAAGTCTATAAAACTACTTGAATTTATAGTTGGCATTTGTAAATTAATTTGATTGCAATTGTTAAATAGAATTAACAAACACCTTCCTAGAACTTTGCAAGTAATTTGTAATTTGCAGCGGCAGCAGTAGTGGTGGTTGGGTGGCTCGGCGTGGGTGAAGCGGCGCCGCAGAGCGCGGGGCTTTGGCGACGAGGGAGTGACGTAGGTGACGGCGGCTGCGTGGCGCCAGCGAGCGCAGCGGGGGATGGCGACGGGGGATGACGACGGCGGGGATGGAGAGTGGGGTGGGCGCCGCAGATTAAAAGGGCGCGTGCCCCACGCGGGGCGCCCATCCGTCAGAGCTGCCACGACCGCGCGCCGCCCCGCTCCTCGCCCGCCGCCTCGCCCCGCGCCGCCGCGCCGCTCCGTCTGCCGAACAAGCGACGACGCCGGCGAGCGCCGCCGCCGCCGCCGCGGGAGAAAGGACGCCAAGGGAAGAAAGGCGGAGCGCACAAAAGGAGGCGACCGCGGTCCACCACGCGCGCGCGAGAGAGAAAGATTGTTTCTTCTGCATCCGCTCGAATCAGCGGCACTCGCGCCGCTCGTACCCGGGGTTCCCCGGCGGCGTGTCACGTGACCCGCTGCGGCTCGTCTTCGCGAAGTGCTCTGTGCAGTCTTGCCTTGCACAGCGAGTTCGCTTGGGGGAGACAGTCGGGTTTTATTTGGTTGCCGCAGATGGTGTATCGTGAATGAAAAGGGCCTGGACGGAAATTATTTTGACACTTCATCGAAGTTGTATTTTTTAATATCTGGCATACATTCTTTTAGTTATGGGAATTACTTGAATGCGATGAATGAACGATCCGATAATTCATAACACAGGAAATAACCACAATAATTATTTCATGCTTTGTTATCAGACTTACATCAATCTGTTACCAATAAATGAATACACAATAAATATGTGTGTGATGAATTATGAACAGTAATCGAACAGAGCAAACAAATTTGGATACTTTATGAATAAACCTTAAAATTTAAAAAAATATTTTTTAATCTCGTAAAACGGTTCTAAGTTGAAGAAAATTACACTTTAAACCTAGTTTTTTTATAATTACAGGAATGTAATAAATGAATAAATTACAACCATAACTCTACAAATTAAAAAAATTGTGTCAAGTATTGATTTGTAAAGAATCCGGAAGTCTGGGCTTGACAATGTACACTATAACTTCACGAGGCAAGAGACACTTTATTCAAAGTTTTAAGCGCCGAAAAATACGTATTTACCAAACACAGCACCCTGTTACGTAAGCCCCGGTTTATCCCCACAAACTGCACACACTAGTTGCCACAACTTAGCATCTCGAAGCAAATCTGAACTCGTACGAACCAAAGTTGCTCTTTTTTACGACTCATCTCACGCTCGGCTGTCTACTAGCCGCTCCTCGTTGTTTCGCGTTGTTCGCAGCTTCGCCGCCCGCAAGCGAGGAAAGCTTGGTGTGGCGGGATGTCGGGGGAGTCGCGGGACAGGGTGTAGCGGAGTGTGGCGGGGAAGGGCATGTCGGGGCATCGCGGGTGGGGCGGCGCGGGGCGGGGGAGGGCACGGCGGGGCGGGGTGGGGAGGGGAAGGGCACGACGGGGCGGGGTGGGCAGGGGAAGGGCATGGCGGGGCGGGGCAGGGCATGGTGGGGCGGGGAGGGGAATGGCGGGGCGGGGCGGAGAGGGGGCATGGGGAAACAGGAAGAGGAGTGGCGTGGCGAGGCGGGGAATGGCGGGGGGGGCGGGACCTGGCCTGGCATGGCGTGGTGGAGCGGGGCGGGGCGGGGTGGGGTGGGGCGGGGTGGGGTGAGGCTGGGTGGGGCGGGGCGGGACTGGGTGAGGCGGGGCGGGGCGGGGCGGAGTGGGGCGGGGTGGGGCGTGGTGGGGCGGGGTGGGGCGGGGCGGAGCGAGGCGGAGCGGGGCAGAGCTGGACGCGGGAGAAGCCATGGGGCTTGGCGTTGCGCAGCTGGTCGGGGAGAGGTGGAGCGTGGCATGGAGAAGCGTGGCGGGGTTGGGTGTGGCGCGGGGGGGCGTGGCGTCGTTGCCCGAGGAAGACGCTGGCTGGAAGCGGCGCCGCGCAGGTCGGGATAACTGAGTTACTTCATCAGTGTTGACGCTTTTCTCTCTCCCATTAAGCAACTCGGGCGAGTTTGGGCGTCTCGTTGCAATGGAAGTTCCCCGGAGACTGACGCGTTCATTTGATGGAACCTTTCAGGAGCAAGCAGTAACTAGATCGTGGAAATGTTTCGTCTGCGCGTCTTCACTCCGCTGACGTACGGTCTATCTCTGGGAAGTAATGAATGGAAGGAATTTGTGACGTCGATAATAGGTCATTTCCCGCACAGTAATTTACGGGTATAGTAAGGATTAAAAAAAAAAAATTGTGCTTTTAAATAAATTTTGAAGGAGCGGATATTTGATCATAATGATATTTTTAAATCGCGGTTCATGAGTAATAATAGGCATTTACAATACTCGTACTAGTGATGAAAGCGACATTTTATTTTGCTGATAGGATAGTGTTCAGACTATCGGACTTGTGTCGCAACCTTTCCTACTAGCAAAAAAAAAATGTCACTTTTACCATTTGTTTAATACACTTGATGTTTAATAGTTTTAGTGGTTTTATTTTTGTTGGTTATTTAAGGTCGCATCAACTACTAGGTCATTAATTTTTCTAGGGCTTAGGGTCTAGGGTTTTAATTTTATTTTATATCACGTATACAAATCATTTATTTGTTACATTAGTATCTGATGCGGTCAGACAAAAGTGTTTTGCTTCCTTTCTGGCATAATTATTTGCAGGATATATTAAATAATAACATTCCATTATAATGGAACTATTAATTTAACTATTAACTCTAGGAAAATTCCAGTATAATAATTCGTCTGTAATTGATCGAAAATGAACACTGTAACAATTATTTAGGAAATAGGTAACGTAATTTTTCTTATTACAATACAAGATCAAATCGTACAAAGAGAAATATCAAGATCGCAGGAAGGTAAACCTTGATGATCTACAATATATTATTATAAAATACAAATTCCAGGCATTTAATGCAAATTTTTTCTTGGACATTCTCTTTTATTACGTTTGGCTCTACAAATAATTTAGAATAACACATTTAACAGTATTCGTTTTCAGTTTAATGGGTTCTGGCCTGCGATAATGCAGATACGCTCGTATTAAGAAGTAACAAAGTTAACACCCGCATAATCTTCTTCTTCTCCTCTTCAAATATAGATTCATGACATGTTCCGGCTTCTAAACATTCTATTTCTTCAACAATCTGCCTGAATGTCCTCTACCTTGAAATCTCTGCATAAACACTTGATTTAGAATGCGTGTATAGTCCATTGTTTCAGTATGTTGCCGTCATTCCTGCCAGTAAGATAGTACTTTGTCATTGATTGTTTGATTATTTAATTCCAATCTTATCTCGCGCCGCCCCTGGCCCTTTGTCCCATGGCGAGAGCCACACCTCGCGAAGCCGAGACTTCTAATCCCACCCGCATGGGTGAGAAAATTTGCATCAGCAAGTGTTACGTCCCAATTTAAAACTATTTATTGAATTTTTTATTTCCTTGCACCCAGGGGACTCTTGCAGCACAATTCTTTATACTCAATTATTTGAACAACCAGTGTAGTGTGTTGAAAACTGTATGTGAGTGAAATCGGTCGGAGTGGCGTCGTTCGGAGGAATGCAGTCCTCGCCTCGCCCTGCTGGACCCCTGCACCCCTGCTGGGCCACCCTCCGCGCGTCCCGCGCCCGTTGGGGTGGCGACTGCGAACGTGCCGGAGGCTGTTTTTCAGGCGCTTTTTTTTTGGCAACTTCCTGTCCGAGTCCCTCCGGCTCCAAGGGCATGCGTGCGCGCTGAGTGCGTGCACAAGCTTCGCCAACTCCCCAACAGCGCTAGCCCTCAGACACACACGCAAATTGACACTAGCGCCCCTGTGTGCCACGAAAGGACAACATTTCGACCGACCAGTCTTCAAAAACTTTTCATCCGACGAGAACAAGGACTCTTTTGTGGCAACCTCCGCAGAGGTCAGACGTATTTTCGTATGCGGTGCAAAATCTGTTTTGCCTACCGCAATCTGTTGCAAGAAGCGGCTCTCTAGCATTTACTTATAATATGCGGTGCAACGCCTAGTTGCCTACTGCAATCTGCTAGAAGACGCTGCTCTGCACAACACTTTAATTTGGGGTCGCAACTCTGCGCCATCCCCGTCAACAATCTCCTGCCGCTGCAACATCTCTCGACCGACATCTGCTGCAAGAAACACCCACCAGAGCTCCAACGGATAAGTGATTACTTATTTCAAACTTCTTTCTGATGCATCAGAAATCTACTTGAGTGCACTCTTTCAATCTATTTAAATTTAACGCAAGAAAAGACTTTAATTTTTGGCAACTTCTGACTTCAAGATTACTGTTTTCAATAATTTTTGTTCATTTCCTTTTCATTACTTTTTTCACATTAATTTTTTATCTTACTGTTTTTTAATATTTTTTTTGTTTGTTTACTAACCTTTTAACTCAAATTTTTTAGTAATTAAATATTTGTTATTTTTTATTACAGCTAATGTTGTTCTTTTTTGCCCTATCATATTCCATCCATCTATGCAATACCGTACAGCTCAATTAATTTTATGTGTTATGTGTATCATTTAATTTACAGTCTGCTGGTCCTACAAATATATAAATATAAAGCTATCAGAGTTTCCTCCATATGCTACTTTTCTTTTTTATACTGCAAAATTACATTTTGCAGACGATACACGTAACAGCAAGGATATTTCACTCGTAATCAAATCCCGCCAGGCGATTTTGTCCGCTAGCTTATTCATCGAGAGATAACGTGATGGGTGATTGGGTCGTGCAATCTGGCCCGTTGATTAGCTGCATTCCTTGAGCTGCGCGTCATATATCCAGACTCACCCCCGTCCTCGGGCACGTGCATTGCAAACACCTTCACTAGGCCGGGACTTCTAAATCTTTTGTTTCATGGGTTAGACAGGCCTTTGTCGCGGCCACCCTGCCACCAACACGACAATTCACTTCGCTCTGCCGCCCGAGCGAGCCATATATTTTTTGTAACTTTTGGATGTTTTTATCTACCTCAACTTTTGTTCAGAAGATTATATTTCAAATATATAAAATGACTAACTGATCTCAGTGTAATATTTTTTAAGAAGTGCGAATCAGGTGTTTTCTTTTAAATGCCATTGTATTAGTCTGTTTTTGATGTTCAAAAATATCCTTTTTGAATTTGATATAATTAATAAATAGACCATTGTAAATTATCTTATCCTTATAATCTAAATTCTATTTTGTCTGAAAGTCTATCATTATTGCTATCACTATCTGAAAGACTATCACGCAATCACATTTCGTTTGGGAATGTGTCTCATATTTTTAGAGCATGTTATCTTGAAAAGCAAACTGACGAACAGCGGTGACGACTGCAGAGATGCTACTGGCACTTCAATGGATCTTCGCGAAATATCGTAAAAAGTTTACTGCACAATGAAATCAGTAGTAGCGAATGAAAAATCTAGTGACGCCATAATAGAGTTATCATAGTGTAAAGTGGATGAAAAACGAACATAAAAGAAAGTGGTATCATCCCGTCTAAAGATAGAATTAGGTTCGTTCACCCACCCATAAGCACACATAGAGGATACACACAAACATATAAATGTACGAACAAAACACAAAAAAAGGAAAAGTCGGATACAGAAGTGTTTACTATATAGTTGAATCATTCTTATTACAATGATGTTAACTTATTTGTAATTTTGATAGTAAAAGTATTTGTAACTGTAATTTGATGTTTATTAAACTCTTCACCATACTGTAATAAAACTACTGCAACACATACTTTCTCTCATTAGTTCTTTTTCAGTTTTCGAAAATTCAGAGAGATAAACGATTAAATTATAAAATTAAATGACGAAATTAAATTTCTCACCTGCGACTCGTGTTCGAAAACTTAATAACTAGAATCTCCATTTCGAGAAATATCTGTACTAAGCAAATCAGAAACTAAGTAATGTAATAACGAAAGTAATTCCCTATTTGCAAAAGAAATAGAGGACACGGTAACAACAAAAAAGTAATTAAAATTAATTTAATTTGCTTAAGCTGCAACAGCTTTCTCGCATTATTTCTAACTTTTACAATTTTCGGAATTTCAGAGAATTAAAAGAAAATGAGACCTGCACCATACTTTTAAGCGTCACTCGTTTTATTGGCGGAAACTATTTAATGAAAAAATTTACCCTGTTTTTGAGAATTTTTTTTATAAATTGCATCACATTTTAGTAGGCATTATGCGAAAACTTACAAAGTAAGTTGAGAAAATAAAATAGGACTATAAATTGATGAATGATTACAAAATTTTCTATTTAAGTATTACAGAATACAAACACCCCAACATATTTACTGAGCACTTTCTCTTACCATATTACAAACTGGAAATAAAAAAAATGTTTGAGGAGAGGAATTCACTTTCGCATATTTACAAAGTCGGTTATACAATATTTTAGACTAATTTTGCAAGTATTTACGTAACGAAAAAAAGAGAATAAAACAGACCCCTATCTAAGAACTTGGCTATCAGAAATAAAATAGATAACGGGGAAACATCACTATTGGAATAATAATAGGTCCATCCTTGGCGACCAACATTACTGTAAAATCCAACCGATTGCGTTGGTCCCATTTGGTGCTGAATGTAAATATAAATATTTGTTTATAAGTATTCTTGTCCGTTTGTGGATATGAAGAATTCATGGAGCCTTGCTACATAAGATCATTTGTTGATCTTAGAAATGTGTAAAAAAATATTTTAAGAATTACTTCATCTTTCATATTTTTTATTTATTAATAATTTTATGAATCGTAAAGGGCAATTGGCCTCGACGCCTTTAGATCCCAGGATTCCAAGCCCGTCACCGTCCGTCATTCCAAGTCCGTAAGAATCCTTGATGTCTCGAAGCCGCTTAACCTTCGTGACTTCACGTAGTAAACAAATTCAGCTAGCGACGCCGGTTTCGCGGTCATGGCCTTTCTGCAGAACTATCCCAGCATTTGCCTGCCAGAAACCACGCTCCAATCTGGATGGCCGGCTCGGAGATTGAACCTGGAGCTCCCGAATGCGCAGCCAGCGCGGTACGCTCTGAGCCACTTCACTTCGTACTTTGCATGTAAGTTGATGTCAAATGCTGCACGAATGCATCTATAACGCGACCTCGATGTGCTTACAGCAGAAGAAAATACACAAGAAATAAGTTTGACATATTAACGTTTGGATGTGCAGCCCAACCATCTAGCTCTAAAACTTTCCAATTAGCTAAGAAATACCTCGACACAAAGGAATTTCTTCCCTTCATATCCCTTACAGTTTTGATGCTGAACACACACAAACAAATTACTTTATTTTCGTTTATTATTGTTTAATGTTTTTTTTTTTAATTTCTGGCAAAGCACTTTCGTAAAGTGCTGATGAATGATTTAAAACACTCTAGAGTTCATATTTTATGTTACATAATTTCATCGGGTTAACATTTATATTAAATATACTGATTATTTAATGTATGAAATATCGTACATTTTTGTTGGCATATGATGAAGGTTTGTTCAGACAAATTATTCAGAACTGGACATTAGAAATGAAAAAGAAAAACAAAACCGATTCACAAGCAATTATTTGGCCAAATAAGAACTTGCAGCTTAGGGCTCCTACCTTTGACATCCCGTAGCCACAGGAAAGAGCGGGACCGGCGAAACATACATTACGTAACAAATTACGTAAAGTAATTATGTAAATTACGTAAGAAAGAAAAAAACTGATAAAGGAACAAAATTTGTAGTTTATTTATTTATTTATTTACGTCAAAAACAGTTAAAAACTGTATGTGACGAGCTATGGGGAGAAGTGAATTTTGTGCACGTTTTCATAATTCTGTGATCTCTATCCTAAAACATATTCGAATTTTGAATACAGAAAAGAGAGGGTTTTTTCGAGTTTTGTTGACAAAATATTCGCTCCTATATAATAAAATATATTTTCAAAGGTAAATTAGCTATAAATTCCTGCCCTGAACCCTCATGTTCTTCATGAAAGAATAATACTTTTTGCCGCGATAATATGGAAAACGATAATTTGAATAACTATATTTCCCACTGAAAATCAGAAGACGTACACAAAGAATGAAGTTACATTTATGTCCAGAAGCAAAACAAGGGACCATCTCAGCATTTGCTCAGGGATCAGGGAAACTGGACGAAAAACCTGATCAAGAGGGAGCCATCAACCCAGAACCTGTGGAACAATACTTGTTATAGGTTCTTTAGAAGTATACAGTCCAAATGATAAATAATTACATTAACTATCATTGTTAAAATTAATTAAAGTTTATTCCACATTTTTAATTAATAAATTATATAAACACATTAATAATTTATTTCTATATATTTTTACTTGTCAGCAAGAGAAAGGCTCTCTACTACATTTGTTTCTACACTTTTCGGCTTTCCATTACCATTTTTCGAGGTTAAGTCCGATGTACTCGCAGGCGGCAAAGTGCTTCTCTTTCGCACTTGACTGAAAGATTCATCAGTTTTGTCATTCGCTCATTTACCTCAGAACTCTCGAATAAGCAGGTCAATTGTCAGATCTTTTGGATACAATGGAACACAGCCAGCTCGCCATAAGCATATTGCATGAGGTCACAATTGCGCATCGCGTGCGTAATTTGAATATTGAATAAAGCTTTTGGTAGATTTCGAAAATAATTTTTCCACCCGTTTGATGGTGGTAATAAATTTCTTGAATTGGAATTTTGTTTGTCAACCGCTCCTATTGATAAAACATAATGGAAATGAGCCACTACGTAATATGTATCATGAAGGATAATATAAATTGATGAATTTGCAGAAACAATACCTGTTAAGCCTCCAATTGTAAATTGGAATACGAATCCTAGGGATCAGAGACGTAAGGGATTATAAGATAATTGTGATCCATGTAAGGCAGCTAGTCAACTAAAGATTTGAATTCCACCATACCCACTGTGCCCATCTCTTCCGCCGGGCCTGGGAAAGGGGACGGCGACGGAGGCGAGGAGGGACAGCTCGACCTCCGGCGACCGGAAGTAGCGCGAGTTGGAAAAGGAGCGACGTGACGCCAGATCCCGGAAATCCCCGGCGCCTCGCGAGGGCGGCTGGCGTCCTACAAATGAGATTAACGGTGACGGGCGATTGATCATGAGCGAGGCCTCGGGGCTGCGGCGCGGCGCCGCGCCAGGGAGGGCGCGCGCCCCCGGCGACATTCGAGGATGGGCTGCTACACCAGTGGTGTCAAGGTCTGCGACTGGTGGCAGTGGAGCGCGTTGTGGCATCGTGCCATGCCACGAGCTTCTCTGAGCAACTAGCGTCGGGAAACGTAACTATTATTACCCCACTGTTTTACAATAGGAATGGTGTTGTCTCTGGCAATACTGCGCTACACTATTTTGTCAAGTGGGAGATGTTCCCCCAAAATTTAGTTTTTTTTGGGGGGGGTTCTTTAGTAGAATTTTAGTTCGAATTTATTTGTGTTTTTCTTAGTTTCCGTTAAGTTTTTTAAATGTTATTTTTTTAATAAAAGTTCTGTTGATTTTCACTAAAATATTTCCCTATAATTATTGCAGGTATATTTATTCAAATATTACTGAGCACTTATAGGCGTGTAAGATTATTTGAAAGGATTCCTTTGCTTAAAATTGAGTAGTTATTTGTCACAACCAAAGATTGGTAGAAGAAGGCAACACATTTGATGAAAGGAAACGAATCACAGCAATAAACAAGTAATGAACACCACAGTTTTGGTTGAAGAAACGTTTTACAAAGAGTTTTCATTATCTCTTTTTACTTTTTGGCAACGGAGTGGAGAGAGAGTTATGTGATGTGCACGAAAGAACGACGCATTTTCGGCAGAAAAATCATATAACAAGCTCCTGGTAATGAAGAATATAAATATGGTAGCTAAATTTAGAAAAAAATCTCGCTTTCTGGTGATGCCAGAAATCATGTTTCGTGGGTCCTTTTTACCGAAAAATCGATTGAGGGCAAAACGGTCTGTCTGTCCGTCTATGAACAACGCAACCGTTCAGAAGATTTTCTCCAAAATTGATATGCCCCAATTGATCTGGCTGAGGTCGCCACCGCTTGAATTTGAAATCGATATTTTGATTTTCAGTGTTCTTTATATAAAACCCTTGTGACGTTTTACAAATTTTCAAAAAAGGCTCTATCATTTTTTATTACATTTTTTGTTGGATATATTGAAGGACGTTTAAGAGAATGGTGCAGGTGTCATGTTCGTTGAAAGACCTATTTTTTCGAATATTACAAAAGTTCAAAATTTTTTCGGAGTCTTCTAACAACTACAATTTCTGAGATAGTATTTTTCCCCATAATGAAATCTGTTCCTTAAAGATAGATTTTACAATTTGGCAACGTATATTGTTTCGAAAATTAGAGTACTTTCAACGACACGCACGTTAGTTCTAATGTAAAACTGTGGAAGAATAGAACTTGAGATACCAAAAGCATGAAATTTTACGTCGGTTTGCGTCCGTTCACAACGGAGAACTTTAGCACCTTGATGCTGGAGCACAAAAGAACTGAATCATTAGAGTGGGGAGGTACATTGAGCAGTGGACTTTGGTAGAGGTTTGAATTCTTTCTGGAAGCTTATTTTCGCACGTCACTGCCAAAAGCGTGGGCAGAGGGGAATTCTGAGCCCACAGGCACCCGAGTGAGTCGAGATGAGTAGCGCGTTGCGCGTGCAAGAGCGCAACTTGACCAGTCATCATGCGTCTAAGCCAGGGAGAACTCGCTGTTCCGGCTTCGTAAGATACGGACATGGCCAATGGCTTTAAATAAAAGGTGCGTGCAAAGTATGAAATTTGTGGTGATGCGCCCTCGCAGCAAATACAAACATAATTAAAGCATAAAATATGTAATACTTTTTTTGCCAGGAACTGACCACATAACAGGTCTCTACCCGCCAATTTAATTGACTGATGTCCAGGCCTGGATTGAAAAACAATTTAGGTAGGGAGCACATTTACATTTGCGAGTTCTCGTAATCTGTAGTTTCCACGGAGAGATTAATGTAAATTTTACTTTAATATGCAAAATTTCTATACTTGCATATTTAATAACAAGTTATAAAATAAAAAAAATAACAAAATATTATAAATAGAAAATAAATATTTATTTCATTATCTCCGTAAAACACATCCGTGATAAAAGGAAGTGAGACACGCATCCTCTAGGACGCCTCACCTAATGGAATTTATTCTCACACAAATCTAGGGCCCACCTTTTGATATAACCTACCAATTAGTAATCACATAAAGCATTACAAACTTAGTGTCCGGCGCGTTTGAAGCAGACCAGGTGATTAATGTGAATATAATTTAAAATCCGCAATAAAGTCAATTTCAATTGTGATACTCGAAACCACTACGATTTTAAAATATAATTTGTGGCAACCAATTGCTCAGTTGTTCTTTTGGTGGCATTTTACTAAATTAATATTGCTACTTACAGGAATGGATGCACTAACATTTGTTTACATTTATATATTCATTATTTATTCTGAGTTGGGTATGCACAATGACGGCAAATTTTAATTATTTAAAATTTCGCTGGAGGAAAAGCCCTAACTTTTCTATTGAGAATGAGAACTATTTCGTGAACGCAGAATTTTAACAAAAGAGCAGGTGTCACAATATTTCAACCTGTTAGGAATTTCATTTATTTAACCCTCCAGACGCCGAACCATAAGAATTCCATCAATGACCATGCGCGTCACTCCGTGCCACCATTGCAAGAACCTACTTTTAAAATATATTACAATTAAATATGGAACTTTAATAGATTTGTAAACAACTAATAAAATATATTTTAAATGATTAAATATGCCACATAGTTGTGTTTTATTTTTAATTTTTTTTGTAAATATTGAAAGCAAGAAATCTGAAACTTGTCAAAACGTTTGTTTTATTTTTGGAATCAAGATAACAAGAAATACATTATACTTTACTGAACAAATTCAATCGTTTGCTTCTTCTATTGGATCAACTTCAGTGTTATGATAGCAATCACAAACTACCTGACGGGTCGAATGCTATATGCAAATAACGTTTGCACGAAGAGCTACGGACAATAATCTTGTTATTTTTGTGAGAAGAGTTTTACAGATCGCTTGAATATGTTGCAAGTCTTATTTGAAGACAAGTACGGACCTTCTCTTCATGTGCCGAAATATATTGGAAAGCTATGCACATGAAATGTACTGTCGCACATTACATATACTTTTAGGCGATATTTTGCTGGTTTGTTGGTCATACATAGGATGAAATTGCATCGCTCTCTAAATTACGACGAATTCCGATGGAGAGTAAATGTTTTTGTAGTCGACTTCAAAACCTGTGTACACCTCTCTTATAGCTGTTAATTAGTCGCTTTTTTCTCTATCTTCCCACGTCGCCTTGTCATCAAGTCTTATGCATCGGAGTAGAAACTCAAATGAAAAAGCTGCGCGACAAACCATCATTCCAGTATCATTATGTTTCCAAGCCCTTCTGGCATTTACACTGCTCTTGTTGATAGCAAAACAGTACACCGAACAGGAACTTTATTTCACAAAAACTTGTGTATTTTTACAATCTCTTTTGCGTGAATAAGAAACGGTAGATCTGCAATTTTGAATATGGCAGGTTTGTATTTTCAACAATTCTCTCCGTTAATGTTTTAGATATAAATTTCAGAAATGCTTATAGTTCAGAGGAAATATTCATACTGGCACGCATGGGCCAAGTGAAACTTTTATAATATGTTTAGATTTGTTTTTTTAAGGGAAAATGCTATTCCAGAGTGTTTCCCTAATTTTTCCAATGCAGAAACGAAACTAATAATTAAGCTATTCAAGGAGAAAAGATGTGACCAGTTAGAGAATTCTAAAAAAACTATTTTTAAAGGATATTTTGTGGCACAGTAATGCGTGGATTAGGAAAGTTGTATGTTACAGCTTAATTTCAGCACTTACTTGGCTTTCCAATTTCACTGTTGAATCTTCATTTATATTTCAAAACTTTCACAAAAAGTCTCTCTTGCGACTTTTCTCCACATGTTCCACTGTTTTTTGTTGTAGTTGGGGAGGTTTCATTTTGACATGTACTGGTTAAATTTCTCTGACATTATAACATTTTAAGTCTTTAAAAATATTATGAGTACATATAGCAAAACTTTGCCATAGACGAACCCATTAAGTTTTCATGGCTGAAAATTACCTCAACAAACAATATTTGACTTTCTATCATAACTCTAAATACAAATATACATATTTAAAGAAATGAAGACACCAAACGCTAAATAAAATTGAAATCAAAAATTATCCTACATTACTAATTATATTGATATTCTTGGACATTGTAAATGTTAACTCAAACTGCTCAATATTTCTTACGCTAGAGGATGTCTACTGTACATTCCGGTTCTTCCACTCGGCAAAACAAGGCAAGTAAGAGAATTGGAGAAGGTTGTTCGACAAGTTATCATTGGCTGCGCTGCGCCGGAGGCGGTTTCCGGGATGGACTTGTGAATACCGCGCTCTCGAGCGAGCGAGCGCAACACTGGTTGAAGGCCTTGTTCCGGCGCAACTCGCCAACTTCACGAAACAAATTCCCGATATTAAACGACGGCTTGCCTTCACCCGCTGTCTCGGCACGCTGCCGACGGAGTGAGAGAAAAGAGGAAGAGGCGATAGAGGATCAAGAAAAGGAGAAAAAGAAGAAAAAAAAGTCGAGTAGAAAAGAAACCGTCTGCGAGCCTTATGTGAACGCTCCGGAGCTTGTCATATATCAAGCGTGCTTCCATTGTGCGTAAAAAGGGGAAGGTTTCTTTCATGGGAAAGTGACGATCGCGAAGAATGGGAGAACGGCTTCGCGTCTGCTCTCGCTAATGTTTCTTTCACGCTCCGCTAGAAACAATAAAATTCCGACCCTCCGTGGCGATTTCCTCTCTTTATCTGCGAGGATTTGCTCGGTGAAGGCGCGTGTGACGTGGAAATCGATATCTCGCTGGTGCCATTTTTCAGGATTGTTGCAACTTGTTCAGGTCTCACCTGTGAGCGTTTTAGACGATACACTGAAATAAATTGTACTGTCTGTTTGTTATACTTTTTATTTGTTAGGTCAGCCGTACCTTTGGACCATTCAATCGGATATGATCATCTGTCAGGTTTAGAAAAACGTCTAGGGTGCTATACTGCTGTCTTATAAATATTCTTCCAAAGTTATAAACATTTTGTAAATCTTTACATATTACCGTATCAATTATTTTTACAGTTAACTATTCATGGTTTTTTGAATTCACAACTAAGTGAGAACTTCATTAAAAATCTGTCAGAAAATAGTTACTTAATCGAGTGACTCAAGCATAATGTAACTCATTTCCTTCAACAAATATTTAGATATCATTATATTTCAAATTGGAGCAATATTAATACACAAACAAACGTTTTATATTTTAAGCCAACGTCATTCGGCTGGAATGAAGACGAGCACTCTAATTTCATTGGTTAGAATGTTCGAGGGCATGAGTTCCACCTTGAACACCGCGTTTATGCTTGTTCACTGTTCTGTCAAAAACCATATAACATTAATATGGTTTTTTATTCAATATTTTGCATTTGAGGACTTCGAACATAGTTACACTAGGAGACAAACAGCCGCTTATCGGTCGAATATTCATAGCACCCAAAAGGAAAATTTGAGGAAAACGTACATATTCTCAGCGCTATTTGATTACGAGAATCACACGATTGTTGTATATTAAAACCAAATATAAGTAATATTATTATTATTATTATTATTATTATTATTATTATTATTACTTATCTTAGCCGCTAAAAAACCGGATATAGTTATCCGTGATCTGGAGAAAAAATCGTGTTTACTTGTCGATGTTGCTTTACCTTGCGATCAAAACGTCGTTACTAAGGAGGCAGAGAAACGTCTTAAATACACGAGTTTGGAAATCGAGATCAGCCGAATGTGGGGGGGTAAAAGCACAGGTCTTCCCGATAGTTATCGGAGCTCTGGGATTTGTTCCGCAAAATTTGTGTAAAAACTTGTCTAAACTCCCAAGTAATTCAGAAGACTGGGAAGTGCAAGAAATCGCTTTATTTGGAACAGCTCACATTTTGCGCAAAGTATTGTAGAAGCACCGGCAGTACCTGGATCTGCTCCTTAGCTGGTTGCAACCTGGAGGAAATTTTATATTCAGCCGACACATAACATCTTAGACGTGATATAGAGGAATAATAATTATAATAATAACAATAATAATAATACCACATCACAATTTGGAACACTGAGATGCGCCTGAGGAAAAGTACTGCAGAGATTAGATTGTGACTGGTACCAATTCGAATTAAAAGGGGAATCACCCAACCAATCTGACCCAAACAAAAAAAAAAAAAAAAAAAAAAAAAAAAAAAAAAAACTGCATTATATTTCAGAATTGGGAATAATACTTCAAGTGCGTATTTCTTATCAATTCCCTCAGCGGGGTTTCGCGACGCCGTGGACTGCGCTGTTCATCCGCCAGCCCTTAATGGCGGAGAGGTAGAATTTCGGTCAATGGGTCGTGAGCGTCCAGCGCGGCGCGGGCGTGGGAACCAGCCAAGGGCGCTCCCTTGGGCCCTTCGCTCGGCACGCGAGGGAGGAATTAGCCGCTGGTCGACTCCCTCGGCGCCCTTTGCGCCAACCTTATCGCCACCGCCCCCTTTTCTCGCCTCGCTGCCTCCGACGCTTCGCGCCGGCGGCGTTTCACGCCCCTTAATCCCGCTGCGACCGGTTACGCGTCGAAAAACTTCGCCGTCGCCGGTCGACGGTGGTGTCGTTCATTTCGTCGTTTCTCCCGGTCATTCCTATATCCCTCCAAATATTGCCCTTCTCTCATTCATTGCACTTTCTCCGTCGTCTTGGAGTTATACCTACACTGGTTACAAGGTTAACGTCCATTTTTTCAATGGTAGCCAGTTTGACATCAATTAAAAAATGTTATTTTTGTCATTTTATTCTTTAATAACATATTTTTTATTTGATGACAAACTAGCTACCGTTGAAACAATGGACGCCAACCTTGTAACCTGAAAAAAGTGAAGGTACTGAACGGACTTTTAATGTTATATCTATACTCTAGATTTTATTTCCAACATTGTTTCTATCATGAATGTTTTAGCAAACTGCCTTTACATTTTAAACTTTCTGTTTGAGATATACCCAGATATCCCATGGGAAATATTGAATAAAATAAAATGAAGTATGTTGCGGCAATCTGCGCACCTTTGAAAGGCGCGCCAAGACAGCGGCGCGAAGCGGAGACTTCGCGGGAACACGGCTCAGCGGACCGCAACCGACGCCCGCCTATGAAAGATGAGAGGCCAACGGGCGAAGCCGGAGCCGGCAGGCGAGGCTATGTCGGGGCCCGCTATATACGCGGCCGGCGGCGCTGAGGCAGCAGCGAGAGTTCAAGTTGGATAGTGTGCCCGCGAGTGTTAGTAGTCAAGTGTATATAGTCAAGAGGTGAGAAACTGTGCTTCTTCTGTATTGTTGGTTGGACTTCGCTAGATATTGGACATCTCCGAGATATATAGATTGACTTGGTTACGACGACGGAACTATTCTTTGGATTTTGGAATTGTGTTCCCCAACCTGTCTTGTTGCTGGCTACTAAAAATGAACAAAGTTGCTGAGAATTTGTGTTTCTTTGAACATAACAAAGTGAGATCCCGTTTCAAAATTTTGGAACCCGGGAATGATAATATAGGAATAGTATGTTACATTTACGAAGAGGACATAAAGTAGCACTGTTGGACATTGAAGGTTTGCAAATATTATTAAGATGCTAATATTTTGACACAAATATTAGGGCCTGTAAAAGTTCGAGGCCCCAATCAGCTATAAATATGAAACATTGGAGATTCTTAGAACAAAATAAGCATAGCTGCGATTTGGGAAGTGGGGGTTTATAGAATTTAAATATTTATTTTGGAAGCGTCATCCAACGAAATAAAAGAAATATGGACAACCAATGGTTACACATTGTAGTAAAGGCGTAGGTGTCGATTCAAGATATATGATATAAGGAAACGAGTTACAGTAGGTTACAGCAAAATTACAAAAAACAATTGAAAAACAAATGTAAACGATGGTGGCATGTTTTATCGGAGCCGTAATTTTGGAAGAAGATATTTTGTCGGCGTCGCCAGCACATGGCAGGTTATCTGATAGTAGTCACGAAAATTTGATATTTAGTCGCCGTCTTCCGCACATATGTAAAGCTAGCTGCTCGTACTACAGTTCAGCTTACTGGATGTTTAATTGTCGTGAACGTAAGACGTCACGAGAAGGGATGTGCGCCTGAGGCATTTGCGAGTAACTATTTTATGTGAACAGTGTAAATTGTTTAATATTACTTTTAGGACATTAACTTTAACAGAATTTCAATATCAAGAAAGAAGAGAAGATTACTGATGATCAACGGGATTCTTCGGGGAAGATTCTCAACTTCGGCAGTGCGGACTACTAGGTCGTCTTTTTCACGAAATGTAAGCGCCACGAAAAACATCTTGCATGATAGCCAAATGATTTTTTGCAAAGAAATGTTGTAAATAAGACATGAAAATTTCACTAATATAAAATGTAATTGTGTTATCAAAACATGACGGCTGATTTTTATTAACTCCACGGATTAAGTCTTTTGTTCTTAACATAATGAATTGTTAACGTTTACCTGGTCCGTACTAGATGGGACGTTGGCCAATGTAAGTAATATTTAATTGTAAAGAAACTCGGAATTGAGCATCCATAAATAAGATCAATATTGTCAAACACTTATGAGTTCAGAATTGCAAACATATTTGAGGTTGTCTTATCAGTATTTAGGACTGTCTGTTTTTAGTAATTTGAATATAAAGTAACAGTTCCAAGAGATTTTTATAGACAGACCAACACTATAACTTTATTCAATAAATCACATAATTTCACAGTCGGAAAATTATAAAAACAGCAACGTTTCGGAGAACAGTTGTTTCTCCATCATCAGGCCATACAGTGATAAAATTAGATGATAACGATGTGAACAAGAACATAGTCCTATGATGATGTTCGTACATACAGTTTATAGTCATGAGCATAAGTAGTTAAAAGACGTTTACAGATGGTTATTCTAAAAGAGAAAAAAATATAAACCTCAAATTAAAATGTGCAAAAATTTTTAAAAATTGTGACAAATATTGAATTAAAATACAAATAAAAATGAAAAGTATCTAATTTTAGGGCAAGTGAACAGCAAAGGAGATCCATACTCACGTTTTGATAAAGAACATGTTTCGACAGGCTGAGATTTAAACCTTGTGACGAGAGCTCTTACTGCGAAGAGCGTAGCAGGAAGAGTGTTGGGGTGATAAGAGGGTATTGGGAGGGGCGGTGGTGGAAGGGAGAGGTGGGGGTAAGGGAGGATGAAGGAGAGGGTTACCAGAAGTGCTGGACGTGCGACTGCGTAAAAAATACTTACATGGAGGGGTCTTTAGATCAGTAGCAGGTGGTTGGACTTTCAAGGCGGAAACAAAGTTGGAATTATGTGGTGGCTCGTTGTGTTTCTCCTGAGAAACATAGCCTCGATCATGAAGCCCATCAAAACTAAGAAATTCAGGTCTTTCAATCTGTAAGTCTTTAAATTTGATTAAAATGGAGTTATAACTTTTTGAAAAGATGTTGCAGTCCATGTTGGAGTTCATGGATGCTATAGTTTTGATAAAAAGAGATTCCAGGACAAGTCTGGAGTTCCAATTTGGTTCAATGGCTAATATGTTGGGATTAGTGAAATCAATAGTATGGTCGTGTTTGGTTCGATGGGCCGTCAATGAGTTTTGTTTCTCAAAGGGGAGTTTAATATTATTTTTGTGTTCATTAATCCGGTCACACAGTTTTCTACGAGTTTGGCCTACATAAGAAAGATGGCATTGAGTACATTTTAAAGAATATACAGTGTTGAGAGTTTTAATTTTGATATTGGATCTTTCAAATGCCGAATATTTATTACATTATTTTTATAATTTTCCGACTGTGAAATTATGTGATTTATTGAATAAAGTTATAGTGTTGGTCTGTCTATAAAAATCTCTTGGAACTGTTACTTTATATTCATATTTGAGGTTGCTTTGCACAATGTCGGGCAAATTGTAAAAAATATCGTTATTTTAGGGCAAATTGTAAAAAATATCGTTATTTTAAAATCTTTACAAAATGTGAAATATGACTGATTAGTTGCTCCCGCTGACACTGTTTATACATTCAAAAATTTTGTCAACGTCGTCCTTGCCATAGTTTTCATTGTCGTCTTTCTTAACTCCTACCCTGTCGTTCAACTATTTTCGCCCATACGATTTACTCTAACGAGGATTCTTGTTTGTTGAATCGCCCTTTTTCTCCTGTCTGGGAATTATAATCTTACTTTAGAGCTACTAGTAAACCTATCCTGCTATCTTGCCTGCTGATACGAACTTTAGTACTTCGTATCTTTAACCTCTTTTTCATTTTTGCCGTCCTTTGAATATGCTAGTTAGAACACGATTGAGAAACTCACGACGAAATCAGGTTGTTATCGTGAAAGTGTTGACGTCTTCGACCTTTCCTCTTATACTTGTTTTTCTTATCTTTGAACTTCAATGAGTGTAGGAATGTGTTTACTATAAATTCGATAGGTATTTGTTGCCCTTATTGTCATTTCTTTCACCCCTTTCTCAATGATTTCTGGATCTCTCACAATTTGCTTCTTTGGTTGCTACGTCTCTCTCATTCCACATCTTCCTGTGAATCTATGAGTAAAGCAGGACTAAAGATCATCAAGTGATTTCAACTCACGCTGGCATTTGCAAAGCAATCGGTGCTGACGTATTTATGTTCACAAGTTTTTAAAAACTCTTCTTTCTTCACCAGATTTCCTGACGTAAACAACGTGTTATTTCTCATTTTACTCTTTCATGACCCTACTCATTACGCTCATTTTATATTTAAAGTTTCTCCCATATGGCAAATATATTTATGTTAAGATATGCATTTTCAATCTCACTTTTGCCAAACCAAATAAATGTAGCTACAACTAGTGGCCTGCAACAACAAGAATGGTGCTGAACAAAATCACACAAGGGTTTCCAAAACCTAGTACAGACACACTGCCCAAGAACAACAAATAAAATGATCTCGAATAACAATACAATGAATTATATATTTTAACAAAAACAGTCTTCACTAACATTGTGTATTACATACAAATACATACTACGACAGTTCTATATATAACAAAAATATAAACAAGTTGTTCCATGACGCTACACGTAAATAGCAAATTCTTAATGGCGGCCGACCTCTTCTTAGAGACTTGTATTCAGGGCTGACGGTTGGTGTTAAGTCCGAGTGAACTGTTGACCCGAGGGGAAGGGCCCTCCCTCCCTTCCGCTTTCCCTCCTCCATCGGCCAACGCGAATGAATATGAAAGGAAAAATTCAAACATGATTTCTTCAAATTGTCATTTTTTATCATTAAATTGTCAAATTGTTATTACATTAATGTGTCAACTTCAGCAGAATTCATGTTTGCAATGCAAAAGCAGCGCTGGTCTTTGCATTATTTATATAAATTCATTTAACAATTTTTGGAAACTGTTTTTTGTCGTTCATGTTGCTTTAAACATGTGAATTTGCAACATAGTTCGATCGCATATACGTTTTGAGTCTAAGCATTACCGAGAAACTTTCTTCACTTTTGGAATTTGAGGTTTAAGAAACATCTCTCTCATTCGAAATTCCGAGTAGGGATTTTACCCACTCGATTTTTTCGTGCCGGTATTGTTTCCCACATTATCCGCCGGACCTGCTTGCATTCGCATTATTCGCCTGAGTTGTAAGCACAAACACTCTGAGTATGAAAATTGAGTCGCTTTGCACAGATGAGAACATGCTTGAAAATAAAATGAAATACAATTTGGATTTTAGTATAGTCAAAATTGAAACTGTTTTATTGATTTCGATTTTTCTGAGTTTCCGGGTTTCTAGCGAACGAAACGTCTCAAAAGGCACGGAAGGTACGTAACTTTTTCTGCGCTCATTGAACTTTAGTGGTATTGATGTTCATGTAATTTTTTCGAGTTCTCGATATCTAACAACACCCTAGTCATCTCTCAAATGACGGAAGCTGCATAGTTTTATTTCAATATCCGAGCCCAATGGAAATTAATTATAAAGATGTTATTATATCTTCCCGAGGTCCTGAGAATTCAAAGAAACCGTAGATTCCTCTCACATAGTCAAGAGTCTGCATAGTGTTTTTTTCAGTGTCTGCGCTTTGAAAATCAGTAACTAGAAAAATCAAATTCAAATGTATTTCATCATACATTCACAATAAGTTTGTGTTAGCTCTAAATCGACAATTTAAAATAATTGACAACTCTCTAATAATATTAAACATTCAAATTTCATTAAAAATTAAAAATCGTATTTAAATTTTGTTTCAAATCACCTCAGAGTTGCTAAAAACTTTTTACCATTTATGGAATTGATATTCTTAACATATCAGACCCATGCAAGTCTGCTCTTTCGATTCTGAAACGTAAGCAGACGAAAATAGGACGGCATTCCCTGGAGAGAGTTGTCACGCAATACGTGTTCATATGATGTGTCAGTCAAGCTTTAGATAAGGAGACAGATCTGTTTACCACATATCGTCCTATAGCATCTCATAATATCAAATAATTTGTTTTCTTATGAAATATTCAACCCACTGCAAGTAAAAACTTCAACGTGCACTTGTTTTAATCTTATTATGTCTACATTATTTACCTTATGTTTAATATGCCATTTAATGTTTGAATTATATGATAGGAGAAATACTAATTTTATGATTTCAGAAGAGTATCAGATACTCTTACTACATTATCCTTGATAAAATACTTTTCAAGACATTAAATTGCATTCCTAGCCGAATACAAAGAGTAAGATTATCTAAAAGCATTAAATTAATATTCACTAATAAATACTTAGGTTCACAAATATTTGTTTCTTCCGTCAATTCATCATTTGAATGACTTGGGTTAAACAATTTTCGTAACAAAACAATTACACTTTTTGAATATTTATTTCTTCTACAAAGTAACGAAAGATTGCTATTTTGTTCGATTTATTAGGCGTTATGAAATTACCCAGAGACAAAATGGTTAGAATTTTACACACTTGCAAAAACGGCGACACACGTTAAGCGGCGAAAAGCTTTAAGATTGAACTTTCCAGAAAAAAATATTCAATTTATGTGCAATGGTTTAAATACTTTGAAATGTACATATGGTTTCAGTTAATTCTCCAGATTATAAAAAAATATTATTCTTTGTGCCTTTCAATGGTAGCACCATTTGGAAGATATTTAAGGGGTAAAATGTTTTGGCCCATTAGCCTTACAGTGAAGGAATTTCAGAGAACATGACAAATGACAATATGAACACACGAGCGGAATGACTTCTTATTTATAAACACATGCCAGTGGACACTTTACTTTTAATGCATTAATTCCACTATCTTTCAGACTGTCTTGGAGTTCTATAAGAATTTATTGTCCAGTTTCATTTTAGACAGTCTTACTATACTGTACATATTGAAAACCAAAAAATTAAAAACAATACGTAATTTAGATATGGTATACTTTTGAAATGTGCTGTTAAACTTTTGAAACATTGAAAAATGTCCTAATTTATGACGATGCTCCGGCCGTATGTATTACTTATCTGTAAGTCTGCCCTTATACGTAATATTCAACGCTTTTTATTCAATTTTTGTTGTCGAACACATAAGACATAGTCCACACTTCACTGTGTGTTAAATTTCATGTCAAGGCTTCTGTCTAGACTCTAAGCAATTAACGTTGAACATCCTTGATCCTGGCCAAAGCATAATTTCCAATGCCCTTTATGTCAAAATATTTAATTCATTTAAATGCACCATTCTCATAAAATAGAATATTTTCGGTCACGTCATGCGTTTTCCCTCTCATTCACCCATATGGTGAATTCGGGAGGTAATTCTTGAAAGTCGGCACGATAAGGGATGTGACCCAAATGTTTAGGTGCAAGAATCTGGAAGAACCAAGAAAAGACACCACAACACACTAGCGTAATATATGGATTGGAAAAACTCTCTTTGTTAGAGTGCTGGATACGACACCGTAGTCGAGTAAAAAATATATTAAAAAAAAGTTGTAGGATAACGGAGTTGTAGGAAGTTGTAGGAAACGTCAAACTAGAAGACATTACTCGCCTGACCTTTCTCTAACACTGTGATCCCTTTGGGCGTATTTCACGATGTCACATCCCGAACGGCGCTTCGAAGCAACGTTAATTCTGACCTAGGTCAAGACAAAAGCAAACTTGGGTGAAAGCACACGAGACAGATTAGCGAAATAGGGATCGGCAAGAGGAGAAGGTCGTAGCAACGGAGGGTGCCACACATCGACGCGCAAGTGCGCAAGCGAAAGTGCGCGACGGCGGTGGCGTTTGCAGGGGCGGTGGTGGTGGTGGTGGTGGTGGTGGTGGTGACGACGGTGACTGACGAAGAGAGAATGTGGAAGGTACGGTCATAATGGCAGAAATAGTATTGGAGGTGATGCAGTCGTTAGTTGTGGCGCTGGATATAGTGGAGGGAACGGCCCGAACGATATAGAATATGGTGGAGGAGAAGAAGGTGGTGACTTCGTGGAGTGTGTGTGTGTGTGTGTGTGTGTGTGTGTGTGTGTGTGTGTGAAAGTAGTGGATCGTCGTAGTGATGGTGGCGGTAACGCAATCAACCGTTGTAGGGGGGGGGGTCTTCGGTGGGAGAGATAGTGAAGTCGGTAGTGGGGACGGGGGGGGTCTATGGTGAGGAAGTTACTCACTAGTGGGGTGGATGGTAGGGAAGGTAGTGGGGACGGTAATGGGATGGTAATGGGAAAGTAAAAAGGACGGTAATGTTGTCAGTCGTGAGGACGGTACTGAGGATGGTAATGGGGTAATGGGGCCGGTAATGGGGACAGTAATGGGAAAAGTAATGACGGTAATGAGACGGTAACGGGGACGGTAGTGTGGACGGTGATGGGGATGGGGATGAAGATGGTGATCGAGACGGTTGTGAGAGCGGTGATGAGGTAATTTTCGGGACAAAGATGGTGGGTATTGACACAGCAGAAAGCTGAGTTAGGGGGAGATGAGACGAAGGTAAAGACAGATATATATATATGAAAATGGCGATTGTACTGGTGTGTACTGCACTAAAAACGACAGTGCAGAAACGACAGAGGCAGTGTTGGGAGCGGCAGCTGTGAGGTTATCCACGGCAGGGCCGTTTTAACAGCATTAGGATCCCTTGGGCCTACATTAATTTAGGGGGTCCTTATTTTACTTTCACTTCCCCAATGCTTAAATTTAAGAAAGTCCTATTAATTCACCTAGTATTTTGTACTTTTTAAAAGTATTTCTTAATGTTTCAATTTAACATTATTCAAAGGATAAATTTAAACATATGTGTATTAGTAAGAATAAGAGAGTTTAATTACATTTAAAAATACTACAAATTAAACGATTTGAATTGTTTATTGAATTGTATAGTATAAAATTGAAACGCATCAACCAGCAACATTCCGTACTATTAATATCCAATGATGGACGACACATTACTCAGTTACGCCATTTTTTCGCCTATATTTTAACCATACATCACTTTTTTATACTTCTTTATTTTATTTTTGAAAAATTTAGTATTAAATATTGTTTTAAGAACTATCGGGGTCCCTCATACATGGGAGTCCCAGAGCCCAGGGCCCCTTGGACCCGTGCGTTAACACGGACCTGATCCTCTCCTACAAGCAGCTCTACATGCCATAATTCATCGGGACAAAGCCCGACCGCATGTGGCGAGTAATGTGCAAGCTTTCTGCGAATAACGACGGCTACCACTGCTTCTCTAGCCTGCACATTCGTCTGACGTGTCGCCCTTCTAACATGTTTGGGATATGATCGGTCGACAACCTCTTCGTTCTGGTCCTCCTGCAGCCATTATCGAAGCTTTGTGATCACCCATAGAAACCGCGTGGAAGTGTCTTCCCTAGCAGCGTATCCATGGTGGCGCAGGTGGTGTCACAGGCGGTTCCGGTAGGCCCAGTAGCTCTGCGAGGATGAAAGAAGTGTCGGTGACGTTGCAGTGGGCGGCAGCGGCGGTGCAGTCGGGAGAGCCACTCGCACGGTCCTATGACAACGCGTTCAATGTGACGGGTGACGGGTCGCGTCGAGCCGCGGGGAGACAGCCCGCGAATGAAGAAATGACTGTAATGAACGCGCCCCGCGACACCTACTGTTACCGCCAACGAGCGGACGAGATATGTCAGCATAATAATACGCACGGGGAACGACAGATGGGATCAAAATGACGCGAAATTACATTGGGACGGAGTATCGGAATACGCGGAGAATGCATAATGGTTTCGTCGGAGGAGATCGACGAAAATTTCAAAGCACGAAATGGGATGAGGCTGATTTGAAAGTGAAAAACTGCGGAAATCTATTTTTGAATGATGCCTGAAATGTTTCTGTTAATGAAAAAGAGAAGGAATGTAGCGGAAAAGATTTTCGTAATTGCATTTCCGTAACGACAATTCAAACTAGGGAAAAAACTGTGAAAAGGAAAAAAAATGTTCGATTGTCATTTAATTACGTTCCTCTATTTCAAGTTATCTTTCTTTACGTAAAAATCTCACATCACAAAAGGAAAGTTGCGTTTAATTTGAAACTAGTTTTTGTTGCAAAATAAAACAAAACTAAAACATTTTTAATGATATACAAGCGTGTCTTCAGATGCGGCTCTGTTTGCCTTTTGTTTAATCCATGACTCAATAAATGCACAACGAGACAGTGCAACGCCTCGAAATTGGAGTTACACCTCATTACTTTGCGCGGGAGAAGTGGCGACCGCCCAATGGGTGGTGAGAGACGGCGACAGAGGTTCAAAAAACAGGGCGAAACTCAGAGAGAAGCAACGGCTCTTAGAGAACAGCCATCGAGAGGAGATAGAGAGGGATTCAGAGCGAGAAAGAATCAAAGTCGGGGAGAGACGGAGAGAGAGACAGAAATAGATAAAGAAAGAGATACAGAAAATAGACAGAGAGGTAGAGAGACAGAGAGATAGGAAGAGAAATAGAGAGAGAGATAAAGAGACATAGACATACAGAAAAACCGAGGCAGGGAGGGGGAGGAAACGTAGGTGTGGGGCGGGGAGCGACAAGGAAGAAGTGTTGGGGAACATTCGTGGAGCAGACCGAGTTCTAAAATGCGAGTCAATAAGCGAATCGTGGGAGTGAGATACGAAGGTAGGGGGCGGGGTATCAGGCTAAAGACAGGTATGGGAAGAAAAAAGCACTGTGTGAAGAACAGGGGGAAGTGGCCAAGTAGCGAGAAGCAAGGGGCGAGGATCTGGGAGTGAGGGACAAGGAAAGGGGAACGGGTGGAGGGCGTGAGGGGCGAGGAGCCAACAAACGAGCAAGATGGCACGATGGGGATGCAGCGAGAACCGAATAGCGAGAGAGAGGAGTGGGGCTAGGAGCTTAGAGCGAGGGAAGTGCGAGAGGCTTGAAGAGGGAGGCGTGGTGCGTCGGGCGTCGGATGTATGGTGAGATGATGAGCGATAAGGAGCGAGGAGCGAGGCTGCGCCACTCGTAGTAATGAGGAAGTCGGCGATTTGCAGAGGAAGAAAGTTGCGCCGTTGGCACCGTAAGCGTCGCGTGGCCGACGGCCTGCGCAGCCCTCGTTCCCCTACTGCCCGGGTTCCCGAGTTAACTACTGCATCTAGGGCAGTGGCGGATCCAGGGCGGTGGGGGGGGGGATGGAGTCCACGCCCTCTCCAAAAGGCTTAATCTATTTCTGTTTGTTACCTTCCTTCATTGGGAAAAAATTGATTGATTTATTTGTGTTGTAAATACCTAATTATTTAAAAAAATATTGTTTAGTATTATGTATACACTACAATATAATAAAAATATGTTCGTTATTTAACAAAAATGTATGATGGCCTTCTCCAAAATGATCGGCTGGATCTCTCCCTGATCTACGGCCGCCCATTTGTCGCTCTATTCATTGATAGCGAGACCTTGAAACTTCGTACGCGAGAGAGTTCTCATGAGGTCCCAAAATCAGCCATTCGTAATCAACTTACCAGGGAGTGAATACACAAATGTCGTCTCTGCAACTCCCGCTAACCCCATTTCCATTGTTATATTGGACTCTTTGTCTCAACATTTTTTAAACAGTTGTGAACCAACCTGTCTCATTGCAGTAAATTGGTAATTTAATAGGGACTTTCCCACATCTCAATAATTGTTCACATGTTTCAATTTACAAGACACATGACAGTATGGTGATTTAATACATATCTTTGTAGAGTGTATAGTTTGCAACACTTAAAGCTTCTCATAAGTGATGTTTGTGACCAATTTCCGGTTGGTAATTTGGTATGTTAGTAATTTATAAATATTTGTAGTCTCTTGCCACAATAAAAGATTTTTTTCGTCACAAAAGTTGTCATTTTATTGACTGGTGCGCTGTTGTTGATGAGCCATGTGACCATATCAAAACATAGAATAATCAAAAAATTGTTTGTTAGTCATGCGAATCGGTGTTTCCTCCAGCACAATTTACTTAATTCATGTTTAGTTCTAGTGCGTGAGAAAATGTTCTTTAAATTTTCCACAAACTTTATGCTCTGAAATAGAAACTAATCTAAAATGCAGATGCAATAATTACTTCGGAAATTATCTTCAATATTTTTTAATGCAATTTTGTTCGTTTGCAAGGGTATTCTGACATTCGTTTTATATTTAACGAAAGGGGCGAGACAGACGATAGCAGTAATAGAGGAAGTTCGAATACACAAAGACGGAGTCCGAATATACGTAATATACGAAGAGGTAGTTCCACAGAATTCAGGAGAGAAATCGTTCACGGGAGATCACACCCCGATAATCATACTGCCTGAGAGATACAACACAGGAGCTTCCCTGAGGACTCGTCAATGTAGATATGTCACATCTCTCCGTGTACGGATATATTACATCTCCCAATGTTATTCCCCTCTACTTGTTGCTTACTATTTCCACAGAATCATGTATCTCTTGTTTCTACACATTACACAAGGTTCTCATAATATCAGTAACTATGGGCAAAATAGTAGGAGCACTATTCGATAATATTATAAGAATAACTTAAGCAATTCAATGGTGTTCCATTTTGTCAATACAGAAGAGATATTCCTGATGCGAAAGGCAATTTTTTCTTCAATACACTTCCCTTCTTCTTCTTCTTCGTCCCGTATGATTGGCCAAGTTTCAATTTAACGGTGTTATGCATCATCCGCTAAGCACCATTTTTGAAAAAAATGAGATATGGACGCCATCAGTTGCACTGGACCATGTTCTAAGTGTACACAAAATTTTGGCGCCAAATCTGTAAAAAATGGCCTTGTAATTAATGAAAAATGTAAACGCCTTCAGTCACATCAGGGATTTTATGTTTTGCAACAACCGGCTATAAACCTAGATCTTCAAATTTGCTGTTCTTAATTTCATATTGTGCAGGTAAGCGCCAGATATTCCACTCATGGTAGTGTAGTTTGGAGCTCCAATGAATGAAATAATTAAATTACAGTTATTAGATTTGAAAATGTAATAAAACCTTTGAACACGGTTATCTCAAAACTTGTATGATGTCGCATAGCCGGTTGATGCATAACACCGTCCAATTATTCTGAGATGTTCTTTCGCTATTTCCATTTCTAATTTTTCACTGCATTTTTCACTTTCTAGGACCAATTGAGAGCGTATTATTCTTTTCTGTTTCTTTTCATTTTCCCTAATTCACAACATTTTTCAAAAACTTTATTCATAATGACACATCCGTTTAAAACATTCTTCCTTCCTCTTCTTCCCCCTGTAACTCTCGGGGCTCTTGCCTCGCCTCAGACCAGCCGCAACGCCTTCTGGAAATTATCGCCAGTCCGTCCGACGCAGGAGGCCTGGGGCGACCGGCGCGCTCCTCGTGCCGAGTTGCGGAGTTATTAGCGGCGCCGAGCGCTCCCGCCATCCGATTCCCGAAATGAAAAGGCAGCCTAGATTTTTGCGCGCGGCTCCGCGTTTCCAGGGCCGCCGTTGCAGCCTCCGGAACTGAAGGCAAGGCGAAACTCGCCTGCTCGGCCTCCGCGATGCGAGCGAACGTTGAAAGTTCGTTCAAAGGCACAGAGTGTTCCTGCTGGGATTAATGCAAATGATTTCCGACGCGCAATTTATTTAATCTCATCTGCAGATTTTCTAATTAACTCAGTCCAAATAGTGAGACCATTAGTTTCCTCCAGCTACGCTTTTTAAAACATTGGAAGAAATTTTGAAACGGATAGGTAATAACAAATAAGAAATTCGCAAAATGTTTTTCACAATAAGATATAAGTGAGCCCAACAAAAATGTATCGGACTGCATTTCAGTTATTAAAGTAATTACGAAAATATCATTAGGAAACATTAATTTGACTGCATTGAATTTTATTGTGTTCTGTGTTTGTGCAACTCACTTTTGTCTTCAAATCTGTATTTTAGATGAGGTCCTAATAATACAGGCAAAACATCACATAGTACCTACTATTATTTTCTATAAATATGTTTGATGAAATTACTTTTTTTACCGTTAAAAAATAATTTGTTATTGACATAATGTCTTTAATAATTAAAATATGCGCCATCAGTCAGGTTCTTTCAGCTTCTGACGACAAAAAATTCTGTAAGGTGTTTTTAATAGTGTAATAATATTCATGCGTAACGATGCGGTTTTCTTCTGAAATATTGGTGAAAAATGTTTCTGAACATTCATAAATCCTGACCAAGCGTAAGTAATGTAAATTACACATTACCAAATATACTATGACTGAAGACAATTTCCTAATTATCAACCACATTGTCTGTGAAAAGACAGCAAGAGGAAGGTGTGTTGTCTTTTACGAGATTTTCTCTCAGTATTATTCAAATGGTACGACGAGGATTTATTTTACAATCACAAAAACCTTCAATAAATGAAGTATATGACAGAAATATTCATTTGACACAAACAAAATAAAAATTTCAATTTTCTTTCACAATTTGTTGATAATTTCAATAACTTTCAAATGAAGCTAGATTCAATAAAATTGCAGAAAACACTGAGGCAAATGAGAACCGTATTGGAAAACTCTCATGAAATGAAATAACATACTGTTTTGCATCTTGTCCACATTCAACTAGTAAATGCGTTTATATCTTGTAACGGCGAAAATCTACGTTACCTTCTGTTGTCACCAAGAGAAGCATCAATGCATGCCATATAGTTTCTGTTAAAGAGGACTGCAATAGAGAGAAATGAAGAACGACTGTTTGCATATAATTCACAAGCACTGCAATTGATTACGAAACCGACAACCATTTTCCGCAGAGTACAGTCCACAACCAAAGTTGGCGCGATTCAGTTCCGTAAATCACACAAAACGAAACAGCATTCTCGTACATCCGATCCGGCGTCATTTCCATAAAAATAAGACGTCTTACTTTTATGAGACGTCGAAACGAGGAAAGCGGAAGGGGGACGTGCCACGCGGCGCGGCGCAACGATTCCTTCCGCCCCCGCGGGCTGCGCGCGAGAGCAGCATGGAATAAAGAGAAGGGGCGACGCGAAACAACTTGCAGGGGGCGATGAGGGCGGGGCGAGGCGCGCCGCTCTCCGGAGGTTTCTTTCCCCTCGGTCGGAGGCTGTGGTGAGGGCGGGGCTGTTGGGTGTGAGGATGGGCGAGGGGCGAGGGAGCAGAAAGGCGAGGAGCAGCGTTGTAAGGACGGAGGCACGGCGTGAGTGGGGCCGAGAGTGTGGACGGTGGCATGGGCGGAGCGGTCGCAGGGGTGGGGGTGGGGAGGGGGAGGGGCTGGGGCGTGAGGAAAGGCAAGGGGCGAGGAAACAGTAAGACATGGGCCAGCGTTGCAAGGCCGAAGGCTACGGTATGGGTGTGAGCATGAGCGGAGGCAAGGGCGTGGGCGGTGGTGTGGGCGAGGCGAGGCGGTAGGGTGGAGGGAGGGGGAGGGGCGGTGGCGGGGTCAGGACTGGGGTGGGGGCATGGGTGGATGTGGGGGGCTTGAGGAAGGGCAAGGAGCGAGGGAGGAGAATGGCGAAGGGCATCGTTGCGAGGGTGTGCAGCATCTGGGGAGGGCAAAGGGAAGCAGCAGTCGTAGAGAGAGTGGTGGGAGTTGAGATCGAGGTGCAGGGATGGCGTAGGATGAATGAAAGAGGTGGTGGAGAAGTGCAGCGAGGCAGAATTTCCTGTGGAAAGGTCGGGAAAAGAGCCAATGACATGATGGGGTGCCATGGAGATAAGGGTGGCAATGTGTTGGGGGTGGCAATGTGTTGGGGGTGGCAATGTGTTGGGGGTGGCAATGTGTTGGGGGTGGCAATGTGTTGGGGGTGGCAATGTGTTGGGGGTGGCAATGTGTTGGGGGTGGCAATGTGTTGGGGGTGGCAAATTGACGGAGTGGCAAAGCGACGGGGTGGCAAAAAGACGGTGTAGCAAAAAGACGGTGTAGCAAGGTGACGGAGTGCAAATTTGACGAGGTGGCAAGGTGATAGTAACAATTTGACGGGGTGGCAAGGTGACGGGTGATAGAAACGTACTGGCAGCGGAGGGATGGCAAAGAGATGGAATCGGAGGATGATGGCATAGGTAATACCACGGTGGCACGATGGCCAGGCACCCTAGTAACAGTGATGCTGAGGTGGAAGTTCACCGGAGCGGAGTCCGGCGTGGGTTGGCTCGAACGACGTGGAGGGCAGCAAGGGCGGCGGAGCCCTCTGGGCGAAGGGCGAGGGCAGGGAGAGGGAGGCCACTGCGCCGGAGGGGCACGTGAGCAGCTGGGCACTAAAGTCTAGGGCGGCGGCGTCGCCTTCCTCGCGGTGGCAATTTGTTTCGCAATAACGCATTTGTCGCCGTTCCGCGTCATCTACAAGTGTAATTCGCGCCGTCGCCGCCGCCGCCGCCAGCGCCTCTGCGCCCTGGAAATTAACTGCGTAAATCTTGGGCGGCGCTGCCGGCGCGCGATGCCCGAGGGTGAAGGGCGAACGCCGCGTTCGGAAGAGGTCGCGGGGTGAAGGGGGGAGGCTGCGTGGCTAAGGCAACGGAGGGTGCATCCAATAGGTAGGTAGTATAAGGGTGCGCCCGGGAAGATCCGATGGGGGGAAGTCCAAAGTGGGGTTGGAAAGTTTATGTTAGGAGAGACTCTGTTGCTTCTGCGCGCTCAGGTGGGCTGCTGACCTGGCTGAATTAAGATCCGAGAGAATTCTAACTGCATAGAACCAAATAAGCTTCTTCTTGTCTCTTTAAATATTCATTAAAACAAATTCAGTGCATTGACTCCACTGCGGTAACTTTTAGACTCAAATGGCGACAAACACATATTATAGACTGAAATAATATTGCTGTGTAGTTATGTTTTTTTGTGCTTTAACATCTTATTAGTTTTTCAAAAATGTATGGTTCTTCATATTAGTAGTAATAACGTATTCGTTATTATAAACATTCTACTTGTGTTTTCCGTTGAATGGAGAAAAATTATTTAAATATTAATTATTAAATCATTAAAAATATTATTAATAATTTTCACAGTAACAAAAACAATTTTCAACTGCGTAATAAAAAAATGGATGTAGTAATTTCATTTTATTCACTGAAATCTTTGCTCACGCAAAAATAAAAATATGATTGTAAAATGCCTTTGCTGTTTTCAAATATTGTACTGCTTGACTCTATATGAATTAATTCTTTGATTTAATACAAAGAAGAGAGATCCATACAATACAAAATATTTACTGATTTATTGTTTTCATTTGATTTGAATGTGGATTGCATCATGGATTGTTTATAATATAATATTGAAAGAAAAAAACTCGCAAATAATCTGAGCCCCGGTAATGGGTAACGTTATCGCCAAGAAAGATTTTATTAATTCAATTCATTAAAATGCTCTACTGATTTCTTAGCCATTTTCTTGTAATTTTAGCTAATATTTACTATTCGTAAAAATATACCAATCTCCTTGAAAAGTAATAAATAAATTTGAAATAATTAAGGCTCAAAAATATCCTCATCCAATGCGTCAAGTATCTTGCGAGGAATAGGAGACACTGAAAACATCTTTTGAGTTTCAGGTTTACGAGTTTTAGAAGGTAATTTTCAAATATTTTCTTAACAATTTTTGAACACGGTTTTTCTCATTGCTCACCACTTCCATTTATACATTTTCTGGGATTGTATTTTTATTTAAAAAATCATTTATATTATTTCAGATAAAGATATTGGGGACGATTGTTCTATTATTACTGCTGAAATGAACTAATTTTTCCTAATTACTTACTCGTATTACATATTTAATATCGAGTATTTTGATATTAATCTTCAGAATAAACCCCAATAATTTACTCCATGGATATAAGCTACCATTTGGTTGTGTTGATAGGCGTATAGGTACAAGATTAGAATATTGAGATGAAATTATTTCGGTTTGTTTTTCACATTTCCTTTTGCGGTCTTTTTTGTTTCAGTTTTAGAGTACGGTTAAAATATATTTCAATACTTCGTGATATTTTCCCAACAATATATGGATGTTTCATGCATTGCAATATTTACTCGTATTTTTTATCACAACTGGATGAGCCATGGAAATCAAGTAATGGTTGGTATGGCAGGTAGCTGTAAGGCGACTCAGTTCTGGTAAATGAGGTTTGAGAAGTAAAATAACATATATTTGGTAAAACAAGTTTTTAATTGTGAACTTGCAGCCTAATGGAAGTACAATTAAGGAAGTCACTGGAAATGTACTTCAAATTATGGTGATTATTCACATGAAAAAATAATAGAAATAAGCATTTATAAAGGAGCAAAAGAATATTCATATGTATATGAAAACGCATACATTAAAATATTACTGTCAAATTGCTTTAAAATCTTATGCTTGCCTGCTGCTGGTATTAAGTTTCAACCAGTTCCGCGGGTGGCAAGTAGTCACATATCTTTTAAAAGTAATTGAAACTTCATGGTTTTGTCAATTTTGCCACCGAAAATTCAAATGCACATATTAGTAGCTGCAGGCATACCTACTAATACGTGCAGCTAGTTTATAAATCTTCTCGACACCTATGATAGTCAAGCACAGGCTGTTTCAACTCAGCTTCCCGCGGGCGGGCACGCGAGCGCCCGCGAGCCACCGCGGGCACTGGCGGAGACGGAGGGCACCGACTGCTGTGTCAACACTCACTGCCGGCGCCTGGCAAAATATGAGCCATCGGGGCGCGAGTTGGCCTTGGCCTTTGGCGACAATTTGTCGCTGATAGCAGAAGCAGGGAGCGGTTAGATTGGGGAGCAGAGGGCATACCGGAGCTCATGATCAGAAAGAAATCTCA
Organism: Acheta domesticus; assembly: GCA_031308135.1. Lineage (NCBI taxonomy): Eukaryota > Metazoa > Arthropoda > Insecta > Orthoptera > Gryllidae > Acheta > Acheta domesticus. The sequence goes on from JAHLJT010009419.1 coordinate 124,195,986, forward strand.
CACTCAGGAGAGGTTTAACAGGAAACGTAAAATTCGATTCAATTCAACAATACTTTATGAAATAAATTTTAGACATATTTTTCTTAACAAGTGAATCAAAGTCTGGTGTCAGTCCTTAGGCTGTTGCAATACGTAGAACGCTCTTCAATGTCTTGTCCTGCAGTTGGGTTCTTTCTTTGATTTTTATTATTTTCATTGCAGAGAAAAGCTGCTAACAATTTGTTGACGCAAACATAGATATAATCTTAGCTGCATTTTATCAAGCTTGGGGAAGACTTCCATATGCAAATTCCGATATCATCGCAACAAATTAAGAGTATTAAAATATCTGATCTTTAGTACTAAGAAGTCCTTCAAATCTTATCTCCAACTGCATGGACGATGGCAAGGTTTCCGGTGAGACAGAAAAAGGCGTTGTAGCTTCCACTGCTAGCCATCGCACTACTCACGTTGCTTCCACGAAAAGAACAACGAATGTGATAAGAGCGCTTCCCCCTCCACAACCTCCTCTTAGGCTAGCCATGATTGCCCGCGCGCGAGCTCGCGGGCACCCGCGGGCGCCCGTGCCCGTGAGAGTCCGAGTTGGAACAGCCTGGTCAAGCATCTTGTAAAGACTTTTGTGAATAAAAAACTGAACACGCATCCAACTCGCCTGAGCTGCATTCTCGCGTCTCTGCAAAGCGTCAAAAGTTTTTGTCCAAGAAATGAGTTCCAACTGGGTCATTCCATGCAAACAAGTGGGTCTCATGACCTCGATATCTTAAATTCAAAGAAAATGCAGTGTGTAATTTTTCATAATCCTTAATTTGAGTTAGTCATAATTTTTTATTTACGCCTTAGTGAAGTAAAAATGAGCGTTTGAAATGCTCAGTTTTCAGTGCGCACGCCAATGTTTATCATCAGTTTTCTCTTGCACAAATATTTCCTTAAAATCTGATAATATTTATCTAAAAGGAGAATACGATGTGTAATTACGGACATTAAATTAATTGCATATTTTTAAATGTGTCATAGAAAACGTTATGAGGTAAATTTAAAAAATGTAATAAAAAACAACTTTTGAACAATTTTTTTCTCTCTAATTGATTTATATTACATTCTTTCGACCCTTAAAGTTTGAAATTGGAGCTTTAAAAACACAAGTTGTAAACAGAAACAACTTACCGATGCGAATGAACGCTGAAGGCAGGGCAACCCGTTTCGCAAGTCAAACAGCGCTGCCCTGTCGCGGAGTCTCTCCACAGAGCATTCACGGATCCTGATGCAGAACTACTTCTCTAGGATCTTCAAAAGAACCAGTGCGTTTTGACAGAAATTTTATTTTCACACATTGCAATCACACTGTGGATGCTGCATGTTCCTGGCAATGTGTTTAGTCGTGTAAACCTGTTCGTGTTTTAACATTTTAGCCTTGTGTTCTTCTTTACTTGTAAATGAAAATAAAATTCCTTCAACGTTAGTCTGTGCCCATTCGAAAAATTCTTTAGGATTAGCAATCTGCTTTCCCTAGATTCTAGCGTACATAGCACGCATTTTAATGCTGTTCCGCTTACGCCGACACAAGGACCCTTGCCGTCACTGGTAGTAAACAATTGCCATTCAGCTTGTGTTTGAAAATCAGAACTGTGATGCAACAAGTTAATGAAGTAAGATGAAATTTCGGAGACTTTTCGTAAAGGGTAAGAAATAATTTTACCTTTTACCAAAGAAGGTTGGTTTTTGAATCATAAATATTTGTTTAATTAATTTTTGGTTTTCATATTTGTTCGGTGTGAAAATTCTCAATAATGCATTACCTGTTTAAAATATGAGAATTGATGTTTACAATTTTATATCTCTCATTTTGCAGCTATGAAGCATGTGCTTTCCAAAAGGTTTCGTCCTAATCCCCACGTCACAATGTTGCCAGTACTATATTAACCTTTTAGCTACCGAGTTTTTTTCCTTCTGCACTCCGTGCGGTACCGACTTTTTTAAATAGACGAATTTGCTTGACCCCAGTGGAAGTTAAACTGCGGCGAGTGATGACAGCTACCCCCCCAGCGTTGAAAGTCCTTGTTGGTAGAGATTTAAAGGGCTTAACTGAGTAAGACAGTATCAACTTTTCTTCTGCAAAATCAAGTAATATTATTTTGAGCAAATGATCTTATTCATTTTTTTCTACTAATTTTCATTCTTTACTCCACACACCCCGTCTGCGCAACGAAGTTTTCTGCATATGATGTTTAAAATGTTTTTATATTTTAGAATGTTTCAGAATTTAAAAAGTATTTCCCACTTGCAAAGAGGTAACCTACATAATACTTAATGAAAATTAATTACAAAGTTGGAATTTGAAGAAATTATTATACTTTCGAAAAAATATTTTCAAAATATTTAAAGTAGCTTTTTAGGATAATGGATCTATATAAATCTTTCAAAAGTATGATTTTCCAAATTTTTCAAAGTGGTTTGGGAAAGTAAAAAAATGAAAATCATTTCTAAGAATGAAAAAGTATTTTATTTTCCTTAATTTTATTTTAAATGAGTAAGAAATGTATTTCGTACACCGTGGATAAAGCTAAATCCTAGTGATTTAGAATCTTGAACGGAATCAATGCACGAAGATGGACAGCTTGGTCGGAGCTGAAAATGTTTAATTATATTGGCTTGGATCATCTTCCAGACTGGACACAGATGCACAGTCACTGTCACTGTCCAAAATTAACTCAATTTCGCGTGTTGTTTGCGATTGATCTCGACAAGTCATTTTTACTTCAAAAAGCACACGCCCCAAGCGCAAGCAGCAACTCTTACACGCAACACTCACCGTGCTGGATACTCGGATTGACATGAAATTTTACCAGCTGGTTCAGCACCATTCCAAACCCCTATCTACAAATTTTTACGTGCTATGGAGCATTGCAAGTAATGTTTTTGCGACAATTAGTATTGAGACCTTTTGTGACCTCACCGCCTGTCGAAGACAGGAAATCGGTGATCGCCACTGGATCTGCAACCGTTACTCACACGCCGGCCGCCGCTATCGCCGTTATCTGTCTGCAGGGTCACAGCTGCCTCGGAGGGCAGGAGGGGTGATAAAAACGAGTGTTTACATTGAAGGTTCAGAAGGACGAATAGGACTAGAACACATACAGGAGTGATTTGAGTGCAACTATAAAATGCATACTAACATTATATATATATATATATATATATATATATATATATATATATAGAAACGAATTGTTATCACTCACGTGATAACAATGCGTTCTGGCGCACATTAATAATTTGAACTGCGCGGCAGCGGCCGGAACACCACGGAGTCGGGGGCAAGGAATCGGAGTCGGTTCGCGGCGAGCAACCGAAGGCCACGAGGCGCGGGTCAGTGGCGGAGAGAAGTTCATAGAGTACGGACGTGCGAAGGGTGGCGGAAAGTTAGTCATCGGGTGAAGACGGGCGAAGCGATGCGGACTGTTAATCGGAGAGAGGAATGCACGTAAGTGTTGCGCCACAGAACTGGGAAGGTGTTGGGTTAAGGAAATTGAATGACGAATGTGGAAGTGCAGTTTAAGGAGTGAAACAAGACGAAGCGGCCATAAGATCGTAGTGGAGTATAGCCTGCAGTGAATGAGATCCACGTGGTGTGAACGGAATTAGGAGAAGAAACGGAACAGTATATATCCGCAATCGACCTGACTAATGGTAAATTAGGTGAACAGTCGACGATAATTACTGCCGAAGTTAAAATCCGCAGGCGGATGCAGTAGCAACGTTTTAGAAACGTTTGAAGCACTACAACGGCCGAGAGTGGGGTGAGAGCCGGCCACGGTGGCGGAGAGTCCCCCGGTCTTCCGAACGCGGCCGAAGGCAACGAACATCCCCGAAGGGCAAGGCGGCGGACGACGCGTCGGCAGGCAGCGGATGGAACAAGCGACCAGGGCGGCATCGCCGGCTCCCCGGCGGTACGAAGAGGCCAGAACGCGGCAGTGCGGCGCCCGGCGCCGGCTCGCCGGCGGAGGAGTGAGCAGATGGAGACGCTATTCAGGTTGGAGTGTCACGGGAAGAACGGCGGGAAGGGTAGGGAGGGAAGGTAGTTAGCCCTTGGAGAACGTTGATTTTGTGTCGAGGTTTTTCCCCAAATATAGTTAAGCATAGGAGAGGGAACAGAATGAATGCTAGCATAAACGTTAAAGGCAACCAATTTGTAAAATAATTATTTGTGTAATAAAAGGAAAATTCTGTTAATCACGATTTCCAGTGTACGCATGATTAAAGCCGGAGCCCATTCCCGGACAAGAATCCCTGTCCCTTATATCTCTATTTCTTTTTTTTTAAATTTTGTGCAGAATCTATCCACGACTCGTTTCAATATATAAATAATGCATACTAACATTATATATATATATATATATATATATATATATATATATGATAGGATTTAATGATTAAAAAATTAGACAAGGCTTATTAAATAATAAATAAGTCAATAAATAAATGTACAACAAATCACATGTTTAACAAAAAATGTTTGTGCGCCTACTAACACACTCCAAAGATCGTGTGTCATCAAAGAGCGATGGCCTATGCCATCGTTCTTGAAAGAACGCGCTTGGAAATCTGATACCGGTTGATAGACGCCGCGTAACGGTACAGGCCAGAGAGTATACATCCAGGTAGGCCAGAGAGTGTATCTGGTCCAGGCGCTGCTGAAGCAATGGTTCCCCCGCTGCGGGAAGCGCAGAGGTCACGAAAGATCCAGGTACAAAACGCCTATAAAACACTATTTCTAACACTCCACAACACTTAGAAATTTGTATGTAGGGATTTTGAAAGGTGCTGAACAAGCTGGTAAAATTTCATGACAATCCGAGTATCCAGCACGGTGAGTGTTGCGTGTTAGCAGAATACGACTGCGATCGCCCAAGTGAGAAGCGTGGGCCGAGGCGGGTGTGTTATGACTGGGGTGTGTGACAGGAGATAGTAGACAGTGAAGCGCTATATATAAGTACAAAGGTGTAAAGAAGAAGGCGCCATAACAACAGAAAAGCTTTGAGACTGCTGACGAGATATTTACATGGAACCACGTCGTTGGTTTATGCCAATACAATAAAATATTAATACATTGCAAATAATACAGTACAATACATAACAAAATATGAAAACAATATATTTATTGCACTGATATAAACTTGATTTTACCCTGTGGTTATCTGCTACTGTAGAAAAAATGTTTCTAGCACAATTTAATTACTACATACGAAGTTATAATAAAATATTAATGGAACAAATTTGTGGAAGTTTTATTTATTTATTTAGTCAAAAAACAGTAAAAACTGTATATGACGTGTGGGGAAAGAAATTTATCTGCGCACATTTTCTTGAGGGCCAGAAGTTTATTAAAAAAAAAAAAAAAAAAAAACGAAAACGAAAAAATTAATTTAGAAAATAATTATTTTAGAAAAATAAAGATATTTGAAAAATGTTTTTTCCCGAGTTATAGAAAATCAATTTCAAAGTTATATGTACATGCCTTACGAAACCCAATTTTCGTTAAAAATTGCAAACAGAAATCATCTCTTTTGTTCTTACTGTGGTATGTGATCTTATTATGATTTTATTGCCGTTAAAGTGGCGTCTCCAGGCGAATGTTGAATGGCGATCAACATTCTCGTATTTTTCTCAAGCTGCGGCGCACTGTAGAAGCATGAAAAGTCAGACCAACCCACGCTCTCATTCGCGCCTCAAGACCGTACTCCATCAACACATCCCTGCCGGATGGCGTAGGCCGGAGCGTCGAACGTGAGAATCGCCGCGCCGCTGCTTGTCACCCGTCAGCAAGCGATAGATAACAGCCGTCGCACGCCTCCGGCGGTCAAGCGAAAAAGATCCCATTGGTTGCAATGCTCTGGGAAACCTCTTTCCATTGGTCTTTAAAAGGTTAATTATTCTAAGAAATCCACTGATGTTATGACTCTTGTAATTGACAAGTTGCACATTTTATTATAAAAGCATCAACATATTAGAAAACACATATAATATGAAACCCCACTGTCACAAACTTTAAAATTTGGATGGAATACCCCAACTACCTTTATCTTCAACTGGAATAGGGAGCGCATTGTGTAGAGCAAAGAATGTAAGCGGCGAAGACACACCGCAGCCATGGAGATACTTTGGATAAAATATATGTTAATTAATAAGCTTCATCAAACAGGTACCCATTTTAATATGACTTATTTTCATCACAAATTCCTTTTATACAAAAAAAATGAATATATTTTCAAGAACACAACTTCTGAAATCATACGTCCTAGAATTTTGGAAACTGTCTCTCTTAGCGACATTGCTTTGCTGGAGAGAAGGCAGCTTGGATACGACGCCGCGAGTTGGTGGAGCAAGTTGACGAACGGACCGACCTGAAGTAAGAGCTGTAGCGCGCTGCAGAAACTTACAGGCAGACGAAGTCGAATTTAGCTGCTCTGAAAGGGAAGTGTGACAGGAGTTCGCGGAAAAAGCGGCTTCGGAGATCGCAACCTCGGAAGCTCAGGGTTCTTGGAACTGGGAGAATTCTCCGAGTAAGACTTAACGTCCCATGGGACCGAGGCAATGCATGCGATGCATTCTTTCAAAATGAGAAGTGAACTCGAAAGTAAGAGAAAAGAAGCAGTTGACCTTGTTAATGTTTTAACGCTATCACATGACAAGTTTCTTTATATTTCATTTTTTAAATCTTTGTTACTAGCTATGTTAACTCACTTTAAAATTAAAAAAAAATATCAAGAAACGAGAGAGAATATTACATCATAAAATGTCAAAGTATTTCAAAATTACGAGGATAATTTTAATTATTTTCATAAATCATGTCTATTGATTTAATTTTAAAGTAATTTTAATGTTCGATCTTTATTAAAAAATTCCAGGCGTGATTTTATCTTCGTGTGTTGAGAGGGTGCAATTATTGATAAAAAGTAATTATCGCAGTAGATCCACGTTCTTTAAGCAATCATTGATTGATTCACCTTTATTTTTTCAAAATACTTGCATTCCTTTACTTCGTTTCGTCTTCTGTAAGTCCATCTTTAGTTAACTGTATTTAAGAATGTTCCCGCCCACCTGAAACTTGTTGACCTGCTCCCTGTGGCAGGACAGCGGTCTGCAGCTGCCACAGCGCGCAGCGCGCGGCACTCTCTACCATTCGGTTGCCTCACGTCGCCTCGCGCCCGAAGCGCCGCCTTTCAGTCGCGCAGCAATTACGCGGCGTTTCATTTATAACGCAAAGCCCCCGGCCACGGTCGTCGTTTGTCGTTTGTCCCTTTCGCGAGACGAAACCAACCCCACCCATCGCTCACGCCGATTCTCGGTAGTCACCGCTCCGCTATTTTACGACAGCTGGCCAACTCTTTATTCACTTAATCGAATTCTCTACATTCTTCTGCGATCCCTCTCCTCTCTTCTTCGCTCCTCTCCTCCGCTTTCCTCTTCTCCTCCGCTACCCTTGTCTCTTCTCGCCACATCCTCTCCTCCACTGCATCTCATCCTCTCCTCCGCTACATTCCTCACTTCCGCTGCACCTCTCCCTCGGATTACGTCCTGCGTTCCTATCCTCGCCTCCCCTCCTTTCCTGGATCTCTTCTCTTCATCGTTCCCCTTCGCTCTTGCGATAAAATCCCTTTCATCATTATTCAATATTCTCATTTCCTCCCTTCTCTTTCTCACCAACATGCCCGCCACCCTCAACGATATTCTTTCCCTCTCTTTCCCACATATTCCTCCCGTTTTCTTCATGTGGTCCACTCGCATGAGGCACTGGTCTGGCAATATTGTCTCCTAGCCGTAGCAATATTGTCTCGTCTCCTAATATTACCGACGACGGCGGCACCACTAAACCTCTTCCCACATTTCCACCTGGGAGCGTCAAAGTCAGCCCTTCGTTCCGCTCGCTTCCGATGACCCACGTCAGAGGCACTTGCTGCTTTGACAGACCTGCTTCCTGCTCGTGTTCGCTGAACTCGCTTGCAGGGCACTAAGCAGCTCCCACACGTGAGGCGCTCTCAACGGTCTGGGAATATTAATAATTCCCCACAAAGGCAGCCATTCATGCCGTATGCCTTTTCGCTAAAATCCGATTTAATTCAAGTGTTTTCTTAAGGGCACGGGGGATGCAACATACAAGAGACAGAGGTGATAAACTACACTGATTGATTGCTTCAATTTCTTTTTTTGTATTTTAGAAAGTATTCAGTACAGTGATCACATTGTAACATTTTGGTTACTGATACGGTCATTCCATAATGAACGATACTTTCTTTACTATACTGTTGCATTTTGGTATATTGTGAAAACTATTTCTTGCGTTAAAATCAAATGAACGATTGTGATTCGAGTTCTCCAAAACTGTATTTACTTCACTTGTTTTACGTACGGCTTCCCAGCGACCGTTCATTTTAATTGCATGGAATATCACGAAATATGAAGCTCTTCGAATTCGCTTCAAGATGCAAAAAAAAAAAAAAAATAAAAATAAAAAATCAACGTATTGTAAAAATTAGGAGAGGAAAAAATATTAGAGTTGTAAACTTCTGAAATATAAATCAGGATTAAAAACTGTAAATAAGAAATAATTTAGCATTTACATCATATTAATAATGTTAGTACTAGGAGTACTACTATTGTATGAAAGTATGTTTCCTATTGCAGTATTTGAATTAGACATTTGGTCACCATTTGATATTTTTAACATCATTGATTTATTCATCGGCATTCAAAAAAGTAATGTATTACACAAAGTTCGCCTGTCGACACTGTCCCTGAAACAAATATTTTAGACGCGTCCTTTAAATTAATATTCATCTCCCTTCTCTAATGAAAGTGGCCAACAATTGTACATGACCACTGCCCTGTATACTCCTAAAAAGCTTGGCCCCTCGCAATTCAGGCGGCGCAATACGAAGCGTGAGCCTTTCGTGTTTAATTAATGACATGTCATACCATCACAAGTTGCACCAAGTTTTCTGTACCTTCATCAAAACTTGGCTGTGAGTTTTCGCTTGTCGAGGAGGGCCGCCAGTTCCCAAGGACCGTAAATATCTAATTAATATTCATTAATGTTAGTCGATAAGGGTGCGAGATAGTAGCTTCATTTCGGAAGGAAACCTCCCTCTTTTCATCGACTCGACATCAAATGCCTTCTCGTCGGCTTGGCGCCTCTGGCCGGGCCCGCCAGCACCACAACCGCCACCGTTGCCGCCGCCGCCGCCCCGCGCTGTGTCCACAACCAACTGCCGTCCGAGCAAACAGACGAACGGCGGAATAAGAAAAGCAAAGTCACAGAGACGTTCAAAGCGGGGAGCTGCTCTTAGAGAAATTCAAGGCCTCCTGGACGCTTCGCGATGTTGCCTCGAAGCCATTCTTCGGCTGTTCCGCGGCGCGCCTGAGATTCCAATATCGAGTTTTCGACGCGTATAAATCAGATCCTAGCATCCGCTCCCAGTATCGTAGCCGGATTTTGGCAGCGCTTGGAATGTATAGTGATGCATATTAATTGTATGGGGAGCTATATAAATGAAGTGACAGAAAGAAAGAAAAAAATGAAAATAAGAAAAATAAAAGTAGTACGTATTTCCTTGAATGATTTTAGGGACTGGCGTAGAAAATGTAATGTCATCATTGGAAAAATGTGACCTAGTTCCATTAACTTTTATTATGAGACATGCATTTCTTAACCCTCACGTGGGGTCATTTTTGCACCGATGATTCAATTCGCTATAAAATACAGTATAAAATATGTAAAAGCTGGCAGCTTCTATACCTTCTTGTCAGTTTCTAAGAGTATCCTTGTCAGAGAAGAGCTTTCGTTATGTATGTCTGTGTTGGTTATTAGACAAACTACTGCTTTTACGGCCTGGTGCCATAATTGTCCCCACATCACCATTAATGTCATAGGTATGTCAGAATCTCCCACTCTACTTTCAAAGTTTCCAGTCAATATTTTGATCGTATTTGAATTGAATTGATTTCAATATGATTTGCGACATAGTTCTGCCTGAAAGGTAGTTACATTCCTTAAAAGAATGTCCATTCTCTTTTAAATGAAAGATTTCGTAAATAATTAAAAATGCAGCGACGTATAAAAAACGGAATAAATATAAAATATAGATTTTATTTCAATGAGTACATTCGATGAATGATCACAATTTTCATTTTGAAGAAAAATAATGTACTACACCAGGTCTCGTATGCGTTAACACGAGAAATTATTTATTTGAAAAATACAAATATCTCAGAGATGACAGACTACCCATTTTTACAGAACAATTCGTTCATAAATCACATCAAAGAGGTTTCAGAGAGTGCAGACACGCGGAGAAAATGTGTCGCGTCACCGAGATCGTCGTCCATTCCGCACTTGCGTGGTCCCCAACTTTTCCTAGAACCCCTTTACATTCACTCGCGGTAACTGCTCCACTTGGCCGATGCTCGCGCGAGCAAGGAGCTATTCTCTCTCTTCCGTCGCCCCTAGTTCGCAGAACGCTTCTCGACTTCTCCTCTCCCCGTGCGCACGAAGGCACTCGAACTTAATCAGTGGGTCGCTACTCTGTAAATATGGTCGGCAGCAGCGCCGCCAGCGGAGGAATTAAAGAATACAAGCGGCTGTTAATGAGCGCACCGGTTGAATACGGCTCGTTTGGCGTCGCCGGCGCTGCTCGTTGCCACGCCGCCGGCGCCCGCCGCCAGGTGGCAGGTCGCGCGGCGCGGCGGGTGCGGCGCGGAATCTCGGAGGACAAAACCGGCTGCGATTCATCGGGAGCCCCTCAGTGGCGTTTCCGAATGGCTGCTGACAAAGCATGGGAGCAAATCAGACATGGCAAATCGCGCCCGCACGAACCACTTGCCCGCCTGGCAAGCCCGGGATTCTTAGGAACACGGGCAGCTTCCCCTTACTACGCTCGCGTTTCCCCTTCAAAAAGGGTTACACGCGCAAGCTGAAGTGGCGTGAGTCGGGGAATAGTGGCTTAATACGAAAATATCTGCCAGTTTTGTTCTATCAAACAACTGAGATTTGAATTATGTTCATATTTCTATTTATTACCATTTCATATTTATTGTTTTTCATTTCTGTCTGGGGTAAAATGTTTTCCAATGAATAGGAATATGTTTGAATGGAGGATTATTTACTTGTTTTCGTTTTGCGTTATGCCATATTAAAATATTCTGTCATTTGTTGAATATGGAAATAATGTGAAATAAATTAACAAGTCCCTATAAGTTGATAATTCAAGCTTGCCGGCGGACAGCTCTTCTAATAAAAAAGAATATTTATGAAAGTGTAGGCTACTGCGGCCGAAATCAATATGTACTTGGCTGTCCGGGAGACGCAGCGTCCAAGGCACAAGTGCCGACGTTTCGGCCGCCATTCTGAGGAAGGTCGCAGAATGGCGACTGAAACGTTAACACCTATGCCTTGGATGCGGCGTCTCCCGGTCATCCAAGTACATAATAATATTTATCTTTCCTAAGCCTCCTAACCTAAACCTACGAAGTTAACGCAATTATTGCACTCTTAAGTAAAAAATTTCGAAATCAAGATACGTTTCATTCAAAATGTATATTTCATTCTCATTTGTCAATTTGAAATCTGATAGATGTATTATTTAACTTTCAAATAGCTTCTCCAAAAGGCATTTATGACGTCAGATCTCCAGTTGCCATGCTGTAAGATATCTAGTAACCTACCATCATGGCACGCTATCCCGATGCATTTTCACAACATGTACTTTTAAATCTCGCGCCAGTTGCTCTCGACGCAGAGTCCACGAACTATTAGTGAACTAGTTATTTTCCTTAATATGGTTGTTTGTCTCTAATCTTTTATGTATGTGTTGTCGGGGAAGGCTTCGCGTTCAGTTGACCGCGGATGAGAGGAGCCCGCAAGTGTGTAGGTATCCAGTGTACGACCGAATATGCTTCCAATCGGCAAGTAAGAGTAACCGACTGTTGGCTGGATAAAATCCCTTGTAAAGGTGGCTTCACACATTCGGCATTCGCCGAGCAGCGAGCTACTGCTCGCCCGATCCCGACCAGTTGATGTGTTCGGCGAATGTTCGCTCCCTTTGATGTGTCCAAAAGACTGACACGCGGTAGGTATGCGAGCGTGGAATGTTCGTCACTCGGCAAATAGCAAGAGACCCATCCACACTACGCGGGATTCGGCGAGCGGTTGTTCGCTATTCGCCGAATAGCGAATGTGTGGAATCGCCTTAAGAAAAACAACACTAGAATGCTCGGAAGCGCCATTGGGCTTAGCTATGAACGTGTTGCCTTGCGGACGCCGGCGCCGCCTGCTGGCACTCACGAACTTGTGCCGGTCGGTGGCTGTGTATGAAGGCGACTGTCTCTTTACAGTGAACTGCCGAGTGGCTCCTTTGTGAAGGCTGCCTCAAGGCAACATCACTGCAGCATTGGTGATCGGGAAGTACTAAAATTCCAGTTCCAAAGGTGGGGGGATTTCTACACTAGCTACATAGCTGGCTAAAATTCAACCACTGAATGGAAGATATTTCAGGCTGCGGCCTCTCATCGCTAAATTTTCGTAGTGGCAACTGTGAGAATTGAAGTGCATTCAATAAGTTCTGAATTTCTGAGAATCAAAACAACTTCTCCAAAAAAAATTAAATTAACTTTCAGTAATTGGTTGAAAACTCTATGAAACGTAATAATTATTTCCATGAAATGAGAAATTAATAATTATTCGAAGAAATCTACAAATTCACTAACTCTGTTGTGTGGTTGCCAAGGAAAAGTCGCCGTGGCTGGATTCATTATTTGAGAGAACATCGTTCATGAAGTAACAGTATTTTCTTCCTTCTTAACTTGCAAACCTGTTGGTGTTTGATAAGTACAAAAATTATTGCGGACATCTGATCTTTTGGTGTTGATTGTCAATTTACTTGCACCAGGGCCATTCAAATATAAACAGGAAGTTCTTGTTTTGTCTTGAGCATTTACGTGATCAGCGTCGGCGTCCCCGAGAACCTGTGAGGGGAAAAAGATTTTTATTCTTACGTCTGCCATTGTAGTATCAACAGAATGAACATGAAATATAAGTGTCTGTTGGGCAATGCATAATTATTCGTTTTCTCGCCAAAGAAGGTGTGACATTGAAAGAAATTTTAAAGACACTCGGAACACAATTCGATCATGCAACTCTATGTAAAACCACGTTTTCAATTGGGTCAGAAGTGTCAAAATGATAGTGATAAAATAGAAAATGAATGCCATAAACGTCCGGCGTCTGGCGACCAGAGTCAATGAAAGTAATATTCAAGAAGTGCCTGAACAAGTTGAAGGCGCTCGCCGCATTGCTGGTGTCCATATTACATCAGAGGGGGATGTATATGTCCATACCGTTGTAAGGGACAGCTACTACCTGTGGGTGACTGCGGATAGTTCAGATGGCGGCTACTGATTCTCGATGTCATCTTGCGTGACAACTCGCGGTCGCATACACTAGCTCTGACTCGTGATAAATTCACGAAATTGCACGGGCTACTTCTAGAATATTTACTTTAATGTACTGTTCACATGTGACTCACATATGTTTTGTTCACTAAAGGAGGTCTTAGATAGAGAAAGATTTGAAGACAACGCTGCAGTCTAACAGGTCGTGCTACTGTCACAGCCGTCTTCTTTTTTCATGAAGAAATCAGAAAGTTCCCAATGCAATAGAGAAAATGTATATTTGTTGAAAGGAACTATGTTGAAAGATAGGGGACTCCCTCAATATTTTTATATATTACCAATAACGCTGTGATACAAAATTCCCGTTCACATTTAAAAGACCTAAGTGTATGATATTTATACGATAAGCAATTTATTGAGCCGATTGATTATTTCGTGTTTTCCTACGCCTTTCACACTATGGTCTTTTATCCGTAAGCGTTGTGCATATTTTTACAAGCGGTATCTGTGTTCATTTCTGAGAGAATTGCGAGACTCGGCGCCGATTTACCTGCCTGCAAGGGTGGTTTTCCCACAAACAGGTATCTCCCACCACTGCCCCAGCCGGAACACGTTTTACGCTCCCGACACGTGTAGGGAATGTTTGAGTGTAAGTAAGCGATGTGGATAGAACAAGAAAGAGAAAGAAATGATCGCGCGCGGTCCGTATCGTCTTTGTAGGGGTACTCCGCCGGAGAAACCATGGAAAACTACGAGGGGCATTCAACAATTAAAGAGAAATTGGTCTGGAGAAATACTCGTTTAATTTTTTATTTATTTATTTATTTTATTTATAAATGATTGATTAATTTAACAGGACTTTTCCTACTTTTTAATATATTCCCTACCAACATTTATGCACTTGTTCCAACGGCTTACTCGTTTTCATAACGGTTCTAAAGAAATCTATTTCTTGGTGTTTGAACCAATGTCCCACAAATTTTTCGACAACCACGTTATCTTGGAGCTTCTTCCCACGTAATACCTCCTTCAGTAGACCAAACAAATGGAAATCACATGGTTATTAATCGGAGCTGTAAGGGGGATGAAGCAGTACCTCCCAACCATTTTGTCGATGGTTTCACAGCTTTGTTGAGCAGTGTGAGGACGTGTGTTGTTTTACTGGAAAATCTTCTGAGATCCATTACGTTTTTCTTTCATGACTTGCTTCACCTCGTTCAAAAGCATAATTAAGCAGTACTGGCTGTTTATTACACGCCGTTCTTCATGATAATCCGCAAAAACGCATGTACACCTTCCTCTAACACAGTCAACATAACTTTTCCTGCTGATGCGGCCAGAATGATGTTTGTCAGTCACGAAGCCTCGACCACTTTTGAACTGTTCTATTCAGTTGTAAATATTCTCGAGGTTATAACAACTTTCGCTACACACTTTAGTCGTTCCAGTGTATATATTAACTAGTTTTTCACCTTCAGCACGTTCAAAACGAATAGCAGAACGTTGTTCAATCAATGTGGGATTTTCAAATGGACTCGCCATCGTTCAAGTTAATTTTGAGGTTATGAACACAACAATGCTAATCCTCCAGATGGTCAGGGCTCATCCCAGTGATGCCAACATAAAGACTTAAAATTACCAAACTTGCCCTACCCACTGTTTTTCCTTCAGACCAATTTTTCACTTTAATTATTGAATGACCTACGTACTAACCAGACCAGCCGACCGCTAGAATTCTACAGGCAGCGGCTGAATTCCACCTAGATGGCTTGCTAGTGAGGAGAATTCTGCTATTGCCGGGACCCGAACCCTAGAACCTTCCAAAAAGAGACATTGTAGTGATAAATGTTGATGCCCTGAGTCATTTCAGCCGCTCTTGGCATTTATTGTACTTAGTTCGACAGTCACATTTACTGGCATCCCTTAAAACGTTTATTCAAGAAATCGCTCATCGTCATTTCTACATTATCAGGTACAGCACACATTTTATACACGAAACGGCAGCCTTAACAACTTGTAAATAGCAGAACTGGAGCACCTGTTTATTTTTTCAAGTAAATAGTATTGCATTGTGTATGAACATTCGTATTAATTCAACCGTTAATATGAAACACATATCTTACAACATTTTATACTGTAACACCCTGCACACTCTCTCATCGAGTTCGGTGGGATGGACCTCAGGGTGTGACCCGACTCCCCTGTAGATTTCTGTCAGCGCTCATATGTTGCCCCATACGCCCGGCTGAAAGTTGGGCAGGTCGCATGCGTGACTGTGCATTTTCAGGCATTAGGCATTGAAACACTCTTTCTGACTTTCTGAATTTAATTAAAGAATAAACAATTAAAGGGGTGAAGCCTCCTACAATTAGTAACAATATCTTAACCTAACTTACAACTAACTTAGCTTAAAGTCCGACCTTTCTGGGTCCTTGTCCGGGTGTTCCGCCCCTCTAGGCGCGGCATCGGCCCGTGGGTCGGGGGCGCGCGGCGGCGGAAAACAGCAACGATGTAGGGCGGTGCCAGTGCCCTCTAGAATACAAAGCCTGGCGACGGGCAGCCATCTTGCCAATGACGTCACGATGAGTAGGCCCAACAGCCCCGCCGTGGGCCTACGATCTGTGCTGAACTTAATAGCAACAGCATTTCACAATATATTTCTCCCTGGCACTTCACTTTCCATCAATAGATTTGAGTAACGAAAATTTAAGGATTCATATCTATAGAAATATGTTACTTCTATTTCCGGACAATGTTTCTTTGAAAGAAAAAAAAAATTCCTACAACTATCAACAAAATTAAAATCAGAAGTTAATAAAAATACACTTTGATTAATTTTAGAAATAGTAATTTATTTTGAAGAAAATCATGTCACAATTTACATATATTACTCAATAGATAGTTTGTGTAACACAACAAAAATATTTAAGTAGTTTCTCAATACATATGCATACATATTCCTACATTAATACACACAAACATGATTTTTACTGAATAGGCGATTTAAAATATTTTGGGAAAGAAAAGTACGGAAGCAGAATCATACTGCAGGCTAGATTTCGAGCTGAGATATCACGTAACAATTATGTATATATTAAAACATAAGACATCACACAACGTAATATTTGAAGCTCTGAACGAAAAGCTTGATAAGGAAAATTCATTTAAAATACCGAATGAGGAGATCCTGCTAGCAAGTAGATTAATGTTGAATAACAAATCCTTCAAGTTCAGATTCTTGTTACAAACAAAAACATGGGACTCCAATAGGTGTACCCATGAGTTATCTCTTTTCTGAATCGGTTGTGCAGCAGACACAGTCATCTTTAGTCAAAATGAAATAATATTTTGTGCTAAATATGTGGATGAGACGATATTAATTGTTGATGAGACAAAGATTGAATCCATTTTGCAACAAATCAATAACTATTACCACAACTATTACTATCACTATCACTGTCACCAACGTTGGCAAATTTAAAGCATTTTTTAAATACGTATCCTTGAGTTTTTGTTGGGTATGAAAGTTTTCTCTCTACGAATAGCTTTGATCCACGCACTCCTTGGCTCTTTCTCACTAGGAAAGCTGAGCATTGCCCTCTAGGTAGTTGCCTTTACAATTGGGTACACAATACTTGAAAGGCATTATTGTGATGAGCTGTAAATGAAACAATGAGGGTTTGAATAGTTACGAATTTTTTAACATATGTTTACTGTCTAATCACGTAAGTCCTAAACACTGTATGAGCAATATGCACAATAACCTAAAAGCCTCGTAACACATTTTTACAAATTGAAGCACAAATATATCATTTGCTTATATTTGCCTTAATTTTAGATCTAAGACGCAAAGTGAACTTAATCAGAAACTACTGTTAATAAATTGTACTTACCAAGTTCGAATTTCCGTAAATAAAAATAATAAAATTGCTGAAAAACCACAACCAACACAACTTAGCAACACGCATAACACACGGAGTATCCGGCCGGAGAGTCTCTTCGTGGGCCTACTCGTGCTTACGTCACAAAATCGTCGTCAGGCTTTGTATTCCAGAGGGCACTGGCGGTGCGCGGGGGCTGGCGTGCGGCTGGCGTTGCCCGTCTCCTGGATCGGACGGGTGGCTGGCGACGGCGGCGGCGGCGGCTGCGGCGGCGGAAGCGAGGAATTGCCGCCCTGATGCGGTAACGACGACTGCGTCCTTTAGCGGCGGCCGGCTCTCAGGCCAAGTCCGGATACTCCTTTGTCCATTCAGGTCCCCACACTCATACAGTGTTCCGTCTCTCCCTTCAGGCGACACATGAGCGGGTGTCGAAGTGACGGCGATGCGTTGCCGGCGGCGGTCTGGCGCCTCGCAGCGATGGTGTGGCCTCTCTCTCCCCCCCGGAAAGATCAACCTCTCGCTGGCGCCGTCATCATCAGAACGGCCGAACCTCTCGCTGTCGTCGCCCACATCAGAATAGCCGAACCTCACCCACGCATCTACCTCCCTCGATCGCGAGATCACGTGTCTCGCCCCCACCTAGTTCTTGTCTATTGGCGCAGCCGAATCGCGCGATGCGTGCCGGTTAATTGCGGTGGTGGCAGCGACGGTTGAAAATCGTCTTCGAGGGGTCGGTCCGCGTCACTGCAATTTCCCAAAAGACGCGAGGTGTGCGCTGACACGGCGCTCCGTCGGCAGCGGCGGAAATACCCAGGGCGACGAACGGTTTCTGAACAAAGGAGGCCGCGCCCAACGGCGGCCGGCTTGCACCCTCGGCCAGTCAGGTAGCGAAAAAATGCGTGTTTCTTGACATCAGGCTTTCCAGTACTCCCAGTTTAATAAAATATTATTTTCGCACACGCCGAAATCGTTACGTGCGCGACCGTCCCATTACAATACTCTGCTATGTAACTGTAGTATTCGTCATGGAGAAAATGTATCCTTGTTTCAATTGTATATTGTTTGTTAATATTTGGATTTTAATTTCTTAATACTATCTCTATATAATTTTGATTTGTGTTAATATTAACGTAATCCAAATCTTAACGTCTTGCGGTAAAAATATTTTTCTTGTTCATATGGTTCATACATGAATGTTATTCATGTTATGATTAAAAATATATCTGAATATTATTCAATTTATTCATCTATTAAGTTTACCTCCAATGTTTCTTTAATTTATTGTATAATTTACGTTTTTTCGTTTATATATTAAAATTACATTTTATCTGTTAATTCATTCTGTTTTCCATCAGTGTTTTACCAGCTAAGGATATTTTTCAGCTCTTGTAGAAGGTCTTCGATCATGTCTGTCCGTCAGGTCTTCCTTATTATGTTATGAATAGGCTCACAGTGTTTGCCCACTCGCTCACACATCTTGCCCACTATTCACTTTTCACAGCAAATTATTTAATTGTCTTTTAGTTCCATCATTTTGGAGAAGTATGGTCCACTGTTTCTCATACGATTAGTCCCAATCAAGAGCACTGCTTCTATTTGTCGGACGTAGGGTATCACTAGTGGGAGTCACTTTGAACATACGTAATTGTAAGAACAAATAACAAAACATTCAACAGATATAGCAAGCAAGAATCATAGCCGCATGTCTTCCAGTTCCAAATATGATCACCGTCGGAGTGTACACATTTTTTGGACTCGAAGAAAAGCAAGTAAGGAATCAAGTTTTCGTCTCGATAGTAATGTAACCACTTCTTTCAGCAAGTAAATTCCGTACTTTGTGAATTTAATGAGTTAAGATAAGCAAATGTGATCAGAAAATCTGAACTTGATTGCAAACTTAACACAATTGGAAATAGCATGAATGTGGGTCTTAGAACCGAAGTCAAGTGCAATAATAATTTTTCTTTTAAATTTTTAACATTTGCTAAAGGTTACTTTAGTATGGGTCTAAAAAAACTGACAATGAATATTTGGAACTAATAGACATACGGCTGTGATTCTTGCTTGCTATTTCTGCTGAATGTTTTGCTATATTTCTTACGATTACATGTGTTCAAAGTGCATTAGCAGTTAACAACGTCGATGCCGCTCAACTGCTGACCGAGTGTATTCATTGTTTTGGAGCCCTCTGTGTATTCCTTAATTTGTCCCAGAATCGAACCAGCTACTTCATATTATATTATTTGTAATTCTATAAGCCGTATGTTGAGACTTTTGCAGGACTATTATGACACACTGTGCTTGCAGGTCGTGCAAAATCACTGAGCTGTTGAATCATGATTCTACAGCATCCTCGGCTCCTAGTAGCTAACACTGTGGTCGTCTCGTTTCCACGAGTCGGGGCAGAGGTATATCAACTCAATTTATAGAGGAAATGATCTCAACGCAACTACAAACAACTCTCGAACAAACCATAGTCTTTAAACTAGTTGAAGCTGTCTTAAGTGTTGTTGTTGCATAAACCAGACAGTTGAATATCGCTCTAAAGGGAACAAATAGAACTTCAACCGTCAACTGTAATTCAAACAAAGGGTTCTCTAACAAGAGTTTAAACTGAATAAAGAGCAAGCTTGTGATTACCATTACTACTATCCTTTGCTTCAAGAAATTTCACGAGTGCACAAGGAAATTGAAGTTAAATTGAATCGTTGTATCGTTGGTAACTGTGTACGTGATATATTTCTTGTTTAACAAAGAAAGTTGTGACACTTTGCTCGAGGAAATTGTGTAGTTCCAACATTTTCTATTCACATATGAATTCATTTATGGTATGTTTATTGCAACAAGAGTTTATTTTTCTTTGGTACGCTACTGTCTGATAGTTTCAAGATTGATCGGTTAATAATATTATTGTTTCACTTCTTTTACTATTTTCATGTTTTCTGTCCCAAACTGTACCTTGCGAATTCTGTTTACGAATAATAACCGCTCATCCACGCTGCCTTCAATTATAACTTTTACTCTTAATGTCTTTTAAATACTTGATTATTCCCTTTTTTTTCATCGAACGCTTATTCTGTCTTCTTTTCTTCTTCTTCTTCTTTGCGTAAATTAGAATAATTTCTTTATTTATCATATACTTTTATGTAAATAAAGCTGAAATCATGAATGTGTGATACTAAACACTAACTCTCAAATCTTTAGTTTCCTAAAGTTAATTTTTTCCCTCTGTATTCTTCTTTGCAGTGGGTAAAAAATAGTTTCTTCTATGTTTCATCCCGGTGCGTTATGCTACCAAACAACGTACCCTTACTCCATAAAATCTTGCCGCATATTAGGCTTCCGCATATTAAACTCAGTCCATTATACTACATTTTCTTCCACAAAATGGCTTCGTAAAATTTTTACGACTACGGTCACTAGTAGCATGTATTCTTTGCCCGAGAACACCCAACTTTTCATCTTAGGAAGGCAAGTATTGACTTGTGTAATATTACAAAAACTTTATTTAAAATATTCTTATACTGGAATTTACATATTATAGATTATGTTTTTACTTCAGTACTGTTCATACAACCATAACAACACTTTCTCTTCTCACATACGTAAGAGCGAGGAAGTAAAAAGAATGAGAGCAAGAATGAACACCGATTTACATTTACACTGATGAAATGAATAATGAAAATGGAGTTGATATTGCAATTTACTGTTACAATTGTAGCAGAGTTATAAGAGTAAATAAAACTTTCAACCCACTATCCTCAGTCACGACGGCAGTTGCACTCCAGATTAACGGCCACGAGACGAATTGCCGATTCTAGTAATGCTATGAAATATATTGTATTTACTGATTTAACAGCGGCTGTGCAAAATATAAACAAAAGTAAAACATCGCCGAAAACAATAAATCATATACTACAAACTCACTGTAACACCACTAAATTAGGAAAGGAAACTGTAATTGCATGGATACTTTCATGAAATGAAATGAAAGCTATGTAAATGAAATTGCCGAACTTGAAACTAAAAGAGCATGTGTGAGTGTATTGCATTGTCACAAATGTGGCGGATGGGGTTCAGAGGGAGCCTATGAGAGGGAGGGGATCATCACAACCAAGGGGAAGAAGCCCTGGTCTCGGTATGAGAAGCACGTACTTAAAACATGGTTATTATTACGAAGTTATCTATGATAAAGTGGCCATCTCATGGTGGCTGAAGGCCCTTGAAAAGGTTATGCACATCTTACGTGGCACACGCTCTCCGCGCAGCTCTCAGTCATGCTGCATCCAACGAACATGGCGCCAGTCATCAGTCTAACGCTCCAGCAATCCGAGCTCAAGAAGATTCTCGTGTCTAGGGGTGCATGGGGTTATATGAGCACGGGTCACGTGACACTGATGACGTGCGGGTTGTTTCAGTTGCAGATCTTTTGCAAAACAGCGTCTCAGACAGCGCCGAGGTTAGTTTCTGCTGACTGCAGTCCATTCTTTGGCTGCTGAGTCGTCAGCAGGCCGACCACAAACATCCGTCTGGACTGTGTCACCGTGACCCGAATAACTCATACCCATGCGTTTACTAAATATGGTTTTCTAAATACAAACAAATATTCCTTCTGTGACAGCATAATCATCTATCAAAGACTAACATTTTCAAGGTATCGGGATACACATTAATGAATAACTAACTCTGTGATAAAACAAAGTATTGCGACACTTTGGAGACCTTCTAGGTACCTTCTTACTATTCCGCTATCTAGTTACCTTCTCAAAACTACGCCGAATTACACGTTCGACATTCAATAGAAAATAACGAACTCTAGAATCAGAACAGATCACACACAATTTATAGCCTTACAGACCAAATCCAACAACCAGCATATTTACTTTCTAATATTTTATTTGTGTATGATATTTTCTTTGATTGTAGGAATTACATCCAAAAGAGACTTTTTGCCTAGAGAAAGAAGATTTCAAGATTATACTACAGTCATCAATTTAAAAAAATTAAGATATTAAATTGAGCAAAACCATGAATATTTTCGAAGAAATTTAACGTGACTTTATATTTTATTCCTCAACTTGTACACTAGGCTTGTAGACCACCCCACTCAATTTTTATATTGTTTTAGGAGTACATACTCATATATTGGCAACTCTGTCCACTGAATGTTACGTAAATTCGTTTAATCAGCTCATCTATCGTAGTGATTATTTTCATTGTTGTGTGTGTTACGTTCGTCATTTGTTTTTATTTTGAAGAGGATTTGAGGGTGCCGCACACCACTGAGCCATTTGCGTAAGCATTTTTAGTTTGAAACACTTGCGTTCTGTGCATTTAAACTTTTTGTAATTTGGTATAAATTCAGATAAATGTTACGAAATATTAATACACTGGTTAATACGTGATATCTGTTTTCTTTCGTTAGAGAAATGGAGTTTGCTGTGAGCATAGATCCGCAGCTTTGGTGGAACGCGGAATCATGGGGCAAAAATGGAATCAATGTGCTGTACAGATACTGTTTGAAATATTCTTAGTTTTTTATAAATTTCATTATCTTTGATTTTTAAATGAAACCGTATATTTTTCTCACTAGTAATATATCATAAAGGTAGGAATGCAATGATGTAACATGTGTTAATGTTTCGATAATATTTTGAGTATAAAGTTATACTTTCTGTCATGTGATTTCGAGTTCAACTTACAATACATCCTGTAACAGCCCTTGCAATTGTCGCTTTTGGCGAAGATGACCTTCGCGGCCTCCCCCTCTCCCAGCAACAGTGCCCGAGCCGCGAAGGCTACCGTCCTCCCTCCCAAGACAGTTTATAACAGTTAATATGCAAGTCATGTCAGAAAGTATAATTGTATATTCAAAATACTATGAAAACATAACGAGGTACAAAACTCTGTTGAATCAATGTGAATGCAGAGATTTTGTAGCAGCATGAGGTCACAAAAGAATGTAGCATATCGTGAGATCGAGTGCAGATGATATATAGAATACAGTACTGCAGTGGAGGGACGATACTCTAATTTCTTCCATTAAATAATTCAAGAAACATAGTTGGGATATTATCAAAAAATGTGGAGAATCGATAACATAGCTCTATTGATAGACCTAGAGCAAACCAAAAATCCTAAATCCAAAAAGGCAAGTTATCAGTGAGTTTTCTAGAATTCCCCGCCTTTTTCTTTGCCTATCAGTCAGGTACATCGGAACAAAACTAGTCATCATTCAATGTACAAATATGGCAAAGTGAAAAATAATGTAAACCTAAATAATTCAATTCCAAACTTGTTCTTAAAAATCTCGTACCCTTGAAAAATCTCTCGACATACTATGAACTTCAAATGTTGAGCATGTAAAAAATTAAATTAAAGGACACGACTGCTGGGAGAAAGGAGGGAGGTAGCATTCAAATGTGATGAGAAGGGAATATCGATTCCCCAAATGGAAATAAACCTACATTGTATATTATCTTTCGTACTGTAATGGACACATAATAAAGGTTAAAATTTTCGTTGGTCTTGACACTAAAAATTTGAGCCTTTTTTCAGAACTTAAACAAAAAAGCGAAGAAGCTCAGAGGAGACGCGATTAAAGCCAACGCTAGCTATTAGGGGCGGAAATGCAAGGGTGCGCCTCAGAAAATTTTTCGTCATTACGTCGCCCCGGCGGAAGCAGTAGAGGTGGCGGGGGGGGGGGTCGGTGGCAGTTTCATTACGAGGGATCCGCTGTCATTAATAAAATAACGCGTCAGAGGGGGATTTCTCACGTCAGGAATTTCCGGAAAAGCCCCGTTGCCTGTGAGACGGGTCATAGAGACGGAGAATGATGGCAAATAGCAATGGTGGTGATGTGCAATTACTGATGAAGTTATATCTCCCGGATCACTAGATAGCAACTTTAGTAAGCGTTGTGGAAGAGGTAAAGTTGTGCAATTGGGATGTTAATTGGTGGAATTTTAGAAAAATTATTAATCCTTGTTTGACACATTAAGTCTTTCAGTGAATTGCATGCTAACATACACTACATTATTTTCCCTAGAATTTTACTGGGCATTTCAGTATTAAAGATGACACTGTTTTTTTTAACTATGCAATTATTAATGGTAATATTTTCTTAAATAAATCTTTCTAGAGACCTTTAAATTACTTATTATAATATGCTTGTATAGTTTATTGGTAGTGATGGTGTTGGGGTAATGAAAATGAAATAGAATAAAATAGTGGGAATTGGAGTGGAATACACAGGGTGTCCGTGGAGGAAACGTCGAAACTTCGAAAATAAGCTCTTAAGACAATTCTAAGGATATTTTGTCTAATACATTATGTAGATATTCCCAATGGTTGAGCCGCAATAAGCACTCAAATGTTGTTTTGAAAAATTGATTTCTAGGCAATACTTTGCATTAATGAAGCATAGAAACACTCTAGAAACATATAAGTTGTTTATTATTTACAAAAGAAATGAATATATTTGCTCAGAAAGAAAAATTAAGCCAGGAATAAAAAAGCACTCAATTTACACAATTCGACCGCTTTTTTATTTCTCGCTTAATTTTTCTTTCTGAGCAAATATATTCATTTCTTGTGTTAGTAATAAACAATTTACATGTTTCTGGAGTGATTCTATGCTTCCATAATGCAAATTCTTGCCTAGAAATAATTTTTTCACACCAAATTTTGAGTGCTCATTGCGGTCCAACCATTCGGAAAATCCACATAGTTTATTAGACAAAATAGGCTTAGAATAGTCTTAAGAGCTTATTTTCGAAGTTTTGAAGTTTCCTCCCCGGACACCCTGTACAGTGCGATTTTTCTAACCGTCAACAGCTGATTCCTATAGACACGGCTAGAGACACGGTTAGAAAAATCGCACTATAGAAAATATATTTTGGAGACGCGAGTTCTTCCCTCCTTCTAAATATCTGCTATAATTAGCTTTTATTGCAATGTAATCACAGCATCCAACAATGTGTAATCAAAAATATAGTGATACTCATGGAGAAAATGACTAGATGAGGTATAAAATTCAACAATCAATTAAAAAAACTTGTCAAATAACATTATATCACTGGAAAAGCAAAATAATTAAAGGTAAGAAATATACGCCAATTAACCACACAGATATCGATAAATAGGAATTGCTGATTATTATAAACTGTATGCAAATTTTCGTGAGCTCTCCTACACTTCGGGATAAAAGTTTAATCCTATTTCCTACTGTTTAAATTATTCCATAAAAATTACGTTTCTGTTTTACAATGTCGATTTAGTTTTGAATATTAATTAAAATTTTCACAAAAGATTACAGCGGAAGTTGATAGTATACTTGGGAAGGTAGCACTCACCGATACACCCACACGACGCATCAATACGAAGAGCCCCTCGCCTCACAGACCGTTGTCGAAGACAGACAGACAGTAGTCGCCCTCGATGGGACGTCCCCTCGCCGCTGCCGAAGAGCTGATTGGAGGTCGTTATGGCGACTGACGGCCTTCGGCACACGCTGCGTCTCTTCTTCGATGCTCGTACACACTTTCGCATTTATTCGCTAGGCTGTACTATTTCACGGGAAAGATAATTATTCAGTCTTATTCGTATTATTGCCTCTGTGAACCGATTCTTCTCTGCTATGTTGACAGTACAAGTAAGATTTTCTCACGAGAATCATTGAGCTTACCATTTACTGTTAGTTCGTTATTCACTTTCGTAGCACTCACAAGTTATTAACATAGGACAAGGAATTCTTATGAATCAGTTCAATTCGTGGTAAGCGCATGCTGTGGTGTTTCCGCCACTTGTCAAAGCGTTTCACCTACCACGTAGAAAATATCACCTGCCCCAGGCGTTCGTGGAGACGCTGCAGTTAAGAAAACTTGTCTTCAAATGAACTAGTCCATAACCATCGTCCAGTGACGAATATGCCGATGGTGTAACGGTTAGCGTACTGGACTGTCATACCCAATTTTGCGGGTTTCGGAGGGGAAGTAAAGCCGGCTGTCCCATGTTAGTAGATTTACTTGCATGTAAAAGATCCTCAAGCCCAAATGACGCCTCTGAGCTAAATTCAAATCGCCTGTTTCATCGCCCGAAATAATACCTTCTTTCTCCGCTAAGTGGTGAAAGGAGCGTAGTAGAAATTTGCGTGGTCAGGCGGAAGAGCGGGCCTGATGTCCCGAGTCTCGCCACGTAAAATAAGGCACTAACTAACTAACTAACTAACTAACTAACTATTTCGTCGCGCGCCGGCCCTTTTACGAGCTCCCGATTCACTGCCTGCTGAGAGTGAGGGCTAATCGCTTACGTGTTTCCTAAACTCTTTGGTTTCTCGGCTGCGCTCCGAGCTCTATGTCATCACGGCCGCTTGAGCAGGCGTTTCGTACTGTAAATGCGATAATTACAAGGAGTGCATTTGCGGGAATAATAGAGGAACTCGCAGGGCTTCCGCCATTTGTCGAACTGTTTCACCTACAAAGCGGAAAAGACAACCTGCTCGCGACGTGCGTGAAGAAGCTGCTATTAAGGAATCTCGTTTGCAAATGAAATCTTTCGTCACGCGCCACGCCTTTAACGAACCCCCGAGTTACTGTCTGCTGAGTGCATAACTTTGCTACTCGCTTACGCGGCGTGGAGTTTAGAAAAACTCTTTGGTTTCTCGGTTGCGCGCCGCGCTCCCTGACATTCCTCGTGATATCACGGCCCCTTGGACGGGCATTTCTTACCGCTTACGCGACAATTAGGATATTACATTGTAATATTAATAATATATTTTTAATTAATAATTATATATAATTCCGTCTTCGCCGGAATTATGAACATCGAGTTCGAACATAAAATATTTAATTCGATTGCATTACGCGTGATTTATCCATCCGTCCGTCTAACCATACATTTACCCATTACTTTGACTCGTTTATACATAGTTATTCATCAATCCACCCGACCATCTCACCATTTACCTACCTATTCGTTTATCCACCCATACAGTGGTAAAGTCTTACTGATTCATCTATATATCGGATAAAAAATATTTTGTCTAAAAAGTATTCACTTGCACATTTACGAGGTCACACTGAAAAAATATTTTAAACTGAAACATCGCCTCGTGATAGACGGATCGTCTTTACGTCTCTGTCAACAGATAAGGAAGCTTCTTCGAAAGAAACCAACATTTTTGTTTTAGTACATATGTTTGAAACCATGTTTAACCATGTAGTTCATAACCATCGTCCAGTGACGAATATGCCTATGGATAGCCGCAGTACACAATATCTTCAACTACGCAGTCTCCAATGATTGTTTTGTTTGATTGATGAATCAGAGTGCGTCATATTATCAGGGCGGGTCAAATAGTACGGTTCTGTAAGTGTAGTAGTGTGCCAAGCTTCATAGGCTTACAAGGACCCTGTAAGTATCTTGCCTAGGGCAGCACCGCCCCAGCCGGGCTAAGTTGTAAGCTCCCGACTGATCTTCCGACATGGTAACGCAGTGCATGTAAGTGTCAGTGTTTGTCAAGGTAGAGTGGAGTGAACAAGAATGAGATGCACTGCTTCGGCATGTGTCTGATATTGATCCAAGAAACAATGAAAAACCACCGATACGAGTGCTGGCCTCTAGAATTCTCCTGCAGACAGTGACAAAATTCTATCCAGTTATCAGTGCCAAAACTCATACACTGCTGCTAGTGACGAATAGTTGACCATGAAGACCTCCAGGTGAGGAACGCTGTAGAGATAAATGTCAATACTGCTACTGACACATCACAATCGGTTGGAAGCTTGAGATTTAAAGTAGAATATATGTTACAGTTTGACGTGGTAACAATACGATATTTGTCAGAATTGCAAAGAAATGGATGTTTAGTGATTTGTCGACAGTTTTTCAAATCAAATTTGTAGTTCCTGTGCCGTCACACCAATGATAGTATATTATAAAGGAGCGAACCCTTCTGACTATTAAATATTGATAACAATGCTCATTGCTATCTTATATTCATAATTCAACTATAAATGGTAATACACAAGGAGTGACAAGTCAATAACTCGAAAAGAAACTGTTATTTTAGTTGAAATCTCCCACTTAGAAATAATGCTAAGAGAAAAATGTTGATATTTCAGTATTTCATTTACAGTAAGACACTTTTTTTCCTTTCACCGAACTCCGTGCGCTAGTCCATAACCACATCACATCAGAAGCGGATTCAGCCTATCATTTGGGGGGGGGCATCATATATTTTTATTAAATAATAAACATATTTATTTTATTGTATATAACTTTGTAGTTTATATATGATAATATACAATACTATCATTCAAGGAATTACATAATTTTAATATAAATAAATATTTAAATCAATTTTGCGATATAAAAGAAGGTAACAAACGAAGATTCCAAGCCTTTTGGGAGAGGAATGGCCCCATCCCCCAACCCCCTGGATCCGCCACTGCTTCACATCCCCTGCAATCGGCAGCACTAACCGCGTGGGATCCTCCCGCCACGGGAAATTCCAGAGCTGAAGAAACTATTTAGGATTCCAGAGGTCAATTGATTGATTGATTGAGTATAATGCGGTGCAATTAGTCCAAACAACGGCCTAACCTCAACAACGAAAGTAAATGTTTCCCTCCAACACCAAATTGTTCAATTCAATCCATATTTTGTTTGGTAAAAAGTTACGTAATTTTAGGCGTCGGGTTTGTGGGGGAGGAGCGGAGAAGTTGGTAAATTAGTAGTTTTTATCAATTATTCTTATACAGTAAAATCTGTCTAAACCGGAAACGATTGGGACAAAAAAAATTCCGGTTTAGGGAGATTTCCGTTTTAAGCAGGATTGTCCGTTTATGACACTTTTTATGTTGATATTTCCGTTCTGAAACTAGTAACATGACTTTATTATAATTATAAAACGTATACTAACATAAAACTCATTTGTGGAAGAAATCACCAATAAATGAATATTAAAAATAATTATTTCTGATAATTAAGTAAAAAGAAATATTTCACGACTTGTTTATTTAAATAATGTTACTTTTTTCAACATTAATCTAAGAGTTTTTGCCTTTTAGGTTTCTCTCTTACTAACACCTTTTCAGTTGTTTTCCTAAGTTGAAAAATTTTAATATGTAGAGTTTTATGTTTTTTCAATCATTGTCAAACTGGTTGTGAAACTCATAAATGCACATCACCTCACTGACTAGTGGCTGCACCCGAACTTCTCGCCGACTCTTTCAGGGCACAATGCGTCACAGCCCAGAGTACTACACTGCAATTTTTGTAACTCTTTGCCTCTCAAGCCCCTATGGCCACGATGGAGTATCACACGGTATTTCGCGGCTTTCCCGGTCTCCCACTAGAAGTCGCATGATCGCAAGCGCTGCTTGATACGGTCGCGATCATGCGATATCTAGCGGCACGACTGAGAAAGACGCGAAATACTGTGACATATTTCATCGTAAAGATGGGCCTTGAGAGAGAGATAAAGTTAGAAAAATTGCGGTATAGGTACACTCTCGCATGGCCTTGAGCAATTCGGCTCTGGTCAAGGGGTTACGATTGCCAACGCGAGGCAGGGAGACGCGTAAATTGAAGCCACGCCCTTACACCTCCCCACAGAGTCGGGAGAGAGGGAATTCGCCGACGGCCTACGCCGTGAGAGACAGATGATCTTAAGGTCGAATTCTACGATAACAGCGGGAGCCCGTTTCCTTGACTGGGCGGTCACGTGTGAAACACACATGGACAGAGATATTAAAACAGACTTGCAGATGCATTCATTCCAATAAGAGTATCTCCCGTCTCTCTGCGAAATTGCATTAAATTAACAGAAATTCCGTTTTATGAAGGTTTTTTTCGCCTTGCAGGAATGAAAAACTGTTCCGTTTCCGCGTTGGGAAGATTCCGTTTTATGCCGTGTAAAATGCCATTTAACTTCACGGGCCGGAGAAATTTTCCGGTTAGGGCAGGTTTCCGGCTTGTACAGGTTCCGGTTTAGACAGATTTTACTGTATATTTCGGAAACTATGCGGTTTAGCGCAAAAATTGTCATACAAAAAATAATTTACATTAAATGGCGAACAAAAATGGTCTGATGTATAATCTTGCTAAAGTGAACGGTTACGGAGAGTGTAAAAGAAGACATTTTTCGTATTTTATAGATTTATTGGAAAAAATATATCATTACCATTAAGGAAATTATTTTTCTGTACAGGATTGTATTTTGTAAAAGTACAATAAAATTTTAGTGGCCGATGATGTAAGTGATAAGCCTTGAAGGCACGACAACCTCAACCTCAACACCTTCTCAAGGGGCACTATTTTTTAAGGGAAAAGAGACTTCCCCAGGCCTAGGCTATATAAACCTGTGGTACGGAGAAACCCACTCTGAACTTTCTTTGTACAATGCCACATTAAGAATGAATATCTTTTTAACATAAATGGTTTTAAAATATAAAAATATTACTTGTATAATAATTATAATATAAACAGTAATTATATCATTTTTAATTACATTATTTTTAAAACTGCAGCTTTTGAAGTTTTTCCTTTAGGAAACAGGCATATTTGTCTGCATAAGCAATCATATTTCATTAAAGTTTTTGAAGTTTAGTCCTCTTCAAATACAGCACCACCTCTTATGTATCTTAGTCATACCCCAAACCCGACGCTCAAAATAGTGTAACTTTTTACCAAACAATATGTGGACTGTATTGAACAATTTGGAGTTGGAGGGAAAATTTTACTTGAAAGATTGAGGTTTAATTGCACCTTACTAGTAGTGGTTTCGGACGCGTCAATTGCTAAGGCCATTATCCCCGTAAGTGTAGTGCAACTTTTTTCGCAGGAGTTGGGGGTGGATTATATCCTCCTGCAATCGGCAACACTAATTCGATTATTATTATTTTGGTGACACCTCTAATTACTTGCGGGATGGTGAGATCTGACCCCGAACTTCCTATCGGCAAGTAGGGTTTTCCTCACCAGGTATCTCCCACTAGTGGGGCGCCGTTCCAGCCGGATAATTAAGAAACGAGGATAGTATAAGGAAGAAGAAGGAAAGATCGCATGGGGTCCATGGCCCATCTCTTAGAGTAGGGGAAGGTATTGCACTTCGGACCCATTTAAACGTTTGTGTTTTAATTTTGTTGTTTATGGACAACAACTGACGGAAATATTTTTTCTGGATCCTCTGAGAGTTTTATACATCACATATATTTTTTCAAGCCATATTCTTACGACATCATTGATTTATTTGCAAAGTTTAAACTAGTGGTGCTGCAGAATGACACAGACTTCCCCGTATTAGTTTTCTATTTCCTTTGTTCCCGGCTAGCTATTCGGGCGTGCCACATTCTCTTGCCAGCTGCCATTAATCTCCGCCAAAAGTTTTACATTTTTTGACATTTTAATAATTTTTCGGTTTCCTAACAGTATAACAGAAATATTATTTCAAGAATATTAATGAACAGTAAAACGTCCTCTTAAATGGCAATTTTCTTCGAAAAATTGAGAGCCGTTTTTAAGAAAATGGCGGTTAACCGCTACTATAAATGCGAAATTTGAAGTTCTTTTTCACAGAAAATTTTTGAGTTTTCGAAAAACATTATTAGAAAGCATTTGAAGCACTTACATTTAATAATTAAATAGTGTTTACAAATGGCTGGTTATATGCATATTAAAGGCGTAAGAGATCTTTCAAAAAAATTACATTTGTGGAATTTTGTGAAAAAACAAAAAAAAAACTAAAATGAACTTAACGTCATATTAAAGAGTGTAATTAGCACTATCCGTTCGAAAAGTTTGAAGAAACGTTCGGAGCCATTTATGAGAAAAAGACGTTTGAGCGTTTCTGAAAACGCGGATTTTTGAGCCAGTTTTCATAAAAAACTGTTGAGTTTTCGACAAATGTTACTTCACATTATTTAAAACACATGTACTTATCAATATAATAATATAATAATGAACAAATCGCCGCTAATGTAAATATAAATGAGGTGAGAGACACGTCAAAAATTACATTGCTGTAATTTTTGAAAAAACAAAAAAATAGAGCAATATGGCAATTATGTCATTTCATAGAGCATATTTAGCATTATTTTCTTCCTAAGGTTGAAACAAAAAAGATTGGAGCCGTTTTTGGAAAAATCTTGTTTTTGTAATTTTTTTAAACTTCACATATTGCACACAATATTGCGCGAAAACTACTACAATTTTCAAACGAAGTGCGCATGACTTTAATGAAAGAACTCACTATGGAAAACAAATTTCATTGGAAGGAAAATCTCGATTTTTAATTTTGTAGTTGTAGGTAGTGGCCGAAAAGAATTCAAACTTTTGCAATTTTCGAAAATTCAGAGTTAACCGTGAAATTAGAACCTATTCGACCTTAATAAGAGTACTATTTTACTCTATTCTTACAAGAAATTAAAAAAGAAATTGAAACCGTTGTTGGGAAATTTTTGAAAATATCCGGGGTATTTCATGTAAAGTAACCATAAATTTTCAACAATCTTTTTCAAAATCTCAAAGCTTCGACTGAGGCCAGATCGACATGGGATTTCTTGAATTTGAAAAAATTCTACGCATAGTTAAGCGCTAGTAGTGTTCACGGACGGACGGACGGACGGATGGACAGACGGACGTTTTGCTCTCAGTTTCTCGGTATAAAGGACCCACAAAGGAAGATTCTGTCTACAGCACGTGTTAGGGGATTTTTTCTTAATTTACCAACGGGATTTTTATACTTTATCTTTATCAGGTATATGATTTTTTTTCTGCCGAAAATCAAACGTTTTTTTCGCGCAGCATTACAGAACTTTCCCTATAATACGAACATTACTTCGTATATTCGTTCCTATACAGAAAAGTAAAACATGTAATTAGGACCGAGATAAAAGATAGGGGTTGTACCTTGGACCGTCCGTAATTATGTTGGGAAAATGACAATGTATTTGGAAGAACAACGTTATTTATTAACTTTAAATAATCCTTAGTGTATGAAGACAAAATGAGGCATATTTAACATTTTCAGGTGTACAGTCTCTATTAAATGTTCAAAAAGAAGGTTTAACAAACACCAGATAATTTAATTGCATGCATAAACTTTTGAAGCTGTGGAGCTGATCCTCTATCAGGTACTGGATGTGAAAGCTTTATTAAATCATTCTTGTCGTTTGCAAATAGGGTTATATCTTATTTCGGGAGTTTTGTGAATTCAAAAACGTTTTCATGTATTGAACGTCATAAGTATAATCTAATAAATAGAATAATAAATAATATAATAAAAATTAATCTCATAAACTGTTATCAGTTTTTTCAACTCTATAGCTATGGTTCCTTCAATGATTTCCTTGATTACAGGTTTTCTCTTGAGACCGGTTGCACTTCGTGCAATTTTTGTTTTTGAAAATATCAATTTGAAATCATTGATAACTGACATTTAGTTGAAGAGCTAAACGTAAATAGATTACATCATATAGAATAATAATTTGTTAAGTATTGTACCTCAGATCTTTCCAAGGTACAACACTTTAGATTAGGTCCAAGGTACAACACATAATCTCATCGATGTGGATGTCTTTTAGCCATTTTGATTAGCTTCATTCCAAACATGTTATTCTGCTCCTAAAACAATTCTGAATCAGGAATTACTCTCATTTCAAAGCTGATCTTGCATATTTTTTATCAAGAACTAAGAGAAACTAATAAAGAATACTTACTATTGACCGGCGAGTTTACGTTTTTAAACATTTCTGCTGATGAATGCTAAACAAAAAATGCTAAACAAACAAATTGAACTCTACAGAGACCACTATTGACAGTTATATGAACTACATATAGTAGTATTCATATATCTCACCAGGCAGAGTTAGAATCCGCCTAGGTCCAAGGTAATATATGGAGAAGGTACAACACCTTTCCCTATTGCTGCGGCAATCGCCTGCTATTGATCAGATAAACAAGGAAAAACTTCTAATCAGCGCAGCTGACCACTCGCATTCTTCTCCAGAGAGCGACTTAACTAGACCTAGCTACCTATTTAGCTAGTAACAAAAATCCTGCCTCCGACGGCGCTCGAACCCCAAAATCTTCCGGTCAGAGGCTCTTAGCCACTTCTTCGGGTCCAGAGATCATGAAAATCGATGCAATTAGTTCGTACAGGAAGGGAACCGTATGAGAGGATGTAAACATCAGAACCAAACAATGTTCCCATTGGCAAATGCAAAGTGAACAGTAACAGTACAGGGACTAGCGAAGCAGAGTGTTTGCGCGTCATGGAGGCCGTGACACCGTGACACCTCAGCCGCGACCCCTGACCGTCCATGCAAACCCTTCCCCAGAGACTTAATTGATTTCATAGCCCCCATTGAGGCTCAATGGTGGTCACAAACAGCGATCGAAAACATGTGATGGAGATTAATAAAACCCAAAGGCCGCAATCATGTTCTGGAGCATGGTAATATGTAGGTGCTGAAGATAATTTATTACAGTCGGGTAGAAGATAAATGATCGCCTGGTGGTGTGTGAAATTCACACTTCAATGTACTGAAAAAAATGCATACTCGTTTAGGAAAATGAGTCATCGTGGAGAGAAAATTCATTGGATGCGAAAATTCATTCAACGGGGATAGTGTTTCAAAACAGGTTTTAAAACACTTTTGTTGTATCTATTAAGAAGTTATTTTTTTACGAAAAGTTTTAAAATGTTTTTAGGAGTTTTGAAGGAAATATAATGGTAAAATTATTTATTCAGAGTAATTCTTTTTTATTACGTTGGCTTTTTTATTTTAATTATTATAGATCATCCATTCGTACATTCAGTTGAATTTTATATTTTCATGTTCCTTGAATAAATCCATTTCCACTTTTTCGATTATACAATAAATCGACTTTAAGGTTCCGCATGTCAAGTCGTTTTTTTCACAGAACTAAAGAACAAAATTGTCTACTTTCTTCTCTCATGAGCAATATGGTTCATTGTGTTCTGCTTAAACTTGCACGCAACAAATTCAGAAATGTTGAAGCAGGTAGCGTCAATTAATCCTGCCGGAGCAGTTTTCAAATTAGAAAGGTTCTTAAATATATATGGCCGTAAACAAGTCTTGTGATTCTGCTTACGTGGCGTAATATCACAGCATCGTGATGAAATATATTGAAATTAAATTTGTTCTGTTTGAAATACAATCCTATAACCAAGTTTATGTAGAAAATGTGTAAAATGACAATATTTTGCTCTCACTGCTCTAATACGTTTGCTCAATCTCGCGAACCATCACAAGAAAATTCGCTAGCAGGGAGCAGCCTCAAATTGTCTTTCCCCCGCGCGGCCAACATTCTTCGGCTACCCCACCTTCAAAGCTTCTCACGGCTCTAGCAAAGCTGTACAAAAATATAAAAGTGAAACACAGATGGCCAGGCAACAAAACAATTCTCGTTGAGCCCTCTTGGCCGCGAGCGCCGAACCGCCGCGTACCGCATTGTACTAGTCCGCGAAGGGGCGACAGGTCATTACCCAGAGCTTGGCCTCCGCCGGCGCGCGGGGCTGCTACCTCAAGCCATTAGCCGTTTACCTGCCCCTCTACTCAGCCTTCGGCGGCCAGATGTGTTTACGAACATTCATAAATATCGCTATGTGTCTCCCGCACCAATATTGGCGTTAGTATTCGCCGACCATGAACGCATCTGCAAGGCAGCCGCGCCCGCGCCCGCCTCAGCCGGCTCCGCGATTCCCGTGAGAAAATACCAAACTTTGCTAATGAGATACAGCCATGGCAGGCACCGCCAGTGCCGCGCCAAAGTCAGGTGACATACTTCAGAAAATAGCAACAAATAGCGAGCATCGCTCGCGGCACACTGCGGCTCACTGCATGTCATAGGCTAGCTGCAAATGTCACGTGATTCCTCCCCCTCTGCACTCGGAAACGTTTCAATAAATACGGCAACTTCGCTCCCACGCGCCACTACTCTGTCAAACTACTCTCTTCAGTTATCACTCTACTCAGTCACTTTTAGTCAAACTTCCTAGCGACAACTTCAGTCGTTTCTACACTGCTACTGAAAACTATTCAGTCACCGCTTCAGTCGACTTCTAACAGTCATTTCTACTACTCAGTCAAACTCTCAGTCGAACGTCCGACCAACTACTTCAGTCAACTTCTATCAGTCGTTTCTAAGCTGCTACTGAAAACTATTCAGTCACTACTGCAAACTACTGCAACTTCTTCAGTCAGACTAGCCAATCACTTCTGCAGTCAACTTCTACGAAACAATCGACTATCATTGACACATTTGTCAATACACCGGACGAGTGTCAATGCTCGCTCTACTCGTCAGACAACCTGCGAACGTCGGCTGACCTTGATCTGCTTATCAAGGCTCCGGCAATCAATCAGCGCGGCCAGCCGGCCGCGATCTACATTCGGGCCACCCGTGAATCAGCCTTCACCTGGCCAAGTCAACAGTACGGACCGCTCCAGTCGAGTACGCGCCAGTGATGATATCCAGCCTACCAGCCGTTTCATCCGCAGCCCATTTCAACCGACGGCATACACACTCAGCCGTCTGACCTGGGTTGGTGTTTGCTGTATTTTCATTAATCTGTGAGTAAATATAAACTTCAAGAAAGAAGAAACTTAAACTATAAACATTCTTTGGTCCTCCGGCTTACTGCCTAATTACATAACTAACCAATTATTTTCAAGAATTAAATTAAATTCATTCACAAGTGCATTGTCTTTCATTTGCCTCTAAGAAACAACCCCCTGAAATCCGTTATGAGCCTGTATGTAGTTGCATTTGCAGTACGGACCTCACACCGGGCTGCATCCACCACAACGTTTTTAACTTGTTTTGTAATCTGTTTTGAAGAGAAAGCTTTCTAAGTTCTCTCGTGAAACGATATTTGTGAAACAAATTTTATCTTCTGAAAACATTTGGGCACATTTTGGAATAAAGAAACAATAGACTATTAATTGTCAGTCTGCTACACAGAAATTACTCCTTATACACTCTTTAAGAATAACCTTATAATCCCTTAATAGTCCCTGTGTTTAGACGTGAATCCGGAGAAATCACAATTAAAAATCAGAAATTTGAATGAAACTGAAGTGTTTCAGATGAAATACTATTTGAGTACCAGGGTGTGTAAATATAAAACTTTAAAATCTATTGATTTGGGCACTCACACAAGATTTTTGATTAATTATAATCGTAAAACCATAAAAAAGTTAATTTCGTATGTGTGAGATTGTTGACGAGGACAGTCTGTCTCCCAACCTTCGCCACATATAGCGAGGTAAGCGGCTAAACCTATTCTGTTGTACTTATTGAAACTTAAAATGTTTTTTTTAAAGAAAAGTATCTATATTAATTTCATTATTTGTATTATCTTTTTTATTATTGGATAAAATATACTTATGTGAATTTAATAGTTTGTATTATCTTCTTTTTGATTATTTTTGAAGGTTTTGGATTAATTTTACACATATCTAGAATAATGATGACGACAAAGTTTCGAAAGCTGACTCTCTTAATAAATCTAAGATCACGAAGTTTCATTTCCTTTTCCATTGTTCCATTTTTGTTTCGTACTAACATACTATTGATAATTCACATAACTTATAAACGTTTAAAGCGCAATAATTTAGTTTTGTTTTTATACATGCTAGTCTTGAAAATATGTTGAATTGACGAATGTCCTGAAAAGCCATTGACACCCCAATGACAATCTCCCCTTTAGAAAGGACGCTAAGAGGAAATGCTGATATTTTGACATTTCAATTACGAGAAGACATTTTTTTTGGTTCGACTGATACCGTTCGCGGTTTCGTTCCTACATCCCGTCACCTTGCTCTCGGCAGCTGCAACTTATTGAACAAAGTGTGATTGTATCGAACCCCGACCACCACGTCCGCACCCACAACCCGACCACTGACCTCTGTTATCATTCTTCCACGATCCTGTTCTCGGCGCGGTAATTGGGTAATTTGCTGCTCGTTGCGGCTCCCGCGCCCCCATGTTGTTAAATAATTTCGTATCAATCGCGCGGATTCACACAATCGCGGATCGAGAGAGGCGGGGAAAGGGGAAGTCATGGCGGCGAGCTGGGGAGGGGGAAGGTGCATTACCGCCCCTACCGACGGCGCCGCGAATCTCGCATTCCAACGCAAACACGGAGCGCGAGTGGCGGGAGCGCTATGTTTCGCTGGCGGTGCCGCCACCGCCCCCGCCGGCCAGATCGATAACTATGTTTCCCGATACTGCTATGCGTCATCGCAATGCGGGGTGGCGGGTTGCGAACGGGGCTATGGCCGGGGTGCGGAAGGGATGGGAAGGGGCGGGATGGGGGCGCGCGCGGAGGAAACGCGAAAAAAAACAAAACGGCTTGACGCGACGCGACAATGCCTGTGTGTGAGAGAGCGGGAGATTAGCATAAAGAACCGGAACGGCTCCCGGGGCAGGAGCGGGGGGGGGGCGCGGGGCAGGGGATGGTGATGGGCGGGGAGGGGACGTATGCGTGGCGGGTGCGTCGAACTGTGACGGCCTATCCCGCGTCACGGGCTCGTTTTCACGCGGGATGCGAAAGTATAGGGTGTTCGTTAAAGCGGAATCGGATGCTTCGTTCAACTACTAGTCTCTCGCGTGTGTGTGACTCTAGAGCGAATATTGAGAGCTAATAATTCTTTGTTATGACATTCAGCTGCTGACCAATATTTTTCGGAACGTCATTAGCCATGAAGTTCAATATAGGATACTAAAAATATGGTCGTAGAAAAACTGAAACTGGAGAGAATACATACAAGAAATTCGTGATAAATATGGTGATTAAAACTATTTCCATAGTAAACACTAATCCATATTAAAAGCTTTGCGTTGTTAATGAACATAACAGGAAATTGTAAGGACTCGTTCGTTCACAGGAAAGTTAATATAATCCAGTAACAATTATTACACCAAAGTCGAAAGCCATTATTAGGTGTTTTGCTGTAATGATGAACACACCCCGCATTAACAGAACACCTACAACCTAAAACTAGAGGGAATTCTCAGAATACTTTTCATCCTCTTAGTATTGGTACTCAGAAATTACTCGTCAGATACTTGACATCATTTTAATATCTACAGTTGAATAAAATTATGCACAAAACATCCAAAACACATGAATCAATAAGGTTGAAAAATTACTTGAATGTTTGAGGAAAAGGAAGGAATGCTCGCAAGCGACAGTGGCCCATTTCCTAAGTATTCCTCCGGTATCTGGTAATGATCGGAGAAATCGCGGAAAACTACCAAACAGAAGAGCCGGCTTAATTACTTTACTTGATTACTATTTACTAATTTTGTTGCTTGGAGTTAGTTTAATAAGACTCCTAGAAATGTCATTTTTTATTACGAATATGGCACCTAGGTAATATTATCCGCCCAATCGGCAATTTGGATTTAAACATATGACTTCAAGCATCGCAATGAAACATCCTATAGTAGTGAAATAATAATGCAAGAATTCTTTACACCGAATTTGAAGATCTCTTTTACAGCGAATTTGAAGACAATGCATGGGGTTTTTATTGTACATATTTTCTGCAAAATTATGCAGAAAAAGTAACAAAATGTATTCACACATGCTTGCTATAATAGAATCACGTGAAATACAATTTAACTTATTACTACCAGAGTTCAATTATTAATTTTCATATCACTTTTTCTTATGAATTCTATTTTTGTCAAAGTTCAAACTTTCCATTTGATGCTTATTTTTTGAAATTTTGGCTCACTCGCTTGCATCTGCCAGCGCCTCGTCTCCTTCCACATATCCATGTAAATACTTGTATTTAATTATAATTATATCAACACTTACGGAACGTCCATTGTTTCTACCCTGCATCTTGAGTTCATTCAATCTCAGGTTTCGAATGCTTCGCATATACTTCTACAATTATACAGTTTCCTTTAACATTTTGCTTCTTCACCGAAAGTGCCAGTAA
Source organism: Acheta domesticus (assembly GCA_031308135.1). Lineage (NCBI taxonomy): Eukaryota > Metazoa > Arthropoda > Insecta > Orthoptera > Gryllidae > Acheta > Acheta domesticus. The sequence continues at coordinate 124,236,295 of JAHLJT010009419.1, forward strand.
TAAAGTAGAATGTCAGGTAATATTTACATAACAATTGAAAAAAACCCAAGGACAGTTATAGGGTTTTTGTTCAGCGTTCTTAGATTTACATAAGCAAACAACTAGATCCGTTGAGTGCATGAAACTAAATTCTCGAGAAATAACCTTAATGCCTCACATTCTAAATTTCCTCCCTCCATATATTTCTCGGTTTTTCAAAAGTATTCTTCCAAAAAGTAGGGGACTATCACACAAGTGATTCGATTGTTTTTGTGGAACATACTGTACCAGCAAATCGTTTTCAAATTTACAAAGATGAGGGTTATCACTTTTTTGCCCCGACCCCCTTCAAACACTACATTATTCAACTACAGGTAAGTTTGAACATATTTAATAGATGCTATTTCTCTCGTGGGTCGTATTTGTTCGCATTATATTGTATGTTTAAGTAACTTACAATGATATTCACGTGACTTTTTCAGTTCCCCTTTATTAACTCTCGAGTATTTTATGTGTAAATGAATATTCTCCGAAAAAAACACAAATTTTAAAAAACAGATGTGCCATGAATATCATTTTCCAATTACAATGGGACATCATTGCACACAGTTAATATAAATGTTTTTATACAACTTTATGTTTTATAACTTAACGTAATATGCTGTCGATGTCGTTGATTTTTATATCATGTTATAGGTATTATATTAATTTACTTATATCTTTCATATTTAATTAGATACTGATGATGAGAAACCATAACCCTTGAAACGTTGATCAACAAAAGAGTATAATAAATTAACTACAGTTTTAATAAAGATTGTTATGTTCTGAATGTCTGCCTCAAAAGTCAATGGATCTGACCATACAAGAACCAAAATATACCAATGAAAGCGATCTCAGTTAAATATTCTAAGTAATTTATTTTAAACATCGAAATGTAACAGTATGAATTGGAATAATGTTAATGTCATCTAATTGTGATTTGAATTACAAAACGGACTTATAAATCAGAACGCTATTAGAATAGGGAAGAAGTAAATTTCTGATTCTTTGAACAACTATTTGAATATTAGGAAGTTTCGCAGCAAGGTGCCCACCCAAGGAAAAAGTACAGGAAGTTTTGCGTACGCGTAACAACTTTAATAATAATTCGATAAACCAGGAAAAATTGGTAAAATTGCAGTTGACATTTTTCAAGTTAATAATTGACATCGGGTAACATCACATTAAGCAGGGCGAAAGAATATACATCAAAGCGGGACTTTGGACATTCTTCATCCGGAATTCAGCCGAGATGTCTTCGAATACGTGGGAAGGTATTAAGTTAGCCACGAACGTTTAAGTTGATTTGTTCAAGAAGAAAAACTATCGAAATAATAGTTACATAATCATCTAATTAAGAATTAATGCTTGAATTATGAATAAATATTATATTCCATATTTGAAAACAAGGATGATAATTTGTAGTTAATTGCAGTCAACCAAATAATCATTTAAACAAAGAGAACTACTACAAATTGCTGATCTGTATAGACCCGTCTGCATGCGACAAGGTAAGATATAGTGCACAGTATGTGGATATCCACGACTAGGAAAATACGAAAAGTAATATTAATAAAATCTTTGATTATACATTACGGACGTGAATAGAACAGGGCAACAGAATAAATGAATTTTTATTCAGACTTTTTGGCAAATTTTTTTTGACATACATTTTTAAAATGACTTTTTTGACATACATTTTTATTCAGACTCTTGATAGTAATGGTTTCAAATCTATGGAAAGATTAAATTAATTAAATTAATGAATAGCTGAAGGAAACTTATCAGGATCGTTACACTGTAGTTAGAGCTCTCAATATCCATTGTGCATCGTAAGCGAGAGACTTTTTTCACTAATTGCTTAATATTATCTACAAATCAAAACATTTGACGCCATAGAAACCTTCCGGATATCTATTGACGTGTGTTTCACATCCTATGTTTCCGTCTTCTCGGCGTTCTCCGCCAAGGCTTCACTTGTTATTATCGGTCGCCCTGCAACTATTGCTTCACAATAATTCCATACACATTCGTCATCATTTTACCTCGTTTATAAAGCTCTTCCATTTAATTATCATATTCACAATGCAGAAAAGCACGCACGCGCACACATACACGCATTCATACATGCGTGTTCATACACGCAACGCATTCATTCATAAACGTATATTTCTTCTTCTTCAAGCATTAGACCGTAGGTCCGTTGCGCACTCAGCAATTCATATAAATTATTTAAAAATAAGTTCAATTAAAGTCATTGGAGAAACATCACTTACATAATTTGATGCGTATTGTCATGCCAGGTATCCTCACCTACCGTGGTTCTTGTTTTGATTTCCAATGGGAACGTGACATTTTGTTTTAGTTATGAATTGAAAGAATTAACTGCAATAGAATTAATACTGAAACTAGTGGTGCTTCCAACGCACATACTTTCTCGCTCTGCTTCTAGTGTATTATACCAGCAAACGTTTTCCGTACCGACACCCGACATCCAAAACTCAAAGTCAACGAACCGGCACTTATACGAGTTCCACCACGCTTATTCGTACCACTACGCAACACCAACACTGCATGTGTCGAACAGAGCCATGAAAGAATAGAACCGACCAATAAAATGATAAATGCATGATGAAGAAACAATTGATACGATGGTACATACGCTTTACAAATACACGAAGAGAAGTAAAAAATTGTTAAAAGTTAAAAATTTGAACAAATATATACAGACATTTCCAGTACATTTATCGCAATTACTTATATTTTAGTCAAAACATAATTGTATCGATTTTATCATTAGGAACCGGCAATTTTCAATATGCGAAAAACATGTCTTTCAAACGTGACCAAGAAAGGCAGCGGTGAACCTCTTTAAGAAGTATTCGTAAGGCTAAAAAGTAATAATAATTTCGGAGCCGTTAGGGATCGTAAGTTTATCGCATGCCTTCTTGTTATAGTACCCTTAAATACTAAAATATCGGTTTCAAATTCCAGAGGCCTTGAGACGATGAGCCGAACGGTTTAGGCGCTAGCGTTGACCACAGACGGACAGACGGCCGTTTGGCCGTCAATCGATTTTGCAGTATGAAGAAGCAACAAATCATGGATTTTGACTACACCACAAGATAGAGGATTTTTTTCTAAATTTAGCAACAGGTTTTATCCACCTTTTTGTCACCAGGCCCCTGCTATAAGAGTTTTTCTGGCGATAATTCCCCGTTTTCCGCCGCACGATTACATAACTTTCTCTTCTCACGAAGTATTCGTAAGGCGAGAAAGTAAAAAGGACTTCGTTTCCGAAATACGGTGATCGACTTCCAGCAGTTTGCAACAAGCACTATTGTTTAAATATATTTACACAAATACCATTACCTTATTTCTAAAATTTCCCTACCCTGGTATATATTGCAGTAATAATACACACACACACACTCACACACACACACACTCGGATTTACAACAATGCTCGCTGACTGCGACTGCTGTCGGAAAGATTCACACACAGTGAGAGACAGAAAGGAACTCTCTTCAAGATTGGTCAATATTTGACAAAGGGATCATCAAATGTCCATTTGAATCAACAAACCTAACATCAAATAAAAATGAATTTTCCAAATATCATAAATAATGCATTATATTAGAACTGACCGTTAATAATTGACTGAACTTGTATACTTTCAATAACAAGCGAAATTCATAGTTACGTAGCACCTAGTGTCAGACGAAGAAAAAATTGGTACTCTTCTCGGACTGCGAGTTGGGCGCTCTGTGGTTTCAAATGGTTTCATAAACATCGATATTCCTGCAGTTTCTTGAATATTGAATGTCATTACACAGGAAATACATATCCACAGCACATTATAATATCTTTTTCGGTTATCTGAAGGTAGTGCATCCGTGCAACCTCAGCACGAGCCAACCCTGTTCAAAATTAAACACCATTTGGATGAAATCTGTTACCCAAATATTACCATTTTTCGTGCGGCACTTGATGGCGATAACTGAGCAATACATGTAAGAAAATGAAGGTTAGCTTTTTACCCTTATGACCCCGCATTTGTGAAATGCAGAAGAAAACTTGAAGGGAACAAAGAGGAGAAATGTTAATACGATATTAGTTTATTAGAAACTGCCAGTTCATGTACACAAAACAAGATAATGCATTCTTGTGCGGATAAAACTTTTTGAATTTGTATCTGAAAAAAAATCAACGGAACATGTACTACAATCATTTTTATGAATGGAGATGGATCATATAAAAGTACGTACACGAATGAAATGGATTGATAACATTTAACAGCAGAGCAGAAAGCAGCAAAGCCAACTTCAAGGAGCAGCATACGTAATAATGAACAGCAAATGACAGAACAAAAATATTGCGAAATGCTACCCTGAGTATCACACTTCCGCATTGCCAATCCACTCACCGGCGTACGGTCGTAGGCAAACGCGATGACTTTCTCACCGCGCGCACTCCACATAGTACCTGAGTCACCCCACCAGGGGCGTGCTCGGCGTGCCGGTGTGGCCCGGTTCCGCATGTTGACGCGCGGGCGCTTCGCGACTGGCAAATTGGACGGAGCGATGAAATAATTGGATTAACTTTCCGTCGTCGCTCTGCTCTCTCGCTTTAATTAATTGCTAATATAATTAGAATGCTCAGGCCTCAAACGCCGCGCCGGGAATTGCAGATGGCAGCAGCGCCGGCGTCCGTCCGGGCACGCGCGAAACGCGGACGGTTGCGCGCGTTAGCTAAATAACAGTCGCCGATCGCTGTTTGCGAGTTGCATGGCTCGACATCGGAGGCACGCGCGGCGGTAGTGAGGTGCTCCGGCCTCCGTGTATTTGACTTGCTCCTGCCTGAATGTTATTGGGTGACTCTATTACATAAGCCAACAATTCTGTTGGACTACCAGGGCAAGCCAGCTGCTATGTCAAGAAATTAGATTGGTTGTAATATATTCTACATTATAAAATAAATATAAAATATATTTATCAGAGCGTTTAAGAAATTAGCTAAATTTCCATTTATTCCTTGGTCTGAATATTATAAAGTAAACTTACCACAAACATCGCAACGTTTTAATAGGTGAAGAATAAAGATGTAGTTTTTTTTTCTTTTAATACTTGTTTTCAGGAGATGAATTAAGTAGTTCGCCCAGTATATTATCATTTTCGCCGTTAATCGTCTGACATCTTGTATTAAAGAAAAGAGAAATTGTTTATCACCACATGCTACATAAAATAATACTAGTGGAAAGATTGTTAAATTAACACAGGTGTTGTCATTGCCAACAATGTTGGTTGGAAGATTGTTATCTAATTTGAGGCAAAAACATGTAAACGATGGAAAGTAAAAAAAATAGCGTAGTTGAAATTCAAGTTTTTATTTTTACAACATAGAACATTGCTTTGAAGTATACATGAATCTAACTTGACCATTATTAAAAGTAAAATAAAAGAATTGGTGAACCGAGAGCAGATGACTGAAACGTTCAAATGCGATTCTGAGACATTTAGAAGAAGTCCAATAGTGTAGTTAGAAGAGTTAGATGAAAAAGAATTAATAAATGAAGAATATCACAACAAATGATTTTAAAACAACTACTGAAAATAAATATTACACCTGGAGAGTGATTTTTTATTTTAGATTCAATTACGTAATGTGAATTATTTCCGGTTGAGAATGTTAACATTTGTCAATTTCTCTCCATTTTTCAAACCAAATCAATAAATCAAAATCAACTCCAAATCAATAACTTGTAAACATTTATAAGCGTCATAATCAACATTTTCTTCCGGGCTAGGGGGCCGTGGTCTATTGAAAAATATACTTCCAAAGGTTTCGTCCGTAACTGCGACGGACATCCTAAGTGGCGATGTCTCGGACGAAGAATTCACTTCGATGGTTTCCCGATGACTGATGGAGCCGCCCGGTCAGCGGGGATATTTGTACCAGCGGGACTGTGGTGAGGGCCGGCTGTTGATAGGCTCCGATCGGGCGATGTGGCGGAAACGCTCGCTGCGTGTTCGTGACTGTTATGTTTTTGCGTGCCTATGCGAATACTGTCACGTGTTTGTTTGTAAATAGGTTTTGGTTTTGTCTGGCGGATAACGGGGATACAAACCGGATTAATTTTTACTCCCTCCTCCTTTCTATTGAAATTCCGGGGATGTTTGTGAATTTCAATAGTTTCACGGTGTAACCTTGCATGGTAGTGAGATGTGGTGGCTAAAACATCCAAACCCCCAAATCGTATGTCATGTTCACGGCCAGAGAAAGCGTGTTCAGCTACTGCCGACTTTTCAATGTAGCCAAAACGGCAGTTCCGCTTGTGTTCTGAAAGCCTGGTATTGATGCTCCGTTGTGTAGTACCAATGTATATAGCGCCACAGGAACATGGGATTCAACAGACACCTGCTGTTGTTAAGGGATCTCTTCTGTCCTTGGCAGGTCGAAATAAATTTCGAAGCTATGAAGTAGGTTTGAAAATGGTTTTTACGTTATGTTTTTCTAATACTTTCCCTATACGGTCCGTGATGTTTCATCACATAAGGCAGGGTTACTTTCAATGTTTGGGTGGCATTTGTTTTAGTGCGTGAAGTTTTCTTTGGATGGAGTGCTCTCTTGACTTCCGTGACAGAGAATCCGTTGGCCTGCAGAGCTCTGTTGAGATGCCTTAATTCCTCGGGTAAACTGTCACATATCCGTGTCGCACGATTAACTAGACTTTTCATCATAGCTCTCTTCTGACTTGGGTGGTGATTAGACATTTTGTTGAGATATTTTATCTGTGTGAGTGGGTTTGCGGTACACATTGTGACCCAGTGATCCATCTGCAGTCTTGGTGACAAGTACATCTAAGAAGGCCAGCTTGTCGACTCGTTCCTTTTCCATTATGAACTGAATGCGAGGATGGATCCTGTTGAGATAGTCGAGGAAATCGTCGAAGGTGTCATCTCCGTGGCTCCATACGACAAATGTGTCGTCAACATACCGAAACCAACACTTAGGTTAAAGAGGCGCGGTGTTCAGTGCTGCAGTTTCAAAATTTTCCATGTGTAAATGGGCGACGACTGGACTAAGGGGATTACCCATGGCGACCCCGTCATTTTTTTCATAAAATTCTCCATTCCATAGAAAGTATGTGGTGGTGAGAACATGTTTAAACAAAGCTGTAATGTCATCTGGAAAAATATCTTGGAGTAATGACATAGTTCCATTCACCGGTACCATCGTGAAGAGTGAAACGACATCAAACCTGATGAGGATGTCCTCAGGCTGCAATGTAAGTGATTTTAGTTTCTCAATGAAGTGCATTGAATCTTTGACGTACGTGTTATTTTGACCGATGTGCGGTTTCAATAAGTTGCAGAGATATTTGGAGACGGCGTAGGTAGGAGAGCCAATAGTGCTAACAGTAGGTCGTAACGGTACCTCTGGTTTGTGGATCTTCGGCAGTCCGTATAGTCTCGGTGATAATGCTTCTGATATCCTGATAGAACGTTGTTTTTATTCAGGGATTGACGAGTCCTTGAGCAGTTGGTTGGTTCGGCGAAGTGTTCTTGCTGTGGGATCTCGCGGCAGCTTGGTGTCTGTGGATCCAAAATGTCCTCCACCTTCTTCCAGTTGTCAGATGTGCTGATAACGACCGTTGCATTACCTTTGTCTGCCGAAAGTATAAGGATGTCCTTGTTGCTGTTTAAATTATTCACGGCTGTCTTCTCTGTAGCAGTGGTACAAATATCCCCGCTGACCGGGCGGCTCCATCAGTCATCGGGAAACCATCGAAGTGAATTCTTCGTCCGAGACATCGCCACAGAGGATGTCCGTTGCAGTTACGGACGAAACCTTTGGAAGTATATTTTTCAATAGACCACGGCCCCCTAGCCCGGAAGAAAATGTTGATTACAACTCCGGCCGTGAAAGCCTACATTGTTATTTATAAGCGTCATTACATTTTATTATCCAACTACCTTAAATCCGATTGCCGAAGCATTTTTTAAAATCAAAATTACGTATTAAATGCCATGTTTGGAATGTTTGGATTTTCTCAAGCAGTCAAAACGAACATGTAGAAAACAGTGCAATTCCTCATTTTACTACGAAATAGTAGTCGCGATCCTGGTTTTAAAGCCCTGAGACTGAATTTTGGAACACGGAATAATATGTAATGCAGGTTGCACGTGCGCCTGATTCCCAAATCTGTCACAATCTGCTAACTTTTAGGGTTTTCGCCTGAAACATTTGCAGTAATACTCTCAGTAATTGTTGATTACTTCTCACAAAACAAGAAACTCCCTAATCTTTTAGTCCTTTCTTTAGTGTAAAATAACAGGAAATGTTCCGTTGCCGTGTGGTATAACACATTTATGACAGAATTAATCTGTGTAGCGCACTGTCGACGCCTCCACATGACCAGTGTCACATGAATAGCTCCTATCAATCGTGCCATCCACTAAGCCCAATCTCCTAAGACGTCATTATTTCCGAACCCATTCTCACCACTCGACTGTTCTCATTGTCGATGCCCCTCTGCCCGTCCAAGCAGTGCTGATTGCTCGAGCAGTCCTTTCCGTCCAAGAAGTCACTTTCCGAATTACTCCTTATTTCCCAAACCAGTCCTCGTTGTCCAAACGAGAACTCACTGCACTAACAATTCCTCATTGTCGTACTCAGCCTTCATTTCCAAATCATTCTTATCGTCTAAGCCATCCTCGCTACCCAAGCCGACTAGGACGGTCTAAACGGATGGTCTAACAGCCTCCAACGCCTATTCCGCCCATATTTTCTCCATCTCTCGCCACCCTCCCTGACTGGCTGTCGTGAAGTGGCAGCTTTTATTGCTCCTTCGGAGGGCAAGCGCTCCTCGGAACTACAACCCCCACCCTCGTGCGGTCGCAGACAACCGGAAACGTGGTCGTCCGTCGGGGAGATGGACGGACCGGACGCCGCAGGGAGCAGCACCGTCGGCTGGCTATTTATACGGCTGTCCCGACGGCGGTGCCTGTTATGGCCCGGGATATGCACGCTCATATACTGGTTCGTTGCGGTTCGGGCAATGAAGTTGTGTTGGCTGAACGAACGGAGGTAGCAGCTGGACAACATTGCGGCTAGCGTAGAGGAAACGAGCAGGAAATGGAAGAGACATTGGAATCAGGGAAGGAGAATTCGGTGAGTATTATAGGGGACAACAGAGAAGACAGCGTTACCGCAAGAGTAGGCTAGTACTGGTGAAAACCTAGTAAAACAGACAACCGACTAGAATCAGAGAATAACGAATTTAATCTGTACATGAGAGCCAGGAAGAAAATTTATGTTTTCACGTGAGTCACTGGTAACAGAATTAAATGTCAATTGTGTTTTTCTTAAAACGTGGAAAGAAGGCATTTTTTTGCACTTTTTTTATTTACGACTAGAATCAGATGTGGTTTTCTTTCTTTCTTTCTTTCTCTCTTTCTTTGGGAAGAGGAAGATTTTATTAATAATGCCAGTAATTTTTAATGAACATCGTGGTTAGTTTATAATTAAAAATTTATACTAAGAAACACTGAACACTTGAAGCCGTCAATTTAATTATTGTTGGAATATATTCAGCATTTTTAACCTAATGCCACATAAGTTTTATCTTCATTCTCGAATAATAAACCCGAGTTTACAATCCGAATCATGACGTTAGGCACAGCCTTATCGCAGACGCTACTAATGCCACATAAATCTACATAACAAGTTCGTCAGTGCTTTACCCAGACAGTCGGCCGTTAGAATTGCAGTGCACTCGTCATTAGCAAATAATGCGAATGAAATACACAAATCTCAAAGGCTTAATAAAAATTCGGAATTTTAAAAAAACAATTTATCTACTATATGACGACCTACACTCAAGCACCTTTCTGAATGTAAATTCAACAAGGAGATCAAGGAGGAAAGAGGAAGTAAATTATTATTCTTCCCGGAAATTTTCTTCAAAATGCGTACTATTTGCATGCGAGGAAATGCCGCTTGGCAACGGAGGAGTCCCGGGGAGGAGGCAGCGTAAACTGACCTTGCAGACGACGTCGCTTTCTCGTTGGCGGGGTTGAGGGGCGAGGGCACCTCGGCTCTGAGTGCCAGGGTTCCTCGAAGAGCGGAGGGCGGGGCGACTGCCGCGGGCGCCCCGCGACAAATGGACGCATAAACTCCGCTCCAGAACAAGATCAGGAGAAAGGCTTGCGAAAGCAGAAGTAGAGAGTAGTGTTGGGATAACGGAAAGAATTGAGAAGATACACACATACAAAGGGAACCGTAAAGGAGAGACAAAATAATGGAAGAATCCAGAGAAAAATTAGAAAGTGGGTTTTGAAATAAAAAAAGGAAGATAGAAAAGGACAACGCAGAGGAGAAAACGCGAGGTGAGGGATAAGACATTGTAAGGATGAAAAAAATAAATAAAAAAGGCTAAAGGCCTTAGTTGCCAAGCCTTCAAACATAATAAAAAAATAAATAAAAGCTGCACTAAAAGTAGAAAGCAAGATTAGAAAAATATTGAAACAAAAATGAATGATTAGGGAAAAAAACAATAAAAAGAAAAAAAAAATAATGAAAAAATCAACAGGAGGGAATCGAAATTTAGACAAAGATCAGAAGTTGAAAGAAGAGGAGACTATAATTTTGGTGATTGAATGGCAGCATTAGAAAAACGGTTTCTAATTACTAATTACGGGTATTAACATTATAATTTTATATTAACAGGGAACGGATTTCTGTGTATGTACATATTTATTAAATAGGCAAATATAGGCACTAATTTGCATTAACTTTTTATTTCAGAATATGTAGAATTGAAAAATGTTACCTTTGTTTTCCTAATTTTTCCATAGCTTGGGTTTTGATACATATTTGAATATAAGTGTATATATTTTCCATATTTCTTAAAACATGAGTAATATCATGCTTAACAGTGAAACTTCATTAAATATTAAAATTGCATCTCAAAAAAAGAGCTTAAAAATTATCAGTAATTCCTTAAACTTTAGAGGTTCTTATAAAAAATAGGGAAAATTAACAATGGGAAAGCAAGTACGGAAACTGTTACTGTTTTAATTCATGTGAAGAATAGATCCCCGGCAAGCACCAAATACTCCAAAAACAAGAATGGCCTTCAAAACCAGATATATGTGATCGTCAGCCTCTTGTGAGAACTTAGTTACTTGCTATCTTGATTTTTTAGGCATGTAATTAACATAGATTTTTCTTCAAATATTCAATAACTTTATAATAGTATATTCAAATAAAATGTTCAATAATTAGTCTTCAGTATTTACTACTATTTAAAATTATAGGGAATTAATAACTTACGTGAATACTTAGTCTTCTCATGTATTTTTACACATTTTTTCAGCATAATCAAGTATGACTAGAGACCAGTTGGTTTTAATGTTTTTGGTCGTTCGTTCAAAAATGCTAGAATATTCTCTTCGTTAATGCCTGGAACATTCCTTTTCGTTCGTCAATCACAAAGTAAATCATAAGATTTTTCATAAGTGGTTACAGATTTAGAAAGCATAAAAGTATATCTTGCATCGTCTGCTTCTTCCAGAATAACATTGGCACGAAAGTATCTGCTGATTCTTCGAAATTCCGGGATTTTTTTCTCAATCAGCTTGCATTACCAGAAAAAGCATTCAACTGTATAATCACAAACATAGTAAACAGTACAACCAACCTTTGCTACAGAAAACCGAGAGAAATGACAATTTTTTTACTGATGAAAGTGAAAAATGTTTATTTTCAATAAACAATAAACTACAAATTACAAAAAAACATTGTATGTGACTCGTCCTCCATTAGTCTTCAAGGACTCGTGACATAAATAACTACTTTTTTGTTATTTACGTCGGTAAACACGCGCATAGCTCCTTAGCAATCAAACATCTAAACAACGCTTTAAGAGCACGTCCATAGCAGCGGCTGCTAAAATGCTCCAGAGTCCATTAATAGTTATTTACGATAACAGTATCGTAACACATCTTATTAAAATACGAGATTGGAAAATTATCAAACGAGAGTCGATAGGAGCGAGTTTGATAACCAATCGAGTATTGTAATAAGATGTTACGATACGTACATCGTACAACGTTTTATCAACTTTGAAAAAACGCATCTGAAATACTGACATTTATATATTTTTCTTCTGAGAAATGTGGCCAGCATATGTGATTTTGTTGATCGAGATTAGTGGGAAACAAAAGAACGAGAAAAGAAGTCGTGTAAAGAAGTAGGGTATACGCATGTGAACTATTTGTTGCTTCAGAAAATATGATTGAGATATCAATAAGAATGGATGATGAAATTGAAAGAAGAGCAACTTATGCTCTGAATTGTTTAATACCAGAAAAGTCAAGAATGTCTTACGAGAAAGAATATAAAATCTTTGAAGAATGGTGTAGAGAAAAAAATGTTTCCGATATTTTTGGAAAAGTTATGCTGGCATATTTCACTTTTAAAGCTGAAAAAGAGAAGCCCAGTTCAATGTGGTGTCACTACTCCATGCTACGAAGCACAATTTCACCCATTAAAAATATTGATAAAAATAAGTATACGCAATTGGTCGCGTTTCTTAAGAGGCAAAGTGAGGGATATATACCCAAGAAATCGGGAAGTTTTGCAAAAGAAGATATTCATAGATTTTTACTGAAGGCAGGTGACGATCGTTATTTAATGATAAAGGTAATATTAATCATCATCATCATCTTCACGGTCTAGGCCCAACAACCTGTTCCGGTTCGATGGTCCACCGTTTTCTTGGTCTCCCAGGATCTTGTTTTCCAAGAGGCCGATATTTCCATGCCTTTTGAGGAAAGCGCTGCTTCTCCATTCTGTATAGATGTTGGGTCCAATTTCTTTTATATTTTTGGATTTGATCGAGGACTGATACAACTTTTAACTCTTTTCGAATATCTTGATTTTTTTCGTGATCTGCTTTCGTACAACCTTTTACTGCACTCAGAAACTTCATCTCTGAAGCCTGTATTCTGCTCATTTCTCTTCGTTTCAAAATCCAGCATTCCCTACCGTATAGCAGGGTTGGTATTGCCATTGTCTTGTAGAATTTAACTGTGTTTCTTTTCGGGTTTTCTTACCAAGGGTTCTTCTTATGGTTCCACACATTAACTGGAACCGCGAGAGTTTCTTCTCTACATCTCTGTCGTAGTTGTATGATATATCGTTTCCTAGATTATTAAAATTAATTACTTGGTTCAGAACGTGGTTTTCTATCACTACCTTAGTTCTCACTGGATACTCCCTGCAAAATGCCATAATTTGGGTTTTTGGTGTGGTAATTTCACAGTTATAATATCTGGCTATTTTGCTGAGTTTGTAGATATTATCCTTAAGTTCATGTTCTATTTCAGCAATCAAAACTTGATCGTCTGCATATAAGATGGAATTTAAAAACAGTTTTCTGCAATCTCAATACCACAAGAGGCGTACCAGTTCCATTCATTCAGCATCTCATCTATGTACAGATTAAACAGAGTTGCTGATAAGCTACAACCCTGTCGTACTCCCAGATTTATTTTCAGAAATGTTTTGCCGATTTTGAAACCAGTGTCGATACATATTCTTGTTCCAGCGTACAGGCTTTTAATTACTTGGATGAGATGGTAAGTTATCCCCCTCCTAATTAAAATTTCCCACAGCAGTGGTCGTCTAAGTTTATCAAACGCTTTGGGTCATTCCATGCAAAAAAGTAGGAAATTTGACACTACATCTCAGAATGTAAAAATACTTTGCCACCTTACTTATCATGATACCTGCTTGAAGGTACAATATTTTTGTCTCATCAGCCATTGTTTAGCAACAATGGTCAGTTGAAATATTAGGTTAGCCGTCTGTAGATATTCCGTTATGTTTTTTTCCGAAGATATGCAAACAAGAAAAAAATATGGAAGTGACACTATTTATAGAAGAAATGTAAAGGATAATTTTACACCAAAGATCTTTTTTTTACCCTGAGTCTTTTACAATTAGAAAGAAAACAAATTCTAAAAAATGTAAAAAATTGAAATGTAATATTTTTAAATTCTTGAATTTTGGAAGGAATAATGCTGAAAGTACTTTCAAGCTACTCTGTAAATTTTAACATGGAATTTTGAATAGTTTTAAAGTTATGAATAAAAGTATCTTACCGGCGCTCCATAAACGAATTCATCCCAGCTGCTAGAGCCATCGCGCCTCAGCCCTCTTCATCAGCACTCGGCGTTACTTCTTTCCTCCAAAGCGCGATGGTGGATTTCGCAAAACTACTTCTCGAGAAGTTAATTTTGCCGTACGAACTACATGAAGAGATACGCCAAATTCGACCATTATTTTTTGTTCACTCCAACTTTTTGGTAAACACGTTAAAATCATATATTTCTCATTAGCTGTTTTCACATTTGAAAATTTTTCTTTGAATTGTGTCAACGTTTCTTCTCCTTCATTGCTTTTTGTACTCACATGAAATAATTCAGAAACTGCTTTAATTACGGCACTCACCTTTCCCCTTGCGTACGATTTCTCTCGGGTTTGTTTTCGCAATAACAATGATGATTGACCCACAGAATTCTAAATGTTTACATTACTGATAATGGCTTCCTCTGCAACTCCTGGGGCTACGTACTCCTCTTTACTTGACGTTTTCACTTCACTGTTTCAGTTCAGTCACTAAAATCTGCATTGGGCATTTTGGATATTCTGTGACGACGCAGATCGCATATTGCTTCACCTACCACTAAATTCGATATTTTCTTCCGCATCCCCTCTGTGATCTTTCTCTTAGCCACCCGACTTTTGTGCTTCTCAAGTCCGAATGGATTGTAGCACCAAAGCCTGTTAAACATATTCACAATCTTTGGCATTTTGTATCACGATGTGTCACTGAACAGTAACACGCGGAAACCAAGGCTGTAAACTGGTGTCAGGATCCCTTCGAAGGCATCGATGGATATCCCTAGGGAATAAACTTGGCGGTGCCTGGCTAACATTGCCTCACCCCTCGCTGGGCAAGGGCACGCGACTTTCAACCTTAAGAGCAAAATGCGCGTATACTTTTTATTTAATAACTTTTTTTGAGATTCCATCGCGACAGTTTGCAGAATGGTTATTTATTGGTTCTTCTGGCAGTGTGTAAGATATGAGAGAAAAGAAAATATTACTTTTGAAGAAAAAAGTATTTGTTTAATTTATTAGCATTTTTTACTTTCTCGCCTTATGGATACTTCGTAAGAAGAGAAAGTTATGTAATCGTGCGGCGGAATTTTCGTCAGAAAATCTCTTATAGCAGGGGTCTGGTGACAAAAAAGTGGATAAAACCTGTTGCTAAATTTAGATAAAAATCCTTTATCTCGTGGTGTAGTCAAAATCCATGATTTGTTGCTTCTTCATACTTCAAAATCGATTGACGGCAAAACGTCCGTCTGTCCGTCTGTGGTCAACGCTAGCGCCTAAACTGTTCGGCCGATTGTTTTTAAAATTGATATTCCTCGATGGTTTTTACTCGTCTCAAGGCCTCATGAATTTGAAACCGATATCTTAGTATTTGAGGGCACTTTACATAAAGCCCATTTTGAGATTTTCTAAATTAAAAGAAAATGGCTCAATATTTTTTTATTATATTTTGTTGTTGAATAGTGCGAAGTTGAAGGGAATGACGTAGAAATCGTTTTCGTTGATGGGCCCAATTTTTGAAAATTGCAAAAAACTGTTTAAAAACTGCAAAATTGAAGATAGAGATTTTCGCCTCAGACAAAGTCGATTGTACAAAATTAGCACTTCAAATAAGGTCATGAACCCTTTTTTGGAAAAACGAGTAGTTTTTGCGTAAATTGCGATTCAAATTTACAAAAAAAAAATTCTCAAAAACCGCTCCAAATTTTTTCTTTAAATTTTCTGCACGTGTGTAATAAGGGACGGTAAATATATAAATAAACTAGTGGTGCTATAGAATGGCACATACTTTCTCGCAGTAGTTATTTTCCAAATGCCGATCATCGGTTAAATTATGTGGAGTAAGCCGTTCACCGCTTGCTTTCTTGGTCATGTTTTTTGAAAGACATGTTTTTCACATGTTGACAATTACCGGCTTCCTAATGATAGAACTGATACAAGTCCGTTTTGACTGAAATATAAGCAGTTGTTCCGCATGTCGGTCCCGTAGCGCGGTTGGTTAATGCACCTTCGGGTTGAGATCTTCAATAAGGAAGGTGCCGAGTTCGATCCCCCGAGGGGGATTTTAATTTGATGAATGTGATGTTGCAGGAAAAAAACATTGAAGTGTGTAGATACTTTATTGAACATCAATTTGAAGTACTTCTACTCAAGAATGGAATCAATGCAGATAAATTGACAGGACTTGTCTGTGTTTTCCGTAATTGCATCTTCTAAACAATTTTTCAACTCTGTTATTCGATTTCTGAAGCATATGACATGTCAAATCAACTGTTATCTAGTATATATCTCTATGAACCAATTTAGGTAAAATTATGAGCATTTTAACGTTAAATTGTAATACAATATAACCAGAAGACATGCGATAAACGTACAATCCCTAACGGTTTAGAAATTATTATTACTATCTAGCCTTCCGAATACTTCGTAATGCTGTTTATCGCTGCCTTTCTTGGTCATGTTTGAAAGACATGTTTTTCGCATGTTGAAATTACCGGCTCCTAATGATAAAATCGATAGAATTACGTTTTTACTAAAATATAAGTAATTGCGATAAATGTCGGGGAAATGTCTGTATATATTTGTTCAAATTTTTAACTTTTAACAATTTTTTTACTTCTCTTCTTGTAGTTGTAAAGTGTATTACCATGTATCAATTGTTTCTTTATCATGCATTTACCATTTTATAGGTCGGTTCTATTCTTTCATGGCTCTGTTCGACAGAGGCGGTGTTGGTGTTGCGTAGTGGTATAAGTGCCGGTTCGTTGAATTTGAGTTTTGGTTGTCGGGTCTCGGTACCGAAATGGTTTGCTGGTATAGTACACTTTTGCTTGTTTATGAAGTAGTGGAATGGCAATAAGGACCGTAAAGAAGCAGAACGAGAAAGTATGTGCGTTGTAAGCACCACTAGTTATATTATAAACGAGTATCTGAAACCTTAATATATTATCAACTGCTTAAAATATGATCATTTATCTTCAAAATAGGGTGCTCGTTTTTTAAGTTTTATTTATTTTATGAATGCATAATTATTTTCATTATTGAGTATATTGTGTCTTCGTCCATGTTTAATACGTAATTGTTGCTAAATTGCTAAAGATAAATTGTCTTTTGAGTGTTCACCATTAGTAGATTAATGTAATTAAACATGAAAAAATCTGAGACTCACTGTCAGAAAACCTGAAATTTTGCATGGAATGGCCCTTGCACATAGTCAATGAAAGTTATGTGTGTTTCAAGATTTTATTATCTTCTTTTCAATTAGTATTTTGAAAGTAAATACACTATCTGAAGAAGATCGTCCTTTTCTAAATCCGTTTTGTTGTTCACTGATGATGGTGTCAGTTATTGGTTTCAGTCTTTTGGAGAGTATTCTAGTATATACTTTATAAACAGCAGTTAGCAAACTTATTTTTCTATAATAACTGCTAATATTAATTGTAGGGTATATTTTGAGCTTGTCGAAGAGAAGAAATGAAAAATATGATGGTAAAAGATGTAGTTGTCTATGATACATTTTTTAAAATTAAGTTTCCAAATACGAGAACTAAAATGTGAGAGAATTTGTTATCACGAGCGGAAATGTCGTAGGATTTATTGTTTCGAGACGTTGAAAAAATACACTAGTCTTCGCCATCTAAAAACAAATCATAATTGCTTGTTGTAAATTACAAAAATGGGAAATGCACAATACAACTTACTGGCATTAACACATTTGGGGCCATTTCTAAACTTATTGGAGTTTGTCTTGGAATTAACTGGACATTGCTTTCGAAGATCATCTGCTTCTTTTTTAACTGATGCAGGTGCTGATATACATACGTTGGAAAGACAGGGAGGATGGAAGTCTAGTTCCGTCTTCATCTGCGGGAATTAATTTAAATAATTGTAGAAATATTGTAATCAATGTTTATAATAAATAGATGTTCTTTGAAGTGTTAATAGTAGGCTTTGGAATATTACAAGAATTTCGTCCTTTTTTGTCTCCCATGTCCTATTTGCCCATTTTGTCCCATTTGTTGCACTTGTCCCATTTTTCTTTGTCCTCCTTTCCGTGCACTTGCCCTTTTCGTCACATTTCATCACATTTGTCTCTTTTGTCCCTTTGTCCCCTTTACCGTTTGCCCCTTTGGTTTATTTTGTCCCCTTCCCTTTTTGTTCCTTATTCCATTTCGTCTCTTTGTCCCATTTAGCTCCTTCGTCCCGTTTTGACCATCGTCCCATTTTATTCCTTTGCCCCATTTATCAACCTGTACCATTTTGTCCCCTGTTCCATTTTCCCCATATCCCATCTGACCCCTAGTCTCATTTGTTCCATTGTCCCCTTATCTCATTCGTGCCTGATCCTATTTTGTTCCTTTAACCCATATTGTCCCATTTGTCTCGTTATCCCGATTGTCTAATTTGCCCTTTTATCCCATTTTCTTCCTTTCTTCCCATTTTCCATTTTTTTCCATTTTGCCTCCATTGTCCCATTATCCCCATACCCTCTTTGTCATTTTTTTCCCTACTTTGTCCCTCTTGTCCTCACTTGTCCCCCTTCGTCCTTTTGGTCCTTTCGCGCACTGTGATATTTATTTAAAAACTGTACCAACATCCTGTACCAACGACTTTTCTTACTGAACATTGAGCGTGGTGACAATTCTTAACTCACGAAAGTGTTAAATGTTTATTTTTGAATAACCAGAAATAACAAAAAACGTTGTATGTAACACGTCCTCTATTAGTCTTTAAGAACTCGGTCGGAAGATTAACTACTGGGCTTGGCTATCGCTCTGTCCCGCAGTTAATCTTCTGGTCACGTCCTTAAAAACTAATTTAGGGAATTTGTTACAAAAATAACTATTTCTTAACTTTCCTGACCATTATTCAAAATATTTGAATTGCTATTGTTTCATTAGTTTTACGATCCATAATAATAAAGTTTAATATTTTATAGCAGTATTGTGCAAGTTGAATACAATGGCCAAGTTTCCTACATCCGGAGTATTTAGTCAACGTTTACAGAACCTTCCCCGCAGCGTTTCTGCCACTAACCCGACAGCATTAAGCGCCCCGCCGAGGGCCCCGTTTCTTGCCAGCGCAGCACCTCCGCGGTCGCCCACCACGCCGAGGAGGACGCCTCGCCCGCAGCGGTGCCGGCGGCGGGGCGAGGGGCGAGGCGAGGGGGCGTGGCGGCAACAAATGGCGGCGCAAACTCCGCCTCGCAACAAGGCGGCCGTGGAAATTACCGTTGCCGGGGGGGCGCTCGTGCGGGGCGCAATTAAGGTGGCCTTTTGCGCGCGCGAAAACATTCCTAATTACAAAGGGCCGCCATTAAGCCGTGATACAAAGAGTGGCGGCGGGGGGTGCGGGAGGGCGCGGGAGGGACGCCGCGCCGCCGCCGCCGCCGGGAGGGCGGCGCCAGTGGACCTCCTGGCGGCGAGGACACGGAGACAGACGCGTGGGCGGGAACCACAACGGAGAGAGGTGTATAGGAAAGAAGATGTGAGCGTAAACATGGGATGGTTAGGGACAAAAGGAAGTAGCGGAGGAGAGAAATGGGAGAAAAGCGGGGAGGACGCGACATAGACACTAGGTTGCGGGGTCGAAACGGGAAAGAACGGAGGGAGGATGTGAAGATGACGAAGGGGAAGGGTGGAAGGAGGCGGGGCAGGTGCGTGGAGTGAATCCGGAATGAGGAGAAGGGCGGAGTTGGGAAACTCTGAGCAGAGAGGGATAGTACGTGGAAATAAACGGTGGAGGATAATACTACGAAGAAGCGGAAGGATGACGGGGTCAAGCGAGTACGATCAAATAAGTTCAAGGGAAAACGTGGAGCGCCGAGGAAGGCACGGAGGTTAATGAGGAAACATGGAAGGGCCAGGGGAAGTGGCTGGGGACGGGGTCAGGGGCGGAGACGTGGGTGAACACGGAGGTGGTGACAGGGGCAGGAACGGTGAAGGGACGGGGGGGTGGAGGGCAAGGACGATCGAGGGCGGCAGGGCCGAGGGGGAGGTTAGGAGCGGGGACGGATGCGGGAGGGGCGACTGGAATTGTGGGATGGCGTCGTAGCGGCAGCAAGAGAGGTGGAGACGGACTGGGTGCGGAGTGGAGCCGGACGTTCCCACCAGCGCCCTGATCGTGGCGGAGGCCCGTCCCAAGAAAGCCTTTTGATCTCGCGCGTCGCTGGCGTGACTTAATAGTATAACACGCTGTTGCGGTGTCGTAGGCGCTAAGCCCTGCGGAGAAAAGGAAGAAGGAATTGTTGTCGCAACAGACCACGACTGTCCAGGTGAAACGCCACGCTTTGGTCTTTGCAAAACTGCAGGCGACCTGCGAATGAGATAGGGATTATGTTATTTGACTCAATTTTGAACAATTGGCGTGTTTGGTCGTGTGTCATTTGATTAATTCGAAAAGGTTTGAATCATGGCTGGTGATTGCATGCCATTCAATCCTTCAGAAAAGTGTAAAAACTTTGCAAAGTTATTTAAATGACATTTACACTCATGAAATTAAGATCAATAATGTATAAGAATGCATGAGGTATTAACAAATGAGAGCAGTGATTCACAAAAAAATATCAATTTTCTTTACCTAGTTTTATAGACCACACACTCCTTAGTGCCCAATTTTAAGCTGCAATTCATCTATCTTAGGAGGCGGTATGTATGGATTCCTGTGTCAATGTGCCATAAAGCGCGCATTTCCATTGTCTCATTCAAGCAATTGTCAACTTTTTAAATATTTTATTTATTCTTGTTTGGCATTTCTGTTTTCCAAGTGTGTTTACATCTGATTTCAATAATGTTTTAGGGTGAACCATCCTCAGGTCTGTCAATATACTTACTGTATAAGTTTGTTAAATGAGAAAAAACAAGTTTGTTAATCAATCATTATTGTTGTGTGTGTATGTGTGAGGGTAATAAAGAGACAGAGTGCAAGAGATTATATTTTTAGATAGTTGTTAACTAAAGGAAATGGCGAAAAGATTTGTTGACACGTCAGAGAAAGAAATAAATGATATTATTCGACAAGCTACTCCAGAGGAAAACAATAAAAGTTGAAATTATGTTCGGAAACGATTCAAAAATTTTTTCTAATGACAAAAGTTTTAATTAAGAAAAAGACACACCATTTCAAGACATTGAGAACATTTTGAAGTAAATGAAATCAAATAAGTGAAACCAGAATATTGTAGTAAAAATCCATAATATAGTAACGTAAGTTAATTTCAACGCAATACGTACTGCTGCGGAGAACGTTGTTTACCGTATTCCCCAGATACGAAAATAGTTATTCTCTCAGACAGCGGATTTCTAACGGAATATCCAATACTATGAAATTACATTGCTCAATAATTTCATATAAATTACGACAAAAGTAACATCGAGAACGACAATAATAAGTACGATTCTCTACGATTAAATAATATAAGAACAATGTAAATAAAATGTTTTATGTACATTAGGATATATAATAAAATGTATTAAAAATAAATAATTAGACACAATATACCCAAAAGAGATTATATTTTCAGATAGTTGATAACTAAAGGAAATGGCGAAAAGATTTGTTGACGCGCCAGAGAAGGAAATATATATATATATTTTTTATATATATATATATATATATATATATATATATATATATATATATATATAAAATTCTCGTGTCACAGTTTTAGTTACCATACTCCTCCGAAACGGCTTGACCGATTTTGATGAAATATTATATGTATATTCAGTAGGTATGAGAATAGGTTGTTATCTATTGTTTATGCCCCTTAGTGGTAAGGGTGGTCCACCCCAATTTTTTTTTAATTTTTCGGACTAAACATTTTAGGCAACCCGCTACACACGGCGGTATTTCACCAGCTATACGGTGTTTCTCCATATTACGCACCTGCTCAGCGATGTGAAGAATCTGCTAATAAATGTGAATAACACGGAGAGAGACAGTGAAAGAGAGAGACGGTGAAAGAGAGAGAGACGATGAAAGAGAGAGAGACGGTGAAAGAGAGAGAGAGGCAGAAAGAGAGAGACGGAAAAGGGAAAGAGACGGAGAGAGAGAGACGGAGAAAGAGAGACGGAGAAAGACAGAAAGGGACGGAGAAAGAGACGGAGAAAGAGAGAGAGACGGTGAAAGAGAGACGGAGAAAGAAAGGGACGGAAAGAGACGGAGAAAGAGAGACGGGGAAAGAGAGACGGAGAAAGAGAAAAAGAGACAGGGAAACAGGGAGAGAGACAGAGAAAGAGAGATGTAGGGGCAGAACAACGTCTGCCGGGCTCAGCTAGAAAAATGTTTGTCTCCGCGATACATTGTTGCTTTAGGTTTGAGGAGTCTTAAGCATATTAGAGTCTAATATATCATTAATTTTATAATTAGCAGGAAAAACGCACAGCAATTACTACTTGTCTCCAGGTAGATATGACATTGGGACTAGAAACTTTGTTTTAATAATTTGTGATGTTTGTTGCTGCGAAATGTTTAATTAGCCTTAATTAATTGTTTAGTTAGCCTTCGGAAGTTGATATTAAATCCTCGAATGTAGAAAATGGGGTTAAAAATGTGCACATGTATTTTATAACAATTTTTTAAATGATTGTTCTTTAGAGAAGATTTATTTATTATCATTAATTATTTTCCCCTGCCGTCTTTTAATATATAGATTTTCGTTTTTACTGCCATTTAGTGAAACAATAGGTAAAGAAAACCCTCATTCATTTACATGATGTAATTATCACTTGATCAGTATCCCCGCAAAGTGTCTACCGGCGCCACTTCTGACCAGTGTTGCCAGATGATGCAACCAGATGCCAGATGATGCCAGTGCATTTCCGCATTTTATACCGCATTATTAACACCTAATACGCATTAAGCGATAAGGATGCCTAAAAAATCTGCATTTCCATGATAGTGGATTAAAATCCATGTTTTCCATTATTACAACGATCGTTAGATGTCCCTCTAACTAAGGTTGACAAAGTTTGAATGTTTAAAATGCTGTCTCTCTCTATTCGATTAAAGTAGAAAGCAATAAAAACCAATCATCTACCAATCATTAGAGTTTTATCCAATGGCCGTATTCGAAAATTGATGACTAAGCACCAAGGTACTGTCGTGAACTCCGTCCTTAATTGTCTTACTGTTAGAGATTCAGAGGACAAATAGGTGACAATATGTTGGTTAGTCGTTTTCGAATACGCCAAATAAGAATACGGATCGTCGTTCGGATTCTTACTGCGTTTATTAAAGCCGGAGAAATGATGCACTTCGCGGGATATTGAAATTAAAAATGTTGAAATTACGTTACTCGGCTTCATATTAAACTGGGATTAAAATAAACTGAAAATACATTTATAACAAAAATACTGATATTTTATATTTTTAATTTCTTGGGTGAATCGAGAACATTCTATATAGTGAGAACCAAACATAGAACAAATATAGTGAGACAATATCGCATTTATTTAATTAATAAAACGGAATTCTATGTCGATATATGAATTATTGATGTTTTCCCCTATTTTTAAATTATATTATACGTAGTAAATCCTCATTCATTTAAAGAAATCCGCATTTTCGAACTTAAAACTTCGCAATCGTTAGATTCACATCTGGCAACATTGCTTCTGACCCAGTAAGCAGCATGGAGTAGGGATGAGATCTCTCACACAATAAGCCGTTTCTCACTCACTACAGTTTTTGGCCATTAGTGTTATTGTGTGGGCGTTAATCGTAATTTTACAACTATCATTTTTCTATTTCGGGGTAATTTTAAATAATTTATAATTAATTTGCAGGGCTGTAATGAAAAACGTTATCGAAGCCATCATTTTAAATGGCAAATTTCGAGGTGATAATATATCACTGCCACGGATCCCAGTTATACCCACAGAGGTGCCAATTCAATTTAAACGTCTTCAATTTCCGTTGAGATTGGCATTTGTGATGACTATCAATAAGTCTCAAGACAAAACGATGTCTGTTTGTGGCTTAATTTTGAGCACACCATATTTTTCACTTGGTCAATTACACGTGGCATGCTCTCGAGTGGGCTCCAGTTTATTTGTGTTAGCTAAGGATGGGATAGCAAAAAATATTGTACTCTATTGTGTTTAGGGATTGATATAGGTTTTTAGTAAAATTATTATAATTAGCAATGTATATCATTTCAAAAACTGAATTACAATAAATTAAAAATATTGATGTTTGGTATTGTGTTATTTGTATATTCCATCAACGTTCACAGCGCTCCATGCCTCTTCAACTCATATGTACCACATCCTCAAACACTGACAATAAGTTAGTCATTTTTTCTACTAAAATAATCCTAGGAATAATTTATATGGCAAAACAACGTTTGCCGAGTCAGCAAATATATATATATATATATATATATATATATATATATATATATATATATATATTATACACGCAAACAGAGGATACACAGTTAATAACCTATATAATCTAAGTCTTCAAAATGAATTCTTAATAAATTTAGTAACTACTTTTAACAATGTTACCAACAAACATTCATGTTCTAATCTACTTTATACCCAATAATTGATACGGGACTTTGAACATGTGATGTAAAATTGGTGAGAGGAATATCCTCTTGGAAGAGACATTGAACAACTGGAAGAATTATTTAATGTAAGTATTTATGAATGTAATCTCTCGGGTGCCCATGGACAGCGTGCTAGCTTTCCATGGAGCGATCCGAGGTTCGGTTCGATACCCAGTCGGGGCAAAAATAGAGCTATACCTTTCTAAAACAATTATCTCAGTATCTATGGTTGTGGGCCAAAAGAAAAGCTCAAGCAAGCCGAGAATGCTAGATACGCGGTTGAGAATGCGCCGTGTTCGCCGCATGTCTCCCGTACCCACAGGTATGGATAACAAAAACAGAGGCCACGATTGGAAACACCTTTAGCTGGCAAAAGTCGACCCTAAATTGCCAAATACTTACGTACACACTAGAACACATTTCTGTGGTCACGGGGTAAAAGTTCTTAAGTCCACTTTTGGTGAAATTGGGTTAAGTACTGGAACTACAAGTGAAAAATCTATATTTTCTTTTAGTAAAACGACTGAATTCAAATGTTGTCTCCCTAACCAGAAAAAAACCGTTGAAAAATAGCGTTGAGCGTAGGAAAAATCTTTGGCTCAGTAATCTAACCCTTCTTTTCTCCAAACTACGATTTTTTACTTAAGAACTTTTACCCCGTGACCACAGATTTATTGTTTCTTGGAGGCCTGATTTTGCGCGTTCTCCTTTACCTTTTTTACAGAACTTACCGAAGACGATTCTGTTCTTCAAGAGTAAACAATGTAATAGAAAATCAAATAATGTCTTTCGGAAACCAAGTAAACTCAGGATTCGCACACAAATATTTGTCCATTCGCCTCCAACAGAGAGACAAGTGATGTTTTCAAACCATTAATGTTTCAGATTGTAGTACCTTCTTTTTGAGAGTCTTTCGATGAAAAAAAAAATCAGCTCATTGATGTGATATTGTCCATTTTTTTTAGTTTACGGGTTGTATATGAATAAAAATGTATACATTCAAAGCAGAACGTGGCAAATGTAAAGTTGAACTTTGCAAAAACAAAGCAAATCCCAAAAAAGCACTGTTTTTTTTTAAAAGTATGTTAAGAACTTACTTGTTCGTGAATTTATGAATCACTTTTGATATGAGCAACTAATGATTAGTGTTTTCAGCTTAGCATCTACTTTCTTCGTAAATCCAGTTACCTGAAACAATAGAAAAATTCAATTAAATTGTTTTTCTCTTGCTCACTTTTCAAGAAAATATATATTTGCATTTTATTCATCAATATTGTCCTGTTCCATCAATATTGTACTGTTTTCATAATTAGGTCAGTATTTACTTACAACACAAGTCAACTTAGTGGTACAAATATGTGTTTCAAAATAAAATAAAAATAATGTTCTCTTAAACATTTTATAATAAATAGCGTTTTAACAATTATAATAAGAATCTGTGCGTCATGTTCCCAGGATAAATACTCTGTTCGCTAAATACATTTAAGAAATTAAATGTCCAAAATGCATCGTAATGCGCCTTAAAAATTTCTGAACCAGGGAATATACCACTTAATGCAAACTTCCTTATCTTTTAAAATTGAAAGTTTCAGTGAGTATGCGACAAATTTAAAAGTGAATTATAATTAAAGAAAATTAAGAGTATTAGTAAATTCTCATCCATCTGATCGATTTCAGTCCTGTTATTCTGCTGGCTTCGCATATCCACGCACTTTATAAACCAGAATCTAGGACCTCCTTGAGCAGGACAACAAATATTTTCTTTCATAATTTTCCGAACAAACAAATAATTCTTCATAAAGGAAGACAAGTTTTTGTTAAAGATGTATATTTTGATATGGGTAATAAATCCATTTGAAGTATTTTTATTATTTTCAAATAATATCGTAAGTCGTCCAATGTTTTTTACTGCAGAATAGAGCATTACACATTTGACTGCATGTGATTTGTCTCTTGTAATCTAAATTACATATAGTTTTGGTCATTGTGTGTACACGTAATGATATTATTACTTTAGGGGCCGTCCGTATACTACGTAACGCACATTTCAAGTATTTTCAATACCCCCTCTCCCCCTTGTAACGCACCCGTAACGCACACTTGAACTCCCTTAAAAAATTACGTAACGCCTACGACAACAACCCGCCCCACCTTTCATTGTAAGAAGTGAAAATAAAATATAGCACAGCAAAAACAATTTGTATTTATTTTCTCTGTGTTATTAAAATAAATGATAATTAAAGTAAAAATTAGTTGGCTAACGAAATACTGCATCTAACAATAAGATTGGAACAAGTCGGCAAGTTGTGAGTGAAGGAAGAACGCTTGGACGATAAATGGTCTATGGACGATAAATGGTCTATAAATGATAAGCTATGTGCACTCATCGTCATGGTCGATGCAGGGCCAATTCAAATGGATTCTAAAATACACGTCATATCAGTTTTGAATATTTTCTTCCTAATTTTACGGATTCAATAAAAAAGTTGAAAAAATATTTCCATTTATTGTAACAATTTACAGCTGATAACTTTTGTTTATTTTTGTTTCTAAAACAAATAAATTAGGAAGCATTTCAATGTTTTAGTTCACGCCATGAAAAATGAATTATTTCAGCAAATGTTAAAAAATGTAAAAAAATACATAAATGTTCCGTAACATTTAACGAATACTCCCCTACCCCTATGTAACGCAGCTTAATGCTGCTGCCTCAGGCCTCGTCGTCGCACGAGGTAGCACGTTTAGCGCTACGTAATTTATGGACGATCCCTTAGGAATAATATCAAAGATATCATCACTGTAATTTTATTCGTTTCTACACAAAGCCAACCATACGAACCTTACTCCAAATTGTTACCTTTCTTTATAAACTGCTGATACTAAGCAATTGACATTATATTGGTGCATTCTTAAAAATGTAAAAAAAATCAAAAGAAGACGAAGAGTTACGAACATGAAACATCCTTTTTGTTTTCTGTTGTTGATATCAAGTATGTAAAGAAGGGAAATGATATCAAAATGTTGTTCAATGAAAATATATAGTAATATTGTATTCATTGATGATACTCAAAAAGCATAATATAACTTCAAGTGCTTAAAAACGTTCTTTATGACGCATGTGCAATCCTTCTTGTTTAGAAGCCATTCTAAAATATCACTGACAATATGCAATAAATTCTAAAGAATAAGTCCAAATTACAAACTAACACGTTCTATTTGCTTGAAACCTGAGAACAATAGAACAAGTGACATAATACTGTACAACGGAGATTTTCATTTGCAATAATCACAAATGCAACGTTGTTTGTCATAAGCGATGCAGTCTGAATGTGATCACGTCGCGCATTTCACACATAATTCATTGTTCCCCCGAGTTTTTAATGAAAATCTTCGAGAGCAGAAGAGGTGCTCTGCATCTTGATTGCAACGTCCAGTCTTTTCCGGAATACCGATGAATTCCATATTTATGACACCTCCATTTTGGCTCTCGGAATCTCAAAATCAATGGCACGTGGAAATCAGAAATGAATGTTTTTTTTAACTTCAATGACTGATATTCAAACTAAAATATATTCCACATTCATATAGATAATAATTTGTATGTTACACAATAGTTTGTCCTTAGCGACAAAATGTTTATACACCTCACAAATCGTACAATTTCTGCCGCTTGGCCTTCTGCAACAACAAAGTTGGATTGACGAAATGCATCACGCTGCACCGTTTCGAATACTTTCCGTCAGAGAGCAGCACCTGCGAAGCCAGATCATGCAGTATTCTACTTTTGTGCCCCTATTCCAAATTTATATATTCTCCTCTATAAATTACATTTGAGAAATAGAAAAACGTCCCCTGATACGAATGAATCCACGCAAGAATTCACTAAGGAATGCATTTCTTTACCTCTTCATCAGTCAGATATACCATTAAATGATCACAGGAGTTCTCATTGCCAACAATGCTTTTTATTTCAAGAGCAGCTTTCGATTGCTTAGCTATCATCATCAGTTTCTTTTGTCTGGACGCCCCAAAACGACTACAATCAACACCTGTGATCATTTAATTTTAAATGCCAACGACATTTCACTAAAACCAACAGATATAACATTCCCAACGTATAAAGGTACTATGACGTCGGAGAGAACAAGTGGATTGGATTACTTGCTCAACAGCTTTTCGCATTTAAAACTTTAGCAAATAATAAGTTTTCATCAAAAATAGTTCCATACATAAAAACTTGCAGGTACATCTATTGCAACTTTTCTTTTAAATTGTAGTGTGTGTTATCTGTCGGTTTAAAATGTTGTCGGTTAAAGATAAACAAATCTATGTTCATGAGTCAGAAATCCAACAAACATACGTAATATTTATAATGTCATCATCTGGATATACTCGTACAAGAATCATAAGCAGTTGCAAGCTACTTGTTATGCATTAGACAGTGAACAATTTGACTTCCATTTACGTATTCACCTCTTCCCGAGGACTTCTAAACCAGCATTTCCACTCGAAACGTATTCTCGCCAAATCCAAGCAAGATGACCGCTGGAATGTCACTACTTTGTCGCCTCATTGTCCGCCCTTCCTAGTCAGGTGCAACCTTCCCACCTGTATGACCCAACGAAATCACCAACTTCAAAGTGGTGCTCACATCCTCACTGGCAACGAAACGGGAACAAACACGACGCGACCTCAGGTGCGGCGGCAATATTCCTCGGCACGGACTCTACACAACGGCGCCCTCTTCTGGCTACGACCCGCAACACATGCTGGTGGCGCGGCAATGGGTCGAAACCACAACAAAAACGTGCAACTTTTCTCAGTGATTCGCAAGAAACCGTCTTCACAAAACCACATACGCGTTCAGCTGCTGCAGAACTTACTGCTGCGCAGTAAATAACTCATTAACCCTGCACCGAAGAGATTTAAGGTAAAAAATAGGAGTTTGCAAATTACGAATATATGGGAAAACCAAACGCGAATGCAATCCGAAGCACACGTTAATTTGCAGAACATTTTAACAGCTTGATTGATCGATCTATTTTTCATATCACATCATCAGTTGTGATCAGTGGTTCCTTTAGAGTAATGGAAATTTTATTGAGGGATGTGGCGATGTTTCTTCGCGCAGAAGAAGCTGGTCCGGTGCCAACCTAAAAGCCAGCTTGAGGGTTTTCCTCAAAAAGGTATCTTCCACCAAGGGGCACAGTTTCAGCCTGGACAGCCTCTACGCTCCCGAGTGATAGTGTACGCATGTAAGTGTAAATATGCGAAAATAAGGAGAGAGAAGTACCTGGAAGAGGAAGGAAAGATCGTGCCCGTCCGTGGCTCATTTGTTAGGGTATTTCCGTCACCTTCGGGGCTCGAACCAAAGGACTATCAGGTCAGAGTTGCCGCAGAGAAATCGGAAATGCTCTTCGGATCTTATAACACTGTGTGTAACCAATAACAACTCAGCTAATAACACTGTCCGTAATATGAAAATGAGGCCCTTAATCGTAGGTTTTCGTTTCGTAGAAGGGACGCAAGTTATGATTTTGTACCATAATCTGCGTAATGAGACTATTTTTGACCTTCTTTTACACTTTTACGTTTTTTTCCGACGCGAATGTTTTAAGGCCGAAAAGACTGATTTATACATTGCAGAATGTTTGCAAGGATCTATGTATTATTAATTTATGGAGATTACAAGCAACAATTAAAGTCTGAACAGAAAAAATAAAAATGTGCAAAACATATAAAAATAAACAACTATAAAATATATATTTTCCAACACCCATGCCTGGTTACTTGGCAGGACGCGAACCACAAAAAGAGATCAAGGCTGTATCAATAAATACATTATTTATTGCACCGCAAAGTAGCGACATGAATCAATAAGGCTGTGATTTTGCACATTGTAAATCATTACAAAGATATAGTAGTTCCATTCAATGAGTTCGCCCTAATTAATAATTACACAACACGCACAAACGCGTGTTTCGCATTCCAATTTGAAGATGTCAGACCCTACTCCTCGCTTAGTCCGGGAACACATTTGAACCGGAACACATTTTTAATATTTTCTCAACAATGGCTCAAAAGTTTTTGATTAAGCTTTGCCCTCGGATAATTGAAAGGACGGTAAAGAGAATAGTGCAGGTCTCATGATCATTGAAATCTCATATTGAACGAAAATTGCCAAAGTGCCAATTTCTGGGCGTCTTCCTACAACTACAATATTGAAGGTAATTTTTTTCTTAATGAAATCTGTTCCTTAAAGACAGATGTGGAAATAAGCTAATATTCAATATTTCTTAAATATGAGTCATTTTCGTATAATGTTGCGCGAATATACGCAGTTTCAATCTTTTTAAGCAATTTTTATGTGAAAAAGCTTCAATTTATTCTCTGTAAATTTTCTTCTCATATATATCAAAAGCGGTTGTTTTGAAAATTTCAAATTTAACAATTCAAAATTGAAGATAGAGATTTTCGACGAAGGCATTTTTTCTCCAAAACTGCACCAAATTGTTTCACTAAATTTCTCCTGATGTGAAATAATGAGCAGTAAAAAACATAGCGCTGGTATCATCTTCCACGAACTCCGTATTTTCTATACTTGCAAAAAATTATCACTTCGAAACTACAAAATTAAGAAAGCAATTTTTGACTTAAACAATGTCATTTATTTAAGATGAACTCTTTAAAACATGTCATGTACAATTCTTTTACAAGGAGTAATTTAATTTATTTACAGTCAGGAATTTCTGCAATTTCTACAAAAATTTATTTGATAAAAAAATGCACCACAATTTTTCACTAAATTTTCTCCTCGCATGTAACAACGGACGACAATATTTAGTGCTAATCTCATTTCGTCGTATTTTCAAAAATTGCAAAAATTGGGTGATGGAAAAACTCGGGTGAAGGCAATTACATTTCTAAGTGTCGGTCAGAGTTATTACCGCGCAGCGCTTGTGCAGAGTAGTGGTGTGGCTTACGATGAGTTAACACGAAGGATCTGCGTTTGAATCTCAGTTCGGAAAAAATTGCTGGTTGAAAACACTTTTGCAGAATTATGTGGCAGCGATATAGTGGAGCAGTTAGAAATAATGGTGGAACGTATATGTAGTTGTGAAATCACTAGTTTTGTTTTATATGACAATGTCACTCACGATTTTAGGTTTTGAATTTCTTTTCTACATTCCAATACATTATATTAATTGATTTATATGATTCATTCGTTTCTAAGTACCCCTGTAGAAACAAACTACGGCATCCCTGAATTATTTTAGGAAGAAATTTAGTTTTATTCGTTATCTGCTATCACAAATTACGTAGCGCTAAAAGGAATATTTTGTGAACCTTGCATTTTACAATTTAAAATAGACAGTCGGTAAAGTGTTTTAAACTCAAGCCAATGTCATGTTTATGTAATTAAAAAAAACTGGTGATTTAACTCAATGTACATGCGCTTATTGGTTGATACATAAAATACACATTGAGGCCGATTTAAGTTTTAACAAATTTATATATTTCATTTGGTAAATGAAACAGTGCTGTTCTAATTTGGTATCTTCTTATACTTTCAACGTGTTTTACTGATAACACTGGAAAATTAATTCACAACATAATTTAAAAACAGTTTGCCTGCTACCTAATTATTATGTGAATAACGCTTTGATTAATAGGGAAATGACGAGAAACGAGTCTGTATGTGCCAGACAGGTTTTTAATTTACACATTCTGAGTAGATTGCGCTACATCACACATTTCTTCCACATATTATTTTTATTTTACTTTTTTGGAGACATTTATTTTGTTTTTCCTTTTTTGGAGAAACTTTTCAGGAAATCAGTAAAAAAATACTTTTCAGGGCTCACACTACTTCTGGTGCATATGCCTAAAAATATATTTACTAATTATTTTTTGATATGGTGTCTTGTAAACACATTGTCAATTTCTGCCTACATTCTTGGCTGAGATGGCCCTGTAGAAACTCTGCTGTCTTTGCAATCTCTTTGACCAAGAAGTCTTTGGGATCGAGTCCTGTTAGAGGTTTCAACACTAATTATAAGGCAAAGTCGAATTCAAGCACTTTTTCAATGGAAATTCTAGAGGCTAGCTGTTCTGATTAGTAGTTTCTCGCGGTTTCTCTGAACAATACTAGGCGAATACCGCAGCAGCATCCTAACAAACGGACCATGAAGTGCGCGAAATCTCTCCCATGGTATTGTTTCTTCTCCTAATTCACCTACGCCTACGCCACGCAGGGAGAGACGAGAGACATGCATGTGGAGAGGGAATACCTTACAAGCCGGTGTGTGGGTCGGCGACAGTTTTTACGTGTCGGCGGAGAAATAGTATCACTAGAGACCGGATTTTTATGTAATTACATTTTTTTGTCTTTCTACTTACTGTTCTCAAAACTGTAATCTTGGCGAATCATAGCCCTCCTAACGCAATATCCAATTTTTTCGTTACATATTTTTACATATTTAGTACTATATTACATATTTTACATATTTTGCTGTTTTCACAATATACTTTCTTATTTTATCAATTTTCTTCTATTTAATTCAGTATTTTTTTATGAAAATATGTATTTTTTTTAAATCAGCATTTTCCCTACATTATTGGGAAAATCTAGGTGTCCAAAGAATCATTGACATCGCGTTTTGTGATCTGTAATCTTAATTTCGGAGAAAAAGTTACGATCACTGAAGTGTAACACTGATGCTACAGTGTATGTTTGCTGGTCGAAGATCTCGCCAGCTATTGCGATTAGTCTGGCTGCTAAAATTCGGTCCTGGTTTACAATAGATGAAGCTTTTACTACTGACGAGGAAGTTGTATGATGTAAAGTAAGCAGTTTTTCTAAATGTAATTTCTTGCTATGTAAAAGGTTTTAAATAAGAGAATTTTAATATTACATACTATATCCCATTTTACATATTTCTTACATATTCTTACTATTTTCATTACATATTTATGTACATATTTTGATATTTTATACTACATATTTTTCCGGTGTCTAAATATCACCATCAGTCGGCAATATGAATTGAAACTAATGAGGTAAATACTTCTAAAAACAATCTATTTCGGAAAATTTGGCTAGGAATGCCTCGCATTTCTGATTTTGGTTTTGTGTGAAGGAGTTTTCCAGAGTCTGAAGTTGACTAGGGATAGAATTTGAGGTATGTAGTGATAGAAGTGGGTGGAGAGATATGTTGTATGGAGTCAATTTGGTATTCTTCGTGGAGCTGTGAGTTCGTGACAAACCAAGGAGCATTTGTGATAGTCCGAAGAAAATGGTTCCGAACTATTTGAAGCGTGTTAAGGTTTGTTTCTGCAGCGGAACATAGCAATAGATTCCCACTCATTTCTGCCTCTACCGCAACATTTGGGCCCAGTGTGCCTCGCCCCTTCGACGTCGCCCCTCCGTCGCGAAAGCGCGTCGCGCGGCACAAGGGGCGTGCGGCGACCCGCAAAACTTTTGACCCGGGCGGCCGGGCGCGGCGCGGCGCGGTGAAGCCGGGAATTTTTTCGGGCGCGTTATTGTAGCGGAAGAGCTAATAAGGGCGAAGGGAAGCGGACACCGCGAGGGGGTCGCGTGACGCGGCGAGGGAGGGGAGGGCAGCGGCTTTGTGGGGGAGAGGGGGCGCGGTGGTTATTACCCAACTTGGCGAGCATCTGGCGCGCGCCTCGGCCGCCAGGAACGCTGCCGCCACCGCCGCCGCACACTGGGGTCGAAACCGGAAAAGCTGGTCGTAATGTGAGAACGTGATAGAATGTGTATGAACCTTTTTTTTGTTATTTAAGGTTGATAGATGACTAACGATATGATGTTAATAGGGGGTGAAAGGACGAACACATACAACTATGCCCGAGGCAAGACTCGAACCCGCGACCCCACGGTCCAAGGTTACTACGGCACTACTGTCTTAGCGATCTCGGCCAAGGGGCCGACTGCATGAAACTTTGTGTAGAGGAATTTTTAGTTGCTAGTTGGCTGTCCGGGAGACGGTCCTAGTTAACTGGTGAGATATGCAAGTTTCTTTTTTTTACTTGAATAAACAGTTTGTGTACTAAATTTGACAAATCTACCCACGGTTGAAGTTCAACAATTTTACGAGCTGTTTCTATACAGTATTCCGCCGCTCAAACTGTTGACGGAGGAGAAAATGAACCAAAAGTGTCATCTACACTCATCGGTGCGAAAATTACCACTACTTACAGAATAATACATTTTGATTGGTGTTTTTTAATAATTCGCTAGATAGTATTACAGACTACAAACTCCATACATTTTGAGGCATAATTCTATGCAATGTATTATTATTCTCTTCTTCAAAAACAAAAATACGAAATATCTTACATACCATCATGAAATAGATAAATCGTTAAAACTGAACAAACTTAGCACGTGTTTGCATGAGCAGTTTTCTCCTTGTATTTTGTTTTAGCAAAGATGTTATTCACGCAAATGCCAAATTTACATTGATGAAAAAGAACAAATATAAGCTAACAACTTTGTCGAACAGTTGAATGTGACATTCTGAATATTATTCTAATCAATTGCTTGGTCAAAATTCCCTAATTAACCCTAATTTATACTTTGACTTTTGGCCAGTTTTTCGGGATTCGGTCACAGTGTGTGCCACGTCGCCCCCGCCGCCACCGTCGCCGCCGCTGCCGCTGCTGCTTCGTGCGGCTCGTGAATGCCAAATGCGTGTTGCGGGCTCGCGCCGCCCCGCCCCGCCCCGCCCCCTCGCGCCCGTGTTCTTACTGCGGGCGCCGCGAGGAGGGGTCGCCGCGGACGGCTCCTCCGTGGGGAGTTGGCGCGGGCGGGCGGGCGGCGGGGAGCAAGGACGCGGGGCGGAAAAAGTAGCTGAACCGCGCGCCCCCGTCTGTTGTGAGGAAGGGGTCGGACAGAAGGGGAAGGACAATGACGGCGTAGAAACGAAAATATGGTTGACAACGCATAATTAAGTAACAGGAAATGCAGATTTGTTTTTGCAGAAAGTCAACTTCGTTCGAAATAAAAGACTTTATAATGAGTATATTGATTTGGCGTTCGTCGATGATCTTGCTTCAAGAAACAGTATGTAAAACAATATTTTCAGGTAGTACACAAGAACGGATATATTATATTACGGATTATTAATATTTGTCGTAATAATGAAATATATGCACGGATATAAGTTTAGAAAACGAATTCCGGATTATTGGACGTTCTCTTTCTTTCCTACAAATTTAGATCAATTTATTAATTAATAAAAGTGAGTAAAAATAATACAAAATTGTGTTTATTATTACAAATATTCGTTGCTTTACAACTATTTATATAATATATTTTTCTAAATTTATAATTAGATTCATGATCATTTTTTAAAGTAATATCAGTTTTGACTATGATCAAGAAAAGTCGTGGACTGAATTTTAATATGTAACATTTTCTCAATCTATTCTTTTTCATGTATTGAAAAAAAATAGTCCGAATACATGATCTATTTGTACAGAAAAACGTAGAAGTGTACTTCTACGTAATTGAAACAAGGCAATCTCATCTATTAAACGCAATTTTCTAACATTTCTTATTGTCACTAACTACAGTATTTAAACCCGTAGAAAGACCACGCACTGTGCTGTCAATATTAGATTTTAGAGACGTGGTCCCTCATAGCAAAACGGACGTAACAGTGTCTTTCATATGTGGGTTATCACACATATTAGCATTAGTGTCAAAAATTATTACTAACTCTGTGATGTTCGGAAGATCCCTGAAAGTTTGATAATGCAAGCTGTTAGCACATGAGCGGCCAAAATTGATTCAAATTTGGTGTCGTTCAATTAATTCAATTATTTATAAAAAATATTGGCACTAATTACCAGCGCAGAACATATATTTCAAACCTGGCGCCTTCGAGATGGAATGTGCTTCGAGATAGATATAAAATTTTTGTGCCGTAAAAATTGGATTTAAACTCGAGAAAGTTGGCAACGAGCAATAATTTCTAAGACGTTACTGCTGCTTCCCGCAAAAATAGTACATTCTGCAGGACCCGGGGTCTATTAACCAAAATAAATGCAAAAACAGCTTTTCCCCGCGAAATGATAACGGATTGGATATGAATATTCCAACAGTCGTAATTTCTCCCGTCTTTTTCAGAACTTCTGAGAGAGAATTAAAAGCATCCTGTATTCCATTCCGCCTAAGTAGCTCTCCCAGCCAATCGAAGCTATGTTTCGCTGCCTTTACACAAGCTATTCAACTATTTCTGTTAAGTACTGATGGTAAGTGAAGCTGAAAACGTAAATTCAAATTCATGAACGGTGAATGAGTAACTATATTAATTACTCACTTAATACTGATATTCAAAAGAGATATTTCACTTGCCTTGCTTCTAATAAATTCCAAAAATAGTAAAATTATGTGTAAATGTATGAAATCGGAATGATTTCAATACCTATAGACATTTTGAACACCGTCGCATAGAAATTTCATATCAGATAATATTCTGTTTTATTGGCCTTAGGCTACGTGTGTATGAGCCTCAGTTGAACTGCAAAACGAAGAAACGCCTGTTGCTCTTTTTTGTAATGTAGGCAATAAAACTAGCGTTCTACTTCTTCTCCATTTCCTCCATTGCTGGAGCCGAGGGTACTTCAGGCGGCGCCCGTCTGAGCGAGCATCTCCGCCGTAAACTGCGATGGCTTCGCAGACGGCGGAGGCACTTGGCGGAACTCAGCGCGGAGTTCGAATCCCGGGGGTAGACGAGGTCTGGCTAGGGCGGGGGTGATGGCGGTGACGATAACGCTAGAGAGATGGCCGTGAAGTAGAGAGAATTTAGGCTAAGAAGGGACCAAAGTGTCAGCTACTGCTTGGCTCCTGTTGACAACATAACTCAAGGTTATGACTGCGCGCTCGCCCATGGTGACGATTGACGCTCATTCCTTCATTCGCTCGTCTTCTGTTAGCACGCGTAGTAAACATGATGGTTGTTTTTCAAACGGTCACTTTGGTCTTATTGACGTTTAACTCGGCTGTAACGAACACAAGGAACCGATAATCCTGGGATCAAAAATGTAGGTTTGAGGGGGAAATGATACAGGAGCGACGAGGTCAATGGAAGCGGGCGATGTCTAGAAACAAAGTAAATTAGGAGGGGAATAAAAAGTGCAGGAAGGTACCAGATGAATTATACAAAGACTGGATACATAGTAACAAAAGGCATGGATAAAGCTGAACAAACAAAATATTCGAGAAATAATGTGGCTTGATATCGTTTAAGAAAATAAAATGGCATGGTGAAGAGTTTCAAGTAACGAAAACAGGACGAGGCATGTTTAGGGGGGGGGCAGCTATTAAAAAAGTTTGTGGTAGAAGTGGTGATGGGAGAGATGACATATAGTAAACTTCAGAAAATACACTGTGGGTGTCGTTCCCTGAATGAAATGACGGCGTCCCGTCCATAATGACGTAATGGAAAGTTCGAAGAAAAGAAATGTGAATTAACGCGATGGTTGACGAAGTGACGACATTAAATGATATTTATTTATTTATTTATTTATGATGAACAAGGGTGAAATACAACTCATCTTACAGAAAATCACAGAAACCATTTGAGAGAGATGATAAGCAAAAAACATTTTTTAAATGCCAATTGAAGGAGAAAAGATTAAAAAATAGAGCTAAAATTTAAAAAAATGATATGCAAATTTTAAAACAGAACTTACCAGTAAAATTTAAAAAAAATTAAAATCGTTATTGCTGTATCCCGCCGTGAGTGTTGAACGCGCTACGTAGCGCGCAGCAGAGCTCCGCCACCCTGGAAAATAGTTCCGGGACGCAGATTGGCGGAGGAATACAGCAGCGACCTGAGGGGCGGGCACCGGGGGCCGGAAGCGGGGCAGTCAGCGGAGAGCGAGCGAGTAGCGACCTTGTTAGAATGTGTTAACCCTGTACTTTGTTTATACTTTAGGACCGGCTGTGCCCCCGGACTTTCCTGGTTTGCGGTTTCTGGTTTAACACTGAAAGACGAATCTGCTTTGTTTCTGGTTCACTCTTCTGGATTGTGGCTGGACCCCGCTCGTCCCCGGTACGGAGTAGATTTTGGCAGGCTCGCCCCGCGACCCCGCCGCATTGCAGCGTGTTGTAAGGGCACGCGTTCGTTCCCGGCCACCGGCTTCCGGATCAGCACCTGCTGGCCGCCTGGCTAGCCTTATGCCGTACCGGCACAGCCACACCTCGCCGAGGCCACGCCGCAGTTCACGCCGGCTACACCGATAACGCCGACTCCCCGGGATTTTGGGGTACAGGTGTGGCCTTTACCCTCCGATGGGAAACGCGCTGTCGTCCCCGTGGAAGCCGCCTTCGGCGGCCCACACCACTCATTCGACTACGAATCTTGTAAACGGCATCGAGCCGTCGGGTTTTTCCAGCTGTATTGTAAGTGGTAAAATAAACTGTGGTTGTTAGAGAGTGTGTTTCATTCTGATACACAACACTTATCTTTAATATAAACAAAAACATAATAGAGAGCAATAAAAAATTAACTTATCTATATTTAATTTTTCGATATTTTATTAAAATTTTGCTTATACAGTAAACCCTCATTATCAGGAATTCCAAGGGATCGAAAAAATCGGAGTTCGTGTTATAAAAATCCGTGTTATCCGTCTACAATAAATGTCTGTATTACGGTAATTCCTTGCCGGGACCGACGTTTTGTTCGTGTTGCAACGAAATTCATGTTAAGAGTGTTCGTGCTAACGAGGGTAATTTGAATAAGCAAACACTGAAGTGCAAATCCCGTATTTTACTTAATTGGCATTAGATAACATTCTCAAGATTGGTGAATGATTGTGAGATGATGTATTTGGTTTCTTAAAGCCAAATAACACACGACCTCTTACATTTGATACTCAAGCATTAAACGATCATTATATTCAATGTTATCCGATATCATTGACTATGTTGAATCCAATCATTTGTTCAGAAAATACTATTCGATTGGCAAGAATATTAAGACTGAATTCTTTAACACTCCAGTACTTGCGCGGGGTCTTTAGATACTCCGAGGTCTATGTTCTTTGTGTTGTTAATTTTAGGAGAAGGAGTTCATTCAAACTGGTTTCTGTATTCTTTAATGAAGTTGTAAAATATACATTTTATTTTCTTTCACTTACGAAGTGTAACACTACGGAAATTATAGTTAGGCAAAAATCGTTTGGGTCGCTCCAGTCCTCGTGTGAGCATCAGCGTTACTTGTTATTTATTTGTTTTAATGGATGTTCGATAACTCTACATTCTCCCTAAAATAGGTTTTCTTCTCTTGTAATGAAGCTACTTCGGAATTGGCAGGAGATGTTTTGCGTACAAACTGTACGTATCGCGTCTCAGTAAACATCATTATCATTCGTAAACCATTTTTTATTGCAGTTTTATATATAGTGGTATAGCAGAGACCGCCCATATCTGGCAACGTAGCCCAAATCTACACATTTTATGGTCTGGGTTTTAACATTGATTTCTTCTGTTCACGACCGCGTTTGGTTAATAGTGTTATAATTAATCATAGAGGTAACAATGGCAAATCGTATTCTTCAATAAGCAGATAGTACTAGTTGACAATGTCTGGCGAATCTATACCATTGTATTATTCCGTAGTGATGCTCTATTTCTTTCTATCCTAAAACTTATTTTATGAAATATTTATGAACCTATCTGATTCTTTGATTTTGTTTCATATCTACAATTTTTTCTTTAGTTTTATTGCATATTTTGTATTATAATGTGGCATATGACGGAACATATCCATGGAAAATTTATTATAAAAACTTCTTGCATTGTACAGAGCACAATGTTTCTTCTCTTTTTTGTCGCTTCCAACATATTTTAATTATCTAATGCTGGAGTGTACAAACGGTGACGGTAATGGCCAGTGAAGGAGTGTTAATGAGAATATTATATAAAATTTTGTGAGCAGATTACTTGAACTTTTTGTAGTTTAAATATCTTGAAAATCGTTGTTGATTTTTTCGTATTTGATTACTAAGGTATTTTCAGTAAGCAGACCAAATAACTGAAATGTATTATAAGCAATTTAACGCGCACAAGACAATTACAGAGGAGAAACAAACTTGAAGTGACATTGCAATTTTACAATTTCGAATAAACAAATCAACATTTTTTCACCTAGACATCATTTGTGATACTAAATATGTGTTGACGATAAGTCAGGGAGTGGTTAATTGCGACACATAAGTCTTTTACAAGATATGCACGTTCTACAGTGAGACAATTGTATTAGTGTGCCGCGATCCCCTACGAACTCTGCGGACGGAAGATATTCGAGGACCCGCCCTGTGAAAGGAATGTTTTCCAGGGCGAGACTTCGAAAACCTCCCGTCCGCAGCGTTTGCAGGGAAGCTCAGCCCCGGCGAGTGAGGGCCCGCCGGACGAGCAGATTCTTCCATGATCGCGGCGCGCCAATCAAATAGTCGCAGTGTAGTAATTCATTATTCACTGAGTTACTGATTCTTTCATGCACTAGATAAGTTCTTAAATACGTTCTTAGGATATACAAAAGTAGAGATAAGTATTTAAGCGTCAAATTGGTAGGTGGCTGGGGAGAGATATACGGAGTTGAGGTGATGGCGTTGATGGATGAGGCAGAACAATGAGAAGTGGATGTATTGAAGTGACGTCATGATGAGGTGAAGATATGTGGCGTTGAGCGAGATCTGGGCAGCCGATAGTGTGGTGTGACAACACATATATGAGATAAATATATGAGATAGTGTGGTGTGACAACACATATATGAGATAAATATATGAGATAGTGCGGTGTGACAACACATATATGTGTCTAACATTCTTACATTGGTTTTTACGAGGTAAAATCTAAATATTTAGGTCAAAGTAAAGGTTTTTCAAAAACAGTTGTTACAAAATGAAAAAAATCTCTTTACAAACTGAAAAACATAGGTTCTCTATTAAAATCAGTTAGTATAGGAACTTAAAAAAATAAAAAAGAGAGGAATATTCAGTTTTGTGCCACTTTGGTATTCGTACACTAATTCAAATTACAAAAAATAAAAAATTAATAAAAGGAAGTGAACTACGATTTCTATATTTTATTGCATATATCTTGGCATTTATCACAGCTAGGCATCACCTCTTCATGGAAAGAATAAGGTTCTTGCAAGTTGTAGGTTTTATTTTCTTCCATTCTGCTTCTACAAGACGTTTTAGTTCTTTATTTTTCACGCCAGTTTTGAAAACTTTTCTTTTTACAACTGACCACAAATACTCTATGGGATTTAAGTCCGGGCTTTGAGGTGGTGTTTGGAGTAATATTGGCGCATTCTATTTTAACGGAAAAAAGTATAACTCTTTCATGAAGAATGTGATGAAGTTTAAGGGCACAAATTTATAGTTAATTTACCATTGAAAGTAGATTTTACTTTGTAGGAGCGAATATTTTGTCAACAAAACTTTAAAAAAGCACTCTTTTTCTCTGTATTCACAATTCGATTAGAATATAGCTTAGGGTACAGATCACAGAATCATGAAAATGTGCACAGAACTCGCTTTTCCCCATAGCTCTTCACACACAGTTTTAACAGTTTTTTGACGTAAATAAGTAAAAGCCATGTCATATTTGGCCAGGCCTTGTGCTGACTGTAATTGTCCTGCTGAAAACGGTTAAAGCCCGTGTCCTCAGAACTTAGTTTTAATTTTGTTTTGAAAATGTCGAGATAAACATTAGTATCCATAATACCATCAACGAATTGGATCATACCAACTATTTTTCAAGACGTATAACCCCACAACATAACTGATTCACCACCATACTTCACCGTGGGAATTCTATTCAAAAAATAATCGCTCGTATTTGGCTTCTTCCAGGGCCGACGTACCCTATCTGACCCGAATATGTTTATTTTACATTCGTCAGACATTATTTTAAAATATTTTGCGACGATATATGATAACATTTTGCAGCTAAATCTGAGTGTACGAATAAGAATTTTAGATACTGTACATGGTGACACGGCGGAATGATGAGGTAATGGAGAGGTGAGGCGCGTAGTGGGAAAGAAAGAGATAGCAGCAGTGGACTGGTGAAACGAAATCTGATGATGAAGCAGCAAAGTGATGATAAAACTGAAGTGACGGTAGATGTTCAGTAAGCAGGGGATCAACAAGCGGTTCAGTTGGGGAACAGGGCATAGCCAATACTTCATAGTAACAGGGTGGGTGTCGACCTGGCGAAAAAATGCAGGGTGGAGATGAAAGTGCGGAACGGCGAAGAACAGGACGGCCATTTGCGGGGCAGGAAAGTGCGAGGCGATAAAGCCAGGTGTTGAAGTGGAGAACAGTGAAAAACCGAGCGGTTAATTGTCGGGTAGGAAAGTGCGGGACGGCAAAGGTGCGGAGCGACGAAATTTGCGGCGAAGT
Source organism: Acheta domesticus (assembly GCA_031308135.1). NCBI lineage: Eukaryota > Metazoa > Arthropoda > Insecta > Orthoptera > Gryllidae > Acheta > Acheta domesticus. The sequence continues at coordinate 124,279,519 of JAHLJT010009419.1, forward strand.
GCGAAATGGTAAATAGATGGACGGCGAAGAGCAGGGCGGTGAAGTGCGAGGCGGCGTAGTGCGGAGCGGCAAACTACGAAGTGGGTATGTGCGGAGTGGTAAAGTGCGGAGTGGTGAAGTGCGGAGTAGTGAAGTGCGACGCGGCGAGCATGGGGCGACAAAGCGCGGAGTATTGAAGTGCACATTGGTGAAGTGTGGTGTAGTGAAATGCGGCGCAGCGAGCATGGGGCGACGAAGAGCGGGGTACTGGAGTGTGGAGTAGTGAAGGTGGTGGTGCATGGTGGCGAAGAGCGGGGTGGTAAAGAGTGAAGTGGCGAAGTGCGGGGCGGCGAAATGTTGGACGGCGAAGTGCGGATCGGCGAAGGACGGTGTGACGATGCGCGGAGAACAGTGGGGGACGTGCAGCAGGGAGAGGCAGTGACGCTGGCGGGCAGGCGGGCGCGTCGTTCGCGAGAGGAAATGAAGCTAAGTGCGGCCGTCGTCCTCGGGAAATTCGAGAAGCGTTTTGGCGGCGGCGGCGCCGTGCGGTGGCAGCGCCCTTTTACGGCCGGGGTGGCAATTATATCGGAAGTCGTCGCCCCCACTTCCCGTTCACCGCCGATAGAGAGTACGTGTCGTGAAGCGGACGGCTCTTGCGGCAGCCGGCCCGGCAGATTGCGCTGCGAGGGACTCGTTCTTGGGAAGCAATTGTCCCTGCAATAAAACGGCAAATAGACTCGAAAACGGTGGGATACATATACAAGTATGTTAAGGAGGATGAACCACCACAGAATCTTTAAACAAAGTTCAATATTCTATAAAACTTTGATCTCATTTATCAAACATTATTGTACATAATTCGCAAAATTACATTTGAAATGTATTTTACAGGTATTTTATATACCAATCAGTTGGTGATTTCATTGTTTTTCCAATTTATCAATTAATGTGAGATTTGAAGCAAAGTGAGTTTGAAGGAAAGTAAATTTTCTTTTATGAATAAAAATGTATTTCGGACACAGTGAAGTATTCGTTAGTTTGTTTATAAATAATACGGCGATATTTGTGAAATTCCCAGTTTTCGAAGCAAAGAAATGTTTCTTTAGTCTTTGTTCTATGTCTGCATGGGAAATCTGAGGTCTAAATACATTGCTTCAAAGACATGGAAGTAAATGGAGTACACACGATACTATATCCTGCCATGCAAGGAACAAGAAAAGTTTATGTTTCGACGGAAGCAGTATCAGGAATGTGCATTTTTGCGCATTTCTTTTGTGAACTAGGGAATTATGTTTCTTAAAATTGATTTATCTTTATTTTATCATCAAAGAGCATTAATATTTCAAAAGTACGGTGTTTTTTAAATATTTATGCATGATAATAGTGTATTGAAATGCACAACCCGAAAATGAAAAGTTAATAACTGCAGTTATTAACTGCAGACACCAGAACCATTTTGCAACATAGTGCTGGCAAATCATTTATGAGGTATTTGGTGCGCAAAAGTGCACTTTTATAAACTCCAGAGAAGCTGTAGGCAGTGCGAGAGGCCCTGGTAGTCTTCTAGACGCCACAGAGTATAGGAAATTGACTAGTATGGAAATTCCGTGCCATTCTGTAGCACCACTAATTTTTCTTTAAAAAAGTGAAATTATCGCCATTCTCGTTTTTTTAATACCTTGTACTTTGCTCTCATTTAAAAGAATAATTTTACCACTTCAATATTCAAAAGCAACTATGTTCCAATAATTTAACAGATTTTGTTGTAATTCTATCTGTTTTTTCATTTCAATTTATTTTATGAATCAGTTACTTCACGTTATAAATTCTAATACTCTCATTGATAATTTCGAAGTTAATTCGGTCGAGATTTAAATTAATTCATAACTTCTCGTCAAAAACTTAACATGATATCAATAGCATATCCGACGATAATTCACAAAATGCATGGATGGAATTTTGTCTTTGTCATATATAATTTTGGTAGAGATATTGATATGATTTGTGTGTTTTATGTTTACCTACGCTATTTGAACACATAATTGTAGTCGTAGAAGCAGAGTTTTAAAGCGGGAGATGATGACATTGTATCCGACTGCGCGAATACAATGGTTAATCTGCTTGTCTGTGAATATTGTAGGTTCTTTCCCAGTTAGAGATCAAAGTACTTGACTGTTTATCATATTACATTTAGAATCAGATCATTTACTAATGTATACGCCGTGTGAGTGTGTCTAGCTAGTAAGTACCGTTATTCAATACACATTAAAAACAACAACATTAATTCACGCACATAATGAGATATATAAAATAATTTTAATTTTGACTCTCATGCATTTATAAATCACTATCAAAAATCAATCCGTTCTTTTTCACAATGAATCCGGAATCTTCCTCAAATTACTCCCACCGAACCTGAATCGTCACCTCAACAGACATCCCAGCTACCTGCCAGCAATGATCCACCACAAAACCACCAAAAGAAAAAAAAACATCGCACCTCCACGAAACGAAAGTCGCCGCCCGCGAGAGATGAATCATTTTCGGCCTGTGTTGATCCTGCTCTCCGCGCTGGCGGCGGGTGATGAAATACAAATTGGACAAATTCTTTCGCACGCGCACGCCGCCGGGCCTCCTCCCTTGGCTGAATTTCAATTACCGGTGCGGCGAGGCGTGGCGGGGCGGGGCGGGGCGGGGCGGGGCGGGGCGCGGCTCGTCCTCAGGGACGTCGCTCGCTTGCTTCCTTCGGGGTGCGCGCGCGACGAGGCACGGTAGCGCCCAACCAGAGGCCTTGCGCAGGAACAATCCCTAACTCAAATGGGGAGAGCAATCGCGTTAGGCGGCGGCGGCTGCCGGCGGGAGAGAAAAGACGGAATTTCGTTTCTTGCAACAAATTTCTTTCCGACGTACGAACTTCAAATAAGATACGCTTAGAATTGCCTTGACAGGAGTGCAAGTGAGTATGGTGAATGACATACTCAAAATCTTACTGCAAAATATGTACGTGGATGTGTAGCGGTAGGTAGACATGGAAACATGACATTGCGTTGTAATGACAATCAACATAAATTGTTTTGCTTGAATTTCGTGTTTTGGTTTACGTTGATTTTATATTTATCTCACTATTCCCTATTAATGATGTGAGGTCGTTCATTTTAGGCTATTTTGGGGTCAAAAGACTAATGCTAATAAAGCTTGTTTCAATGTCTTTGTTTTAATTCTAGCAGGGAACAAGACATTTAATTTAATTTCCTTGCAACAAATTTCTTTTAGACGTACGAACGTCGATAAAAAGATTTACAATAACGAAGACAAGAGTGTATAGTAAAATATACATGATGTATTTTAAAAATAAGGGGGCACAATTTCAGGTATGGATTCCCCATATGTAGACAATCAAAATAGTCCATTACAACATGTGTCAGGAAATGCTGCATTTCCGAGTTATGACCTTCATAACACTGAAATTCATCGGAACACTTTTCCTTCTATAGGTCGTTGCCGTTAAAGGAAACATTGACAGGACACTCTGACAGTTTATTCCAAGGTGAATGTTACATTCAGTGTTGTGTTCGGCATTCAATTGTGTGTCATGTACTCAAATCAGGAGCTGGCAGACATGCACTTCAGGTATGGTAAGGCGGACGGCAATGCTGCCGCTGGCTCGTCGTTTGTACCAGGAGAGGTACTCACAGTGACAATGTCCAATGTCCAGTTTGTATGTCTCCATCGCCATCTGTGCGAGCATGGAAAATTTAACTCTACTGGTTTAGGAATAGGACCACCAAGATCTACAACTCCAGCTGTAGAGGAGGAGATTGTGAGCGATGTAGACACGACTACCTTTATCAGCACACAAAGGTATTCTTTGGAAGTGATTGTTCCTCATACGACAATCTGGAGACTATTGCAAGAGTCTCAGTTGCATCCTTATAATTTCAACGTGTACAGGCCTGTCATGAACAGATTACCCTCCACGAGTTAGGTTCTGTCATTGTTTCCTTGCGGCAATGTAGTATAAATCAGAACTTTTGCGCCTTAGTATTATTTACAGATGAAGCACAGTTCACATGAAATGGCATTACAAATTTACACAATTAGCATGTATAGGAATACGAAAACCCACGTCAAACTGTTCCACTTCATCACCAGATGCGGTTCTCCCGCAACATGTGGGTCGGTATCATTGGTGATCGACTAGTTGGACCGCCTGTACTTGTAAACACTCTTACGGGGCAGGCATACGCATACTTCCTGGAAAACACCATACCTTATGTTTTTGAAGACACTCCACTGATCAGTCGTCAACACGCTCACTTTTTGTATGATAGCACTAAGTTGTACGGCTCGACGGTACTTAGATCGAAGGTTTCCTGATCGATGGATAGGTAGAGGTGGCCCAGTTGCTTAGTCCCCACGCTCACCTGATATGAACCCTCTCGGTTTATACATGTGGGGTCATTTAAAATCATTGGTGTATTCGTTTCCGGTGCCTGATTTGGAATCCCTTCGGAATCGAATTGTGGCATCTAGCGAGGACATACGCAATACTCTTGGAGTTTGGGATCGTGTTCGCAGGTCAGTGAGACATGGATGGTCTGTATTCAAACAGCAGGTGGACATTTTTAACATATTCTGTAATGACAACAAACTGCGGGAAGAAAAACGTTCCGGTGAATTTCAGCATTGTGAAGGCCATAATTTGGAAACGAAGCATTCTCAGACACATGTTGTAATGAACTATTTTGATTGCCTATATGTGGGGAATACATACCTGAAATCATGCCCCCTATTTTGAAATACTCTGTTTACTTAATACGATGCTGCAAAATATGCACGTAAAAATGATGAATTGCAGTTATAATAAATATATTCTTTGCTGTATTTAGTGTTTTGGTTCACGTTGATTTTAGGTTTATTCAACAAATCCATATTGATGAAATGAGATCATTCTGTTTCATCTAATCAGGGATTGAAATTATTTCTATCAGGATGGTTGTTTCAGTGTGGTTTGATAACACCGGCGGGTGAAAGAAAAGAAGGAAATTTCTTTTTCTCGAAACAAACACTTTTCTCTGCATAGGAACTTTACTTCCAATTACAATCCTATATGTATTTGTATAAGTACATGAGCATAGCAGTAATTATGAAGAACTAGTGGTGCTACAGAATGGCACAGACTTTCCCATATTACTTTTCTATTGCCTTTGGTCTCGGCTAGCTATTCGAACTTGCCACATACTCTTGCCAGCTGCCATAAAGAACACCTAAAGAACCTAAAGAACATTTTTTGACAATTTCCTAAATTTTCGGATTTCTAATGGTAGAACGGAAGTAATACTCTAAGAATATTATAGAACAGTAACACTTCGTCCTAAATAGCAATTTTCTTTAAACAATTTGGAGCCCTTTTTAAGAAAACGCCCTTGTTCTTTCATTAAGGTCAGGTACATTTTTTTTGAAACTTTTAGTATTTTACACGCAATACTTCCCGCAGCATAAACATTTTCAATACTTCATAAGTAGTATGCGAGACACTATAATTGAACTAAAATTTCTTTTGCAATTGAATAATTTGAAATATCTCTATTTTCTGTTACAACAACGTTTAAGTAAATATTAACAAACGAGGTACAGAGAATAACATAAATAGATATCCTTCCGAAATAAAACGAGTCAAATGTCTTACCGTACATGCGGATAATTGCTTTTACGGCATTAAGAAGTTTGTATATAGTGAATTGCAGTGCTTTGTTGTAGAATTCGTATCGTTTAAAAAAAAGAAAATTTAGAGGCTTTCAAAGTATTTCGTTTTCTAAGAAAATAATTAAGCTTCTTTTCGATCAATGTTTGTCATATTAGGGAGTTTACTAAATTAAAATATTTCGTTATGATCCTGCCATTTCTTCTTATGATTCATTTTAAAATAATATTTTGAATAGGACTGACAATAGACTTCAAAACATGAATCTTCCTGCGATAATGAACAGTTGCCCAGAAATTTCTTTGCTGGTACAGAAAGTCCTGCAAAGCTATTAATAAAGTCAATTAAATGCGTGAATTACATCACAGCATTATTAACCTTATATAACACCACTAAAAATGACAAATTTACTGCAAACATTTAATTAAATTCCATAACAAATTACTTAAAACTAATAATTAATTACGCGTGTAATATAACACTATATATCTAAATAATTATAGTTATTTGTAAAATTGCCTCTTTGTAACAAATAAAGTTAATTAAATATAAATACTTTTCCCCTTGTTTAATGTCATGTCCCGTTTAGACCTACTTTTAGATTTAATCGATAGTTTTATGTTCAATTTGATGCATTAGTAGGTGCCATTCTCAAAATGCCAGCATCACTTTTTACTTTCCCGTATACTTACGTACACACAGAGTGATGTACGTAGCATAGGGAAAGTTATATAATGCTGCGCGAAAAAATGGCCAATTTTCGGGGGAAAAAAATCATTGTCGGACCGTGATAACGAAAAAGTGGATAAAACAAGTTACTAAATTAAGAAAAAAAATCCCCTAACACGTGGTCTAGCCAGAAACCCTGTTTTGACTGTCCTTCATACCGTAAAACCAATTGAAAGGAAGACGTCCGACTGCCGTCTGTGAACACTGCTAGCGCCTAAACCATATGTACGATTTCTTCCAAAATGTATATTCCCCGGTCGATCTGGTTCTAGTCAAAGCTTTAAGATTTTGAAAAAGATTTTGTGAAATTGGGGGGTACTTTACATGAAGCCTCCGATTTTCAAAATTTTCTCAAAAACGGCTCCAAATTTTTTCTTTCAATTTCTTGTACGAATAGAGTAAAATACACTTACGAAGGTATATAGGTCCTATTTTCGCGGAAAAATCTGGAAATTGCAAAAGTTAAAATTTTTTCCGGCGTCATTCTGGAACTACAAAATTAAAGATAGAGATTTTTCGTAAGTAATATCACGAGAAGTGCTGTGCTAGCCGGTAAATTCACGACTCGCGTAGCGAGGAGTGAATTTACCGGCTAGCACAGCACTTCGAGTGATATTTAGTGTGACTATTTCACGAATAAACACATTACATGATTTGAAAGGATAATTTAAATCACAGGAATTACGAAAAAGGGAAATATTACTCAAAATTACAATCGAAAAATGAAAAACATTCATTCAGTTCCGACTTATCACTGCCTCCTGGAATAACTTATAATCAAGTAACATTTGAATAACAGTTTAATGCAGAAAATGATTTCAAATATGTTTCAATTTTATGGTAATAAAAGTTTCGGAAAACAATTATAACAAGGCTACTGACAAGAACATTTATTAAAAGCACAATCATTAAAGTTGTAGGAAGTTGGTTTCCAAGTCTTGGTCTTCCGTAGAAGTATTTGAAATGGAAGATGTACAAGATGAATTAGCAGCGGAATTTGTCATTTTCGAATGGATTGAACACACGTGTGCACTCATTAAAGTATTTTCCTGAATAATTTTGGTTGTAACGTTCCACATAGTTTTGATGGCATATTTTTTGTACTCTTCACAATCTAATTTTCGTATATTAATTGCCTAAAACATGTGTAATTTCTTCATTTGTAGTTTGTGCTGTCCATTTGTATTTTCTATCTTGACAAAATTCTTGAAATTTCTTCCACACCTTTTTCTGTTCCTTTCGCTGTTTTTCGGCACTGAATCTTTAATAATATATTCTATTTCAGAGTTTTAAACATTACCAAAACCACACATTTTAATATTATATTGATGCACAAGAGCTATTTTGGAGGTGAAACAATTGCTATCGTTATTTTAAAAAGGTAAACAAAGGTTTTACAGCGATAAAAAAAAAGGTAAACAAGCTGATGGCGATAAACATCTGGGATTGGTTTAATTTGAATATATCCAGGCTTACCATTGGCTACTTAAGACGCGGACAGACATGAGTGAAATAGTCTTTTAAATAATATTTATTGTCCTAAGTGAGTTCTTTCATTACGGTCATGTGCATTTTTTGAACAATTTTAGTAATTTTCGCGCAATATTGCGTGCAATATGTCCAATTTAAAAAAAAATTAGAAAAACAAGATTTTCTCAAAAACGGCTCCAAATTTTTTCTTAAAACTTTTTATAGGGATATTGCCTAATGTATTTTATGTGATGACGAAACGCCATATTGCTCTATTATTTTGTATTCTCCAAAATCGGGAAAATGTAATTTTTTGACTTGTCGCTCACGTCGTTAATATTTGCATTAGCGGCGATTTTTACTTTCCCGTATACGTACGTATACACATAGTGATATACGTAGTATAGGGAAAGTTATGTAATGCTGCGCGAAAAAATGGCCAATTTTCGGCGGAAAAAAAATAATTGCCGGGCCGTGAAAACAAAAAAGTTAATAAAACCAATTGCTATATTAAGAAAAAACTCCCCTAACACGTGGTGTAGCCACAAATCCTGTTTTCTAGGCTCTTGATACCGAAAACCCAATTGAAAGGAAAACGTCCGTCTGTCCGTCCGTCCTCTGTCCGTCCGTCTGTCTGTCCGTCTGTGAACACTGCTAGCGCCTAAATCATACGTACGATTTCTTTCAAAATGGATATTCCCCTGTCGATCTAATTCTAGTCCAAGCTTTGAGATTTTGAAAAAGATTCTTCAAAATTTTGGGGTATTTTATGTGAAGCCCCCCGGGGATTTTCAAAATTTTCTCAAAGCGGCTCCAATTTTTTTCTTTAAATTTCTTGTATGAATAGAGTAAAATATGCGAGTCCAATTTTCACGGATAACTCTGAATTTTCGAAAATTGTGAAAGTCAGATTTTTTTTCGGCGTCTTCCTCCAACTATAAAATTGAAAATAAGAGATTTTTTCTTAAAATAAAATTTGTTCTGCATATTGAGTTCTTTCATAAAGGTCATGTAAATGTTTTTCAAAATTTTAGTAGTTTTCGTGCAATATTGCGTGCAATATGTGCAATTTTAAAATGCAATGACAAAAACCAGATTTTCTCAAAAACGGCTACAAATTTTTTCTTTAAACTTTTGGTAGGGATAGTGGTAAATGTACTCTATCAGATGACAAAACCATATTGCTCTATAGGTTGGTTTTTTCAAAAATTACAAAAATATAATTTTTTTCACATGTTTCGCATGTCGATAATATTTACACTAGCGGCGATTTTTTCACATTATTATATTTACGAGTACATGTGCTTTAAATAATGTCAAGTAGAGTTTCTCGGAAACACAACCGTTTTCTGTGAAAAGTAGCTCAAAATTTTGCATTTTCAGAAACGCTCAAACGGGATTGTCTCAAATATGGCTGCAAATTTTTTCTTCAAACTTTTGTAACAGATAGTGTTAATTACACTCTTTAGTATAACGTAAAGCTTATTTTGAGTTATTTTTTGTTTTTTCAAAAATTACATAATTGTAATATTTTTAAAGATCTCTCACATTTTTAATATGCACATTACTAGTAACATATATTAATGTAAACATTATTATATTTGTGAGTGTAAGTGCTTCAAATAACTTCAAATAAAGCATTTTGAAAGCTTAAAATCTTTCTGTGTAAATGAGCTTCAAATTTCGCATTTTTAGAACAGCTAAAACGCAATTTTCTTTTAAACGGCACATAATTTTTAAAAGAAAATTGCCATTTAGGACTAGGTTTTTGTGTTCTTTAATATTCTAAAATTAATATTACCATTCTACCAATAGGAAACCGAAAACTTAAGAAAATAACAAAAAAATGTACTTGTGACGGTGATAGATGGCAGCTGGCAAGAGTATGTGGCAATTCCAAACAGCTAGCGGAGACCAAAGAAATAGAAAACTAATACGGGAAAGCCTGTGCCAATCTGTAACACCACTATTCTATTTCTGTTATTGTTTATTTAAAAACGAATCGACTCCAGTCAACGAGGGGTAGATGAGCTAGTATTATATATTGCAAAATATTAATTACTAGCGTACCCGCGCGAGAACTCTCGCATGTTAAAACCCATCCTTTCCCTATCCATTTGTCTATCCTTTCAATCAAGAAGGAAAGTTGTTAATGAAACATGTTTATTCTTTTAATGTATAAATGTAACTTCTAATGTACTTGCAGAATATCAAACAATAATAACAATACAATTGATGTTGGAAACAAATTTTCAATACAAGTTTATTCAGCATTATAGAGAGATGTTCTCGGAACAATTCATACTTCTATAAAAAAAAACTTTGAACAAATTATTCACTCCTTGACAGTTAACTTTTCGCTTTCCTTGATATTCACAAACTAACAGAAAAGGTTTTTACTCTTCAGAAAGCAAAGCAAAGTAAAGTAGTGCGTAAATACCCATGGAGCAAGTACAACCCTACTCTTTGCAATATTGCTTGAATTTCCTTGATTTGTTATGAGGAATAGAGGGGGTTTTAGAGAGTTCAGGATGCCAGCTTGCTGGGGTGCGAAAATTGAAAAATTATTTGTGTATTAAAAAGTATTAGATTATTTTCAGCGTTCTTACGTACTTCAAGAAAAGCAATTCCGAGCCCAAAAATAAACTAATATTTTCACCTTTGGGTACTAAATATAATTTGTTACCATTGAAAACAATTTAGTATGCTTAGACTTCACTTCGGTACATGGGAATGTTACTCAAACGATGTTTGCATATTGAATACCTTAACGAACCGACACCTTGAGTTTAATATAAAACGGTGTATTATTTACAATATGAGTTTGCAGCTGGACGTTGATGCACGTACTTTCAGACACCACCAACATTTGAATCGTGCCTTTGGACTGCGAATGTTGGCAGTTGTCGAGTGACTTCTATTCTTTCTATAATTTTAAATTTACTTGCTCTTTTAAATTAATTCACGTAGTAATGTAGGCCAGCGCCATTTGATTTTTGTTTTTCATTTATTTCAAGCCATTTTACTTTAGCTAATTTAAAACGTTTGTTCTTTGTGTTGTGCCATACACAAGGTTTCCCCTACTACCTCCGCGTACCCGTGCGAGAACTCTCTCATGTTAGACCCTATGTTAGATCCCTGTCCTTATATTTCCATTTTAACAGGGGAAGTAGTTAACGAAACGTGTTTATTTGTTTAAAAATATATAAAGATAGCTTGCAATGTGCTAACACAATATCAAATAAAATAAAAAACAATGCAATTGATGTTTAAAATAAATTTTCAATAAATATTTATTCAGTATAATGGAGAGTTTTCTTGGAACAATTCACAGCACTTCCTTCAAGATAACATTTGTAGTTATTATTCAATATTCTTTGACAGCTAGCTTTTAACTTCTCGTGAGTCACAAAAATATTAGAAAAGCTTTTTACTTTTGAGAAAGCTACGTGTCTGAACCCACTGACTCTAAAATTTCATCGAATGATAACGAAAATACTGGTACAGGTAAAACAGTCTTCAATCTTCTCTGTGAACCCACATCCCTCATCCCACATTAGGCACACAGCACTTACAGACACCGGTAAAACGTTAATTGATTGGTTTCACTACATGCAAAGAAACTATCTTCATAGGTATCAAGCAACTATAACAGTACTTCTAGTTGTTGCTGGAGAGCAAATCTTGAATTAATGATTATGCAAATAAACTTCGTCAGACTGTTCAAACTACGGTATTAACAGAAAGCGTAAATAGAGATTGTCGAATCTAAGCCTTCTAAGCGTGTCGCCACAAAAATTGCTACCAGCAGGAACCCCTGAAATATTGAGGTGGCCTTGATAGTATTGAAGCGTGGAACGGAAAAATTAATTGAATGGATCGGGGGATATCTCATGTTGTAGATTATGGTGTGGAAAACGTTTCTTTGAGGCGTGTGGCCTCAAAATTTTACTTTTTAAGGCTCTAAAGCGCTTTGTTTATGAGTTATTTGCCGATATAGGTTGACATGTGATGCGGGCTGCATTTTACATGAATATTTCGATTTTAAAGAAATCATCCATATTTTTAAAGTCAAAGTGGGATTCTTCAAGTCTCCATGAAATTCTCTTTCTTTAGAGCCTTCATTTATAAAGATTGGTTGCGTGTGAGAGCCGGAACGCAAAGGTATACTACTGAAATAATACAGGAGACGATAATTTTCATAATGACCAATATCGAAAGGTCCGTGCCATTTTTCAATATTCATATAAATATCATATAAGTTTGGTGACGCTTTTAGATACTGAGAAAACAAAATCTCAAATATAATTGTTCTTTTTTACAAACTCACGTAAATAACAGAGAGTACAAAGAGTATCTGATTAATATTGTCGTAATTCAATAAAATTAGAACTAATGTACATGAAAAAATATATTATTTGTGTAAAAAACTTTCGTAGTGCTGTGAAAATTTTGACTTTTAATCGAAACTCGAATAGTATAATTTAGCATATAGTAATTTCTTTGAAAGTTGCACCATGAAAGAAAAACAGCCATTTCCATTATAGATATTTCACCACAGGAACTCCTAATCAGGAGGTCGCACGGTCCCTCCGCTGGCCGAGTGAACCAGCGGCCCGCACTAACAACATGCCCGCCTTCGGCCCCGCAGCACGCGGCCGCGCTCCCACGAAGTTCCCCGCATGACGCGCCTCGGCTTCCCCGGCAGCCCGTCGCCCGACACAGACCCCATCTGTTGGGCGGGGCGGGGAGGAGCGTGCCGCGGGGTGTGCGAGTCTGAGCGAGACGGAGCGGATCGTGGTGGGGCGGAGCGGGGAGGAGCGCGTCGGAGCGGGGTGCGGCGTAGCGGGGTGGAGCGGGGCGAGGAGGACCAGGATGGAACGCGTCGGAGCGGGACAGGGCGGAGCGGGGCGGAGCGGGGCGTGGCTAAGCGGGACGGGGCGGAGTGGAGCGGGGTGGAGCGCGTCGGAGTGGAGCGGGGTGGAGTGGAAAGGAACCGGGTCTTGCCGAGCGAGGCGGGAGGTCGGGTCGGAGCGTGAGGGAAGGGAGGGGGCGGGGGGTGGGGCGGGGGGCGCGGGCCGCAGGTCGGCTGAGCGGCGGGCAACGCCGAGGTCCACGACGTGATCGCCCGGAACAAACTTGCAATCAAGATGTGACCTCCGCCCACGCGCAGTTCCTTCGGCGGTGCATGCCCCCGTCGCCCCCGTCGCCCCCGTCGCCCCCGTCGCCCCCGTCGCCCCCGTCGCCCCCGTCGCCCCCGTCGCCCCCGTCGCCCCCGTCGCCCCCGTCGCCCCCGTCGCCCCCGTCGCCCCCGTCGCCCCCGTCGCCCCCGTCGCCCCCGTCGCCCCCGTCGCCCCCGTCGCCCCCGTCGCCCCCGTCGCCCCCGTCGCCCCCGTCGCCCCCGTCGCCCCCGTCGCCCCCGTCGCCCCCGTCGCCCCCGTCGCCCCCGTCGCCCCCGTCGCCCCCGTCGCCCCCGTCGCCCCCGTCGCCCCCGTCGCCCCCGTCGCCCCGTCGCCCCCGTCGCCCCCGTCGCCCCCGTCGCCCCCGTCGCCCCCGTCGCCCCCGTCGCCCCCGTCGCCCCCGTCGCCCCCGTCGCCCCGTCGCCCCCGTCGCCCCCGTCGCCCCCGTCGCCCCCGTCGCCCCCGTCGCCCCCGTCGCCCCCGCTTCGACGCGTTGGTTTGCGCTGCTGCACTCGCTACCACCACCGTCCACATTCTCTCACGTTGACTGCTCGTTACCTCTGCCGCCTTTCTCGTTTAGCCGACTTTTGTACTCGCCTCGGTCGCAGCATTATATGCCTCTGTTGACGTGGTCGCTTTCTTCGTTGCTTTGGTTACTCTCTTCGTTGCTTCCGTCATTGATTTGGTTGCTTTCGTCTTCATCACCTACTTCTTGCCTTTGTCATTTTCTTTGTTGCCTTGTCTTTGATAACATGCTTTTTGGCCGTGGGTGTTAGAATCCATTGCCATATCTTTCACTCCTTTAAACATCAGATTCGTTTCCATATTATTCTTTGTTTAACGGACAATTCCCTACACTCGACTGTATTAAAGAGCTACCTTCCTCTCAAGAATCACCTTTTAACATTCTCCTCCTTAGTTTTGGGTATTTAAGTGAACTACGGCATGTATTTTTCACTTCTTATTCACGCAATTTCTTATTCAACCTGAAACTCTTTGCCGATGTTACGTTCCTGCGCTGTGTCAACTTTCAAACAAAAGCTATTACTTTCAATTTCAATTTTCAAAACTTAGTACTCTTCTTTACGAACCAAGTCACTTCCCTAGAGAATTTGTGAATCTACTGGAAATTAATTTCACCCAGAAAGCGTACGGAGTAATATGATTTTCATAGCTTTCGATCGCGTCTACTTATCTCATATCTTATTGAAGTAACCCACCTTTCATAAAATTTTTCCACTTTATTATACTCGCTATTTCCGTTTGAATATTTGCTCCTTCCTTTGCCTTCTCTGTTGTACTGGATGGTTCTGAGTTCGAGAATTCGAGTTCGTTTGTCCTGATTAACTTTACTATCGCCGAGCCTTCGACCTCCCAAAGCCTGTCCTGCCGAACCGTTGTCAACACTTTCGTATCCGCATTCGGCATCGCGCGTTTCTTAAGACATCTCTAAATCACCTGATAATTAGGTTCGAGTTCCGACGGTGGCAGGATTTCCGACACTAGCTAGAAAAGTAGGTCGAATTAAGCCGCTGCCTAGAGCCGAATTCTAGCGGCTGGCTACTCTTACCGGTAGTTTTCTGTGAATTCTCCAATCAAAACTAGGCGAATTCTGAAGCAGTACGCTCACAAACGGGCCACGGATCGCGCGCATTTTTTCCTTCTTGTTCCTTGTCCTATCCTCACCAGTTACCTACACACACACACGCGCTTGTAATACCTACCACACATGTCGGGAAGCCGGTCCGGAGGTCAGAGCTTGGCCCAGTTCGGGCTATGTTCCGCTGGTGGAAGATACCTGGTTGGGCTTACGGTAGATCGCACCAGTTCTCACCATCCAGAGAGGGAAGATAACCGCCAACTCCCGAGGAAAACACTTATGCATAACATTTATTGGACTAATGACCTTAACAGTTCACGCGCCTGAAGTCACTAATAATTATATTTACCTGACTATTTCACTCATGTCTGTCCGCGTCGTAAGTGGCCAATGGTAAGCCTGGATATATTCAAATTAAACCAATCCCAGATGTTTATCGCCATCAGCTTGTTTACCTTTTTTTATCGCTGTAAAACCTTTGTTTACCTTTTTAAGATAACGATAGCAACTGTTTCACCTCCAAAATAGCTCTTGTACATCAATATAATATTAAAATGTGTGGTTTTGGTAATGTTTAAAACTCTGAAATCTATTATTAAAGATTCAGTGCCGAAAAACAGCGAAAGGAACAGAAAAAGTGTGTGGGAGAAATTTCAAGAATTTTGTCAAGATAGAAAATACAAATGGACAGCACAAACTACAAATGAAGAAATTACACATGTTTTAGGCAATTAATATACGAAGATTAGATTGTGAAGAGTACAAAAAATATGCCATCAAAACTATGTGGAACGTTACAACCAAAATTATTCAGGAAAATACTTTAATGAGTGCAGACGTGTGTTCAATCCATTCGAAAATGACAAATTCCGCTGCTAATTCATCTTGTACATCTTCCATTTCAAATACTTCTATGGAAGACCAAGACTTGGAAACCAACTTCCTACAACTTTAATGATTGTGCTTTTAATAAATGTTCTAATCAGTAGCCTTGTTATAATTGTTTTCCGAAACTTTTATTACCATAAAATTGAAACATATTTGAAATCATTTTCTGCATTAAACTGTTATTCAAAGGTTACTTGATTATAAGTTATTCCAGGAGGCAGTGATAAGTCGGAACTGAATGAAAGTTTTTCATTTTTTGGTTGTAATTTTGAGTAATATTTCCCTTTTTCGTAATTCCTGTGATTTAAATTATCCTTTCAAATCATGTAATGTGTTTATTCGTGAAATAGTCACACTAAATATCACTCGAAGTGCTGTGCTAGCCGGTAAATTCACTCCTCGCTACGCGAGTCGTGAATTTACCGGCTAGCACAGCACTTCTCGTGATATTACTTATGATAATTATATTTACGTGTGGTATTTCCTATCGTCACTTTTCCCTTCATAGCAATCGCCTCCCTTCACACCACTTCCACCGCTACGACTGACACTATGGCCTCTCCTATCTGTTCTCTTTGCTCCCTGCCGTCATTTGCTACCTTCTTCAGCACCCCCGGCGCAATTTCACTAGCCCTTCCCTAAATGCATCTCTAACCAGGTGTCAGAACACCAACGCACTACTACTTTGTCGCAGCTACCGCCATTTTCTTCTCTTCACACTCTAGTCATTGACATCACAGCCGCCTTCTCAGCCTCCATCCCTTTCCACGCCCTGTGCCGTCATCGTCGCAACCTCTACCCAGCCACTCCCCCTCGCCTGCTCCCACGTCGCGTCGCCTTCGCCGCTATCGCTCCTTCGCCCTCCGCGCCGCTGCCCGGCCACGGCCGACGCCGCGCCAATAACGGACTTGCCCCCAAGTTCCGCAAAAACTAATTTCCGGCCTGGCCCATAAAGGACAGTTCGATACCGCCCGGCGCCACTGCTGTCGCCGTCGTCGCCTGAAAAGTCACCCCCTCCCTCTCTCCCCCCCTGCTTTTCACTGGGCGACCCCCCAAATTGGGGTTATTTGCGTCGCGAAATGATGGCGATGCGACTTTGTAAGTTTAGCTGCGCCGATCGGGCCTCTGGACGCGAATCGGGCGGTCCTGTTACTGAAGCCGAATGAACTGGGAATTTCTTACTTGTGAGCGAATTGGAAGAAAATACCTTTCGCAAGTTCTTCGTCACTTAACGTTTCAAAGGCGAACAATGAAACTAATCGAAAACGTCACACATGAAGCAAAATGTAGGGAGGCCATGGTCGATAGCAACAAAGTCACTGCTAACAAATATACAGAAAATAAATTATTTTTAATTCGTATTTCCAAATGAACGTTCCTAATTATCCAATTTTAATGAATTCAAAGTATATTTATGTTTAAAATATGAATTTATATAAATTGCTATATTTTGCTTACTTGTCTATGCACATTTAATTTTCAATTTTCATTCTGTTTCAAATATCATTTAACATACTCGCACCTCTTACTTTAAAAACACTTCACGGATAGCTATACGAACTGAGTATTTGAATATGAACTTCAAATTCGACATTACTGCATTTTAAAATATAATACGAGAACTGCAAAGGTAACAAAACCCATCTCCCAACTAACCAGTGATGAATTAAGCATATTTTCCTGAGATCTGAATGTAATATTTCATCATTATTTTCCCTTCATTTTTCATGATTGAGAGGTAAATGACTTCCGGAATCTTCAGCAGTTTATTAAATAATACGATTAGAAATTTTAATTTTTTCCAGTTATTCATTTTAAAGGTGTAAGTCATTTAATAACGAAATTAATTTTTTTATCAAATAATTTACGCAATAAATACATCGAGGAAAATTACTGCACCGTCAGATTCTATATCACAGATACCAGTTGAATATTGAACACGATGATTAAATATATTCTTTTGACAAAGATTTTGTTACTGAGATGTGCCTATGGCTAATTCAAAATAAAGAATGATATTCGTTACCATATACAATAACATTGAAATTGTACTATTGAATTTTTTCTATTTCTATTTGCATTTTGACTATTCAATAATCATATGCGAAAACATTTTAATTGTGTGGGATATCATAAATATAGATGCTAACTTCTGAAATTTTCAATTCATATATATTATTATTTAATTTAACCTAAATATGTTTTAAATGTTTTAAGCAGGATTTTTAATAAAAACGTAACAATTTGAAAATTTAAACTCGATAGAAATTGCTGATCATTTTATTCTAGAGATGGATCAAACCATCAGATAAACAAGCCTTATCACTTTTGTCTGCCAAATTTATTCACATCACTTACATTTTCAAACAAGTATGCACACACATGATATTTGGGCGCCGAATCAAATTAGTTTAGCAATAATTTCAACGTGTCCGTTGGGAGCATCACGCTCTCATACATTAACTGACACCAAAACAAATGTGTTGACATTTCATATTCATTTAATATGATACACTGAAAGGAAAATTTAATTAGTTTAGTACGTACGCAAATATAATAAAATCGATGGTTTATTCTATTTGCAAATCTGCAACGTCATCACCACTAGACGTTGAACACAGACACTCATTACTGACATTGGAATATACTTTCAGCTAATGTTCTGAAATTTTCTGCTGAGTGGCAAATTATGAATGGCTGTAGTTGGAGAATGCATTGTTTTGATGTTATGCAACAAGTGTCAAATGATAATGTTAACAGTAAATTAATCAGTTTTCTATGACGGATATTTCTCGATTAGTAACTAGTAGTGCTACGACAGCACATACTTTCTCGCATTATTTCTAACTTGTTCGCTATATGATACTTCTATATAAACACACAAAAGTATTTACAACCAGCATCTTTATATTCCAACTGAGACTCGAACTCAAGTCCTCCAGGTTCACTCGCCGTAAGCCTTGCCACTAACCTATGAAAACATTGTGAGTTTCCAACTCGCGTCGGCGCCTAAAAATGTATTTATCTCAATCCAATATTTCCAGCACATAATTTTCTACAATTTATAAAGATCAGCGAAAATAAGGCCTACCCCATTATTTAAGCATCCATTGATAAATACATGCACAAATTTAGAGAAAAAAATAAATCAGTTTCTGAGAAAATGTTCTCTTTGCCGTTTGCATTAATTTTAACCACAAATTTTGCAAAACTACAGACTTAAAAAAACGTAGTTGATTTATTTAAAGAGCTGATTATTAAGAACAGATTTTGTTTAAGACAAAATCTCTATCTTCAATTTTGGTGTTTTGAAACGTTAACTTTTTGCAATTTTCAAAACAACGGAGTTTTCAGATAAAATGAGACTAGCACCATATTTTTATCGTCCACTGTTGAATAAGGGGAAAAATTGAAAGAAAAGATTGCAGCTATTTTTGAAAAGAAAATAAGAAATTGCCTAATTTCAAGAACAAATTAGGCAAAATCTACTAGTTTTTTCACAAATATTGTTCGTGACCTTTTTAAAGAGCTGCTTTTTGAGAAGGGTTTTGATAAGACAAAAGTCACTATCTTTAGTTTTGTATTGTGGAAATGTTAAATTTTTGCAATTTTCAAAATTGCAAAGAGTACGACGATAATGGGACTAGCACCATATTTTTTCCATCTCGTCATACGTAAAAGGAGATTTTTAAAAAAATTGGGGGGTGGGGGAGGTTCTGACAAATAATTGTTTAAATCAATTTAAAAATTGACTTTATTTTGCGAATAATTATATGAAAACTACCCATACTTTAGAAAAATCGAACATGACCTTATTTGAAAATCTATCTTTAAAGAATTGTTAAAGAAAAATATTCTATAAATTATAAAAATTATATTATAAAAATATATTATAAAAATATTGTTATTAAAAAATTATATTATAAAAATACTGTTGTTGACGCTGCAAATATAGCTTCTTATTCAGATTCAGATTTAGCTTAATATTCAGATTGGGAGAGCTATCAATTGGGTTACGGCGAGACGAACGTTATGGAATGCTCGCTCGCTCGATTTCTGGAAAGACACAATGTACCTCTCTTATTGGAAGATAATATGAAGAAATAAGCAATCATAGAATAAACAGTTCACCTTTTTACCTCATTCTCACAAGAAAAGCAAAGCCTTCTTTAATTTGTATTGCACAACATTCCACTCGTGCCTTCAGAGTAAACGCGGTTGCTCCTTGAAAAGCCCAGTGGAGGGCGACACTGGTGCCAACTTTTATAGTTTAACCCGTTCTCATGAAACGTTAATGCGAGCTCACTGAAGCTCGTTCCCTGGGCGGAGCAACTACTTTGAAGAGCCTGTTTCGCCGTTTGAATTTGGCGACAATGCTGTCATAGGTTAAAAACGAGGATCGAGTGTGTCTAAAGAGTTTTCTCTGTACCAGAGTGCTTGGCAGCGGAACCCGGTAGGAGCTGCCCCCTGGCGAAGGGAGATGAAACTATTACAAGTAGCTCGCTAGATCGAATGCCTTTGCAATGCCTAGACCGAATGCAATGCCGAATGCCTTTGTCGAAAGACAAAGAAACTTTATATACCCGCTCTTTTCGCAGCCAGCACGCGGTTTTGGAGGGAGTCCGACGCGGTACGTTTAAAATGCAAATTCTGAGCTAGTAATAAAGGCCAAAGATTGTTATTGAAAACCAATCTCCCGCCACGGCGCCCAATTTGAATAATTTTTTATGGCAATGTGCCAACAATTGTTGCAGAAAGACGCCCAAAACGTAGCATTTTTGCAATTTTTGTAGAATCAGGGATTTAAACGAACATGATATCTGCACCAATCTCTTAAGTTTGGGAGAGCTATCAGATATTTACGCTATCAGGAGACAAAGTTTTATCCAAAATTTGTAAGACATTTTCGAGAAAATTTTGAACATATTTTTGAAACTTCATGTAACGTACCCTAAAAAATCAAAATATCTGTTTTAAGCTCACAGGGCTTTTTCCAGTTTTTCGTTACCAGGGCCCTACAGTAAGGTTTTTTTGTTTAAAATTCGCCGTGTTCAGGAGCACAATTACAATAATATATCTTTTTAGATTCGTAAGGGCGAGAAAATAAAAATAACAACTCAAGGATTAATAATCAGGTACTTTGAAGTTGCTTCAATGGTTTAAATAAAGTGAAAATTTCATATATTTTTGTGTTCTCAATTTTTCATGAAACACAATAATTCAATAAATACTAATAACTTAATTTCCTTTATTTAAATTAAATTCAGAGCGTTGAACTCAGGTATATTTCATGCAAATATCGGGAAATGTTCTTTGCAAAACATGCGTTATGACTAAGTAGCTAAGCAGGCTAGACGGTCCACAACTAAATGTTGCGACCCTAAAGAGATGAACAATAGCTCTGTACAGAAATACTGAATTTGAAACATAACATTTTATCGCCGGGAATGTAAAGAATATTAAGCGTGTAGCATATTGTAACTCATAATTTTAAAGAATTTCGACTTTTCTAAATGTTTTCGATTAAAAGATATCTCTAAATTAAAGTGTAGATTATTGGAAGAAAGTTTGTCAGCACAGTGCTTAAGCAATGTATAAAACACAACAATAATGAGAAGATGAGTTCATTTTCTTATAAACTTCTGAGTCTCAGAGGCAATGAATTAGAACCTCTCGAAAGAACTCGCAACATAGTACCTACAAGAAGTCTGAGAAAAGACACCGAGAAGGCCTCTCGAACGAGCCTCCCAAATTGCCCTTCGATCAACCAGCAATCGAAACATTCGATCTCGGATCGCCGGCGGCCGGAGGCGGAGGGCTCAGGCCCTTGGGGCGGCGGGCGCGAAGGTGACGGAAGGAAGGGCGCGTCTCCAGGGATCATCAAAAGGCCTAAAATCCCCGACTTATCCGCGACGCGCCCGACCGACCCGAACCGCCCCGGCTCGCCCCGCACCCGACAGCCCCGGCCCTCCCCGACCGCCCCGCTCCGACGCGCCCCGCCCCGCTCTCCCCTTCCCACCCCCACCCCCCACCCCACACCGACCAAGCCCTTTGCAGCGCCAGACCGCGCCGCTGCACAATAACGAGGGAGGCCGAGTCGCGGTGGGGGCGGGGACCTCAGTGGGGACCGGGAATCATGGCATGGATGAGGGAGAGGAGGAGAAGGCGGGTGGTGGGATTAGAGGGCAAAGGGTTGGAGGAGAAGCGGAGGCGTTGTGGGGGCTGGTTGGTGGGGGTGTTAAGTTGGGGTAGGGGGTGGAGAGGTAGAGGCATTAGGGGTGTAGGGTTGGGCTGGGGAGGTGTTAGAGAAAGAGAAGCCGTGACAGGGCGTAGGCACGGTTAGGAAGGAGAAGCCGGGCGCGGCGGTTTCTGAGGTGGAGCGTGAGCATTGGAGTGGCAGGGGACAGATGGGGGTCAGGAGCGGGTGTCGGTGACGTGGGTGCGGCGGTCCAGGGGGTTGGCGGGAGGGCGGGGTAGCTGGGGAGGAATTGGGGTGGAGTCGAGCGGTCGGGGGTCGAGCACGGAGAGGGGATGGGCGGGCGCGGAGTGGGTGGAAGAAGAGGGGCGGGCAGTGGCAAGTGGGGCGGGAACGAGCGAGGATGAGCGGGGATTGCGGGGCGGTGGCGGGAGGTGCTGGTGGATGGAGGGCTGGTGCTGGTGGGCGGATGGAGGAGAGTGGAGAACCGAGGTAAGTCAGGGCGCACGGGGGGAGGGAGAGGGGCGGGGGGGCAGGGCGGTACGTTGTGGACGAGGGGAGGTCGGAGCACGACGGAGAGCGCGGGGGCGAGGAGTCGAATCGAGAAGAGGCTCGAGATCTTCCCTCCCCACCCCCACCCCCCGCCAGCACGGGCGGGAGACAGCCGGACAGATTGAGCCTAACCAGTTCGTAATT
This sequence comes from Acheta domesticus, assembly GCA_031308135.1. NCBI lineage: Eukaryota > Metazoa > Arthropoda > Insecta > Orthoptera > Gryllidae > Acheta > Acheta domesticus. The sequence goes on from JAHLJT010009419.1 coordinate 124,301,961, forward strand.
AAGGCTAACGAACGAGGAAAGTGGAAGAGAGCCCCTCGGCCCGCTTCTGCCTGCGCGGCCGACGGCAGCCCCGCTGCGGAAAGGCGGTTGTGCAGCTCTTCTTTCCATCTCCAGACACAAGCGCTGCTCCACAGAGGTTCCTAGCTACCAACAGCGACTATTCTGTAGCACGTATTGTGTGGTTATTATTGTGTTTTTCTTAAATTTTGTTTCTCTCGTGAATACAGACAGAACGTTCACCTGCTATCCATTGTTGTTAGACCTACGTTTACATTCAACTTGCTTAAACGAGTTTGGAGAAAGTTGAATAGATAGAGTTTTGGCTTTATCCTTGGATGTATATTAGATTTACAAATTATTGCACTGCTTGACACACTCAAGAACTGCGGCTTTCTGATTTTATTCCATTATTTTTCAATGTGGATTTACTCCCTGACTTACTCCCTCTTCTTTACACCCTGATTGTAGTTTTAGCACAACTTACAACAAAATTGCAGTCAGATAACGTTAATTTTCTTTCACTTTGCTGTAGCATTCATCCTTATTTCATTTTCAAAATTCGTATGTAGGTTTTTTGTTAGAGAAGATAATAGACAGTTACTGGTCAATCCTACTGCCCTTGGTAACAGTTTTATTTCGTGAAATCTTGAAAAGAGTAACATGTCGGTTCTGCACAAGTTTCAGTTACAATAACGTTCAGCACCAGTACATCTCATATAAATAATTCCCCATTAGGATTTAGTCAAAACTTTTAAAATCTGCGTTCATGGTGGCGTCTGGTTGTTGTTCTTTTTCTTACTATTATTTTTATCATTGTTATTGTTATTATTGTAATAAATGAACAGCAGAAAAAATGCTGCTGAAAAACCTACACAAAACGTTATTCCTAAAAGTAGTTGGTACATTGCCCAAGAATACCAAATGAAATACTCTCATATAACACTGCAACAAATTAAATATTATTAAAAAATGGTCTTTATGAATGCTGTCATAACATAGAATATATGCAGTGCAATAGTTTTTTGTATATCATGAATACCAAGGAGTTTATGTTAGATAAAACATCACGTGAATTGGAAATAATGCTGCCTCTTCCTTGGAGCCTTGCTTCCGCGTGACATCTCTTTCGTAACCAGTACGATACTGGGCATATGATTTCAGCCGTTAGGCATAATATGAAAATAGGCAGAGTAAACGAAATATTTATATTTTTCAGTCAAAATCGAAATTCTCTCTTCCTTGCTTTTGGATTTTTCCGAAATTTCTGGGTATCTGACGAAACCACAGTGACATCCCACATGGCCAGGTCCAGCATAGTTATCTTTCAATGTAAGTATTTTAAATTAATAAATATAATAATCATTAAGGCATTCATCAAATCTTATAACGTTTCCTACTCTCGGTTTTTGGCGTTTCACTTTCCTGCTAATTTTATAGCGGGTCACCGCGTGTTGCGACTCAAGCAGCTAACCACTCCTAGAGGACAGCTGAACATAAATAGCGTTTCAAATAGTAATTTATGTTTTCTGCAAAGTATTCTAAAAGATTTGGATGAAGAGCAAAAATGTTACTGCGTGTTCATTTTGAAATCCTTTCTATTTTTGTAAATGCATTATTTTGCATGAAATTATTCTACAATTAGGCTTACTATTTATTCAGTGAAAAGTTTTGCAATACAAAATCAACGACTGCCATTCATCAACAGCGTAGGATTCTACATTTCTTTGTTGGTATATTTTCAATGATTGAAAGAAGAAAATTATCACCTGAATTGTTACTCACGCTTAATATGAGTAAAATTTGAAATGGTAATTACTAGCAATTGAATTACCCGAATGAATTGAAACTTACTTGAGTAATCAAAGAAAAGGTCGATCTGCAACGAACGCCCCTTGCATTATATGTTTATTTCATGTAGAACTGAATTTTTGAGATACATTGCATTATAAACCTAAAATTGTGACATCTACAGTCATAAATGAAAAGTAACAGGACCAGTTGTTCTTTAAATTAGCACCAACGTTTATGCTTACGTAAATATTTGGAAGTTAAATACTACAACGTTTACTGAAATATGACATCCAGCAATGCTTCATTACACAACGCAGAAACACTGTAATGCAGATGTATTACAAAATGGTCCTCTGCGACATAATATTTACAAGCACTGAAAGTAAACATTTTACCCTGCAAAATATATTCTATTTTCACGCGCAATAATAAAACACATTATTTTAACAGAAGGAAATTCAAATTATGCCAATGCAGTCTAATAATTTATCAATTTATCAACTTCATTCCAACGAGTATACTACATTTATTGAAAATGCCTGTGAAATGAAAATTATGTAATATAATATCGAAAAATATTAGTATATTTCAACCCAAATACACCAGCTTTTAAGAAAGAAAAATTAGATATCTTTTCTAATAATTTCAGACGATAACCGTCCGTTACTACAATATATATTCTACTTAATGACAATCGAGCATTTTAAGATTGTGTATCAACTCATCGCCGGACTTATGGATGAAAGTGATGGCAATTGCTCACGATCCAAGGCTAGTTTACTGTTCCGATAAAGTGATATGATCGGACGAGACCATGGAAATAATCTACCATCAGTGGACTTCTGCAGCCTTCATCCGAGTAATTGCAAGCTTCATTCTACCCACTTAACTGATGCCAAAAACCGGCGTCTGGTCTCTAACCTAGAAATCCTGGCACTTCGAAGTTTCAATTCTCTATTTGCAATCATCGCCCTTGAATCTTGTATTCTAATATCGAAATTCGTTAAGAGTGTTCAGTTGTTTTACAGTCAGGTATTGTTATATACTTTTATGTATGTGAAATCTTATGTTTTAATTGAAGAACGTTGAATCTTCTGAGTAATTGTTTTCCAATAGGTTGTCTAAACTAAATAAGAAAACAAGATGTTACTGTGTAGAATGAAAGGTTGTGTCCTATGTTCGAGCAATGATGTTTAAAGTTTTTTTCTTCTCTACAAAGTTTTTTATATCTTTTATTATTTTGAATATGATAAATGGTTCAGTTTATCTGTACAAACGTTTTCACATGTTTTTTACGCTTACTATCTATTTTTAAAAACTAAACTATTACTTCTTTACAGTTATTTCTTTGGGAGAGGAAACCCATTGAGAACCTCAAGAAGAATCATCTAGATATGCAAATTGTAAATGAAAACATACTTGGGAAATATGTTTCTTTTATTCTGGTGGCGTTTTTAGGTGCTTTGCCTAGATTGAGATAGTTGGGTAATTGATGACATTATGTTATAAAAATTATGGTATAACTTAGTGATGTGGTGTATGTTAAGTTTTACTTGAATTTGTTTATGAAGTTATTTGTTTTTGTGATGAACCAGGGTGCATTGGTTTTTGTTCGCAGGAATTTATTCTGTATGAACTCCAATTTATGGATATTGGTTTTTGATGCAGTAATCCAGACGGGGCAGGCATAGAAAGTAGGGGGTCTTATTTTCACTGTATATATAAGTTTGGCATTTTATATTGTTATTTTACTGTGGGTTTTATTAATGGTTTTCATTGGATTAGTTTATCTTATATATATATATATATATATATATATATATATATATATATATATATATATATATTTATAGTCGCATCAACTGCGAGGTTATTAGCAACTATTCTGTCATTTTACAATAAGGTACATACATTACGTTTACAAAGTTCTGTAAGTTTCCATAGCATGGCTACATTTTTTTTACAATTATACATTTTTGTTCAGTGAATAGTGAGACATTACAGTTTATATTATACCAGGGGTTGGAAATATTTTACTACATGTGATAATTTACACAGTACGTATGCTTAAGAACAATATTACAGTTTGTTTTACAGTTCGACATTAATTGATTTGCAAAATTTTAAATTTTTTTCTTGTAGGGAGCTTGAATAAAGTAAGCGTCAGAATTAAAGTTCTGTAAGATTGATTGGCGGGATTGAATGTACATAGGACATTCCTGAATAATATGTATTATTGTTATTTTTTCATTACATATATTACAAATTGGAGGGGTACTCTTGTTTATTAGGTAGAGGTGAGTAAGCCTCGTGTGTTCTGATCTAATTCTGGTGATTGTAACTTGATCTTTGCGGCACAGTTTTTTTGAAGTTTGCAGGTTGTAGAAGTTTTTTATCTTCTTATGAATACTACTAGCCTTATAAATTTTCCAATCTTCGCTCCACTTGGTTTTCATTTTTCCATACAAGTACTTCCAGATATCATTTGTCGTGTGTGCTATGTTATGCACATTTTTTACTGACTGGAGGTCGACTAGTGATGTTGGAATCTGTCTTCTTGGTGCAGCCAGTGGTATATCCAGAAGAGGGGGAATCCAGAAAATAAAAAGTTTTTTACCAAGCCTTTGAATAAGATGGTGTAGTTCTTGAATCTTGATATCCATTTCAGAGTTTGAAGTTTTGTTGGAGCATAGTTTTATTGTAGAGATTGAGTTTGTGAATACAATTATATTTGAGTCCAGCGATTGATGTATCATTTTTAGTGCTGTCATTAAAGCATAACTTTCAGTACTATTAGAACTGCAGTAGTGATGTAGTAAGAAACTAAACTTTTCATTGGGTATATACACTATGACTTCAGTATCTTGTTCACTATTTTTGTTACTAATATAAAAATGGGAGTAGTTTTTATACTTCTGGATTACTTCTTTAAATTGTGTGTTCCAATCTTCTTTTTCTAAAATTGCTATTATTATAATCAGTGAGTGATAGCTCTAATGTCATTTTTTTATGGTCCATTGTGGTATTTGGAATTGTCTGTGTTTCTCAGCACTTATATTTTTAATGTTTAGTTCTTTAAGTTGCTGGGTTATTCTACTGTACATAGGTTTATATCGGAAGTGACTATTATAGATATTCTGTAGCTGAGGAAAATGTCATTGTGTTTTATAAAGTTAGAAGACGAGGCGGCTTTAGCAGCATACTTGAGATTGAGAGTTTTCCTTCGGTGGTTTAATGAGGTTTCTTGTGCTTCAATAAGTACACTTCCTATAGGGGTGGTGTGGAAGCATCCAGTGCATATTCTAAGCCCTTTATTGTGTAATGATTCTATTTTCCTCAGCTCTTTTTTGCTAGCAGATTGGTATAAGAGTGAACCATAATCGACTTTTGATCGAATGATAGCTTTATATGTTAATAGCACGAGGTTTTTATCAGCACCCCAGTTGTTGTTGGAGAGGCATTTAATAACGTTAAGTCTCTTCTTGCATTCCATGATTAGTTCTTGTATGTGGATCTTCCACGTTAATTATGGGTCAAATTGTATTCCAAGAATTTTCATTTTGTTAACAAAGCGAAGGGGTTGAGTTCCAAGCTGGAGTTAAGGAGATACTGTATCAAATATCTTTGAGAAAAACATGCATTCTGTTTTCTTGGCAGAAAATTTAAACCCTGTGCTCAAAGACCATCCAAAAATTGTGTTTAAAGCTTTTTGAATGGTCTTTTGAGTAGATGGGACAAATTTTCCTTTGCATAGTACAGTAATGTCATCCGCATATTTTCTTATAATAACTGGTGGTTGAACCCCCTTGTCTATATCATTAATTGATTGTAGGAAAAGAGTCACGCTTAGAACGGATCCTTGGGGTACACCATTTTCAATTTGTTTAATATCTGAAAGTTGCCCATTGATCCTAACTTGTAATCTGCGATCAAGAAAAAAGTTTTTAATAAAATCATACATATTTCCTTTTTATTCCTATTAGCTGCAAAATCTTCAAGATCCGTCGTTTCCATACCATGTCGTACGCTTTTTCTATATCCAGGCTAACAGCAATTACGTGTTGATTGTTCATAAATGCTTCCTGAATTTGACTATCAACACTAATTATATGTTATGTAGTGGAGTGTCCAGATCGAAAGCCGAATTGATCATCTTTTATGATTTTCTGAGTATCAAGGAACCATCTGAGACGTTCGTTGACAATTTTCTCGAGTATTTTGCACATGTTTCATGTAAGTGATATAGGACGGTAGTTATCAGATTTGGATGAGTCTTTACCAGGTTTAGCAACAGGTACTACTATGGCCATCTTTCAGATCTTGGGAAATACACTTTTCGTCCAAATATAGTTATATACATCTAGTAACAATATAAAGTGACAATATATTATATACATCTAGTAAAACTTCCTTTGCAAGTGGGGAGATTTTTGATGAGGTTATTCGGAATATTGTCCGGACCAGGAGAGGAATTATTGGTGGATTCAATGGTCGTAAGAAGTTTTTTCATGGTTATGGGATTATTTAGTTGAAGGGGTGAGCATTTGTCATCATAATCATCAGGAAGTTCTTCTTTTTCTTCTTCATTTTTATATTCTTGAAAGACATCGGTGAAGTTCTGAGAGCTAGAATTTCTGACAAAAGTATCAGCTAGTACGTTGGCAATATCTACAGATTGTGTAATGATTTTATTTCCGTCTTGAATAAAATGTATCTGGCTATATATTTTGTGTCCTTGAATTGCATTTATTTTCTTCCATGATTCTCTAATACTATTGTTCGAGCTAATAGATGACACAAAATTATTCCAGTAGTTGCTTTTACTTTCTTTAAGGATTCTTCTGGTGAGAGCTCTTGTTCGTTTGTATTTAATTTTGTTATCGTCAGTTTTATGTTTTTTCTACCGGTTGCATTTTGCGAACGTGAAAAATTGAGAAGAATGCATTGTTCTATTGCGATAATGGACTAACAGTGTTCCTTTAAAACTTACACGACTGTCTCGTGAAGCTATGTCTTCTTTGTTACCTGCTTACAATTGTTCTGCTGACTTGAAACGCCTAATCACTTCCTTCGGACAAAGTCCTCAAGAAAAGAAATTGCATTTAGAAAACGAGTATTTGTTTGTTGCTTTTGAAGAAAGTGCAAAAGAAAACATTGTAAGATTAAATGAATCTTTCAGTATTTTTGATGTACTAAAAAGCAAACTGGAATTGCTTATTGTGGACGATTATTGGTCGATTATTAATAAGGAATCCAGTATTCTTCCTCAACATATTGAATGTAATTCTGCCTCTAAAATTATCAATAGAGTTGTGGTATTAAAACTTGGAGGCACTACAATATCAGATGGTGTAAGTAATACAAATTACATTAGTAATGTTTTAGAAAATTTTAGGTTATATTTTAATGCAAGTAGTAGTAATAGTCCTCATGATGGTTTTGCTTCAATTTCATACCTCTTACTTCAAATCTGTACCACAAATTAGCAATCTGAGAAGTCCGTTGCCCTTATGCTGAAACAAATAAAACTCCTTTCTAAGAATGAAGTTCATATCAGTACAGTTCCATACAGCCACATTCCAGTACAGTACCATATAGCCATATTCTTAGAAATATTTCAAACGTTTCGGTTTAATAACATTTCCTCAACCTCCTTAAATCAGAAGATTGTGTTCTTTATTTTGTTTAGAACCTCCAATGAAACAAACTGATAATTTTTTAAAGTATGCAAGAAATAAATACTTACATAAATTAAGTGATAGTGATGATAAATTACTGACTCTCATGATGGGGGAGATCCATTTAAAATCTGGATTTTCGAAGTATTTTAAAAAAAGGATATTGGGATTAGAACAGATAGGATTCTATGTACTGGGCGTTGTAAGTGATAATAATAGTATTAATAGAAAATGTACGTAGCTTTTATGTCTGAAAATTAACTATTTGTGTACAATCTTCCAGCTAAAGAAAGTAGATCTCATCTCTTCTTATTTGATAGTGTAATTTATTATATATTTTCGTCTGTTAACCACAATTTTCCTTCGCATTTCAGTTTGTATGACCTTCTTAGGCGGCCATCTTGAATGACTGCTCAGACCTTGTAAGGCTAGGTGGTGTTGGTTGAACTGTCTATGTTGCTTTTTTTATTGTACATTTGATAGTTTTGTGTTTGTGTCGTTAGTCGAAGTATCATCATTAAAAGGACGCTTTAAATTTTGCCCTGCGGCATGTTGGCGTGAAGCGTTACCTTGTAGTGTGTCCAGGTTTTGCTGTCTCATCGAGGTCTGTTGATATGGTTAAGGTTGCATTGTTCTTTGACTTGGTTGAGATTCCATCCATGTAACTTCACTGGTTTCCGTTGCTTCTTCGTACAACATCGATACGTTTAATTCTGACGTGGGATAAACACTATTAAGTGTTGTGAGAGCATTACTGATGAGCTGCCCCGTTGTCTCAGGCAGTACCCATTTAACATAATGCGAAGTTCTCTATAGTGGCACTGTTTTCACAGACCACAAAATTTTCGCTGATTCACTGTTTTTCCTAGTTCACTCGGTTAGCACTGTTCACAAGGTAGGAGCGATCCGTTCGGTTTGACAGTCGAGCGCGGAATGATTCCACAAAGTAACCATATTTTCCTGCAATAAACCAATTACAGACCAATATTCTAACTTTTCATGCAAGCTTATACAAAAAAAATAGATTATCTAAAGTTAAGAAACCAAGACAGTGTCTGATACAGTTTGCGCTGTTGATACCAAAGAATTTAATGATTTTGCTTCCGTTTAGCAGTTACAAATGTGATTCATTGTTCTATTGTAATAAGAGATGGGAAACGCCTTTAATTTAAATATTATGTGCAAAGAAATTCGATTTACTTTGGGTGTGCACTGTTGAATTGATCCATATTACCAGCGAATGTCTAGTTGAGGCAACAAATAGATTGTGTCGCTGATTTGCGGTCACTGTCCAGGGTTGAGAGTATTCCCGAGAACCGTATTTTCGTCTTCTACCTAGAGTAAGGTGACCTCGTGCGACATACACGTGCATGTAATTCATGTGTAATTTATTTTCTAATTTAGTTTTAGAAGGTAGCAGGAAAACCCATTACTCCTCAGAAAATTACACTTTATCATCAATTTTATAACCTGACACCAAAACTACCCAGAAACCACTCAAAGAAATAAAAAATACGTAATAAACGAATTTTTCAAGTATTTGCAACTGAAACTGCCGTCTTTTCTGCTGGTGCCCCAGCATCTCTCTTCCCCTCCGCTTCTTCCCCTCTACCAAACGGTCCGGTTTCTTACGACGCAGCTGCTGCGGGCAGCTGGGGGCGGTCACCGATGTTCTCCTCCCACCCCTCTAGTCACTCCCACTCTACGTCCACCCCTACCCTTCCGCTCGGAACGGAGAAATGAAAGGGCAGAGCTCGCCAGCTCAAAGGCGAACACGGCACGACGGGCATTGTTGTGGTTTCGAAATTAAAAGATCCCAATAAGAAGATTCCGAGCGCTGAGAGCGCAGCGGGTGGCAGATGAAGGAATTATTTTCGCTACGGCTGGACTTCCTTGGCGGCAAATAAGAAAGAAGCATCGGGGCCAGTCAATGCCTTTCAGGCTATTGGTTGAGGTTTGTCGAAAAAAAAAGCATTTCTCCTCTGGGGATATTAAAGAAACTCGTGAGTTTTTGCCACTCCCCTAAAATGTCTTTTAATACGACAATTTATAAGCGCTTTTACTTTTGAAAATTGTTCATTTCCCATCTCTAAACTGCTTTCATGCTTGACAACTTAAAATATTTCCATTAAATATTTTATTATATTCACTTTTATTTCTCTTTAAGAATTAGATTTTCAATCAAATTTCAACGAATGTCTGCTGTGCAATTAATTACTATATCGCCTTTTAGAACAACTTTAAAACTGTTTTGCAATGAACGGAAAAATTAATTTTCCATAAATCATTTTGTGCACGTGTTCTGATGGGTTTTAAAAATTCTTCAATGTAAAAGGAAAGTATTTGGGTATTTCAGTCCAAAACTTTGAAAATGATGCTACAAATGAACCATAGTACACAACATATTTAAACGAAATAGTGAAAATATTTTTTTCTGAAAACTACATTGTGGCATAATAAAAACACTCTTATTTTTTAAGTTTCATTAATTCACTTTTGGTTTGGTAAGTTACTGCGCCTGTGACAATTCAGAGAATACTAAGAGAATACTGATTTCACGTCGGTTTTTATAAGTATATTTACATGATATAAAAACATCAAAAAACTAATAATATAGCAAAAAACAAGAAAAATGTAACAAAATCACTCTTATCGCATTTAAGTTAAACTACTGTATAATGGTTGCCAAGAATTCATTTATGGAAACAAAAATTAAATCCAACGAAGAAATTTTTTAAAAAAATACTTAACCTGAAATACTACTTTCAACGTGAGAAGAAAAACACACGAGATAAGAGGGTCTGAAAAACAATATGTTAGATAAGAGGTTTATGTAAGTAGTCTTAAAATTAAATGTTAATATGCAAGTTCGTGGAGAGAGCGGCGTAAAAAGTCATTTTCTTTATTTTATGAAATCACTTCAAGCTAACGAAAACTCAATATTTTTTTAATTAATTTGAATTTCTAATTGTCAGGAAGTTACAATCATTCTTAACACCCTTTTGCCTCACGTGAACAGAATTTTTGTTGCACGCCTTCATTTATTATACGTTACGTTACTCTAGAAATTATTAATTACTTCAACATGTTTCCGAGTTGAATGGCTTCGTGTACTGAAAACGTCCGACGTAAATACAACTTTGGTCCCTATCCATACAGGCAACATCCATAGCCGCTCATTGTGTTTCATAATGGCCAACTGAGACCGTCATAACGTGAGCAAAAGTAGCGTTGAGAGCTGTTCAACCACCATTCACCTCTTTACAACCTCCCTTGCGTGGCACTGGCTTCCCAAAATGGCGAGGACGTCGTCCACACGACGTTGCCATGGAACTTTAATCGTAAACCAAAACATTCTCTATAACACCCTCGCACCAGTACGCTTCTACGAAAACCTCCCGAAACAACTATCATGGAATCCCCGCTACACTCAAGGAGTGTTCAAAAGAGCGACAGCTGAAAATCCATCATCCGCTAATTTCATACGGCAAGCGGCACTTTGACGGGGACGTTTAGGATCCCAACGACCGTTCAGCGCAAAGTGAAAACTCTGCGAACAAAGGCCTTTGTGCCTATTTAAGGCGCGTAATTCCCAGAACGAGTGAAGGGGCCCCGGACAGGAGAAGGCGAGACGGAAAGTGGAGGAAGCGGGAAGTGAAGGCGAGAGGTTAAAAGTCGCGAAATCAAAACGCGTTGTCGCGGAAAACGAAGCCTCATCGCTGTCACCTTCAGTTGTGAGTGAAAGAGTGAGTGAGTAATTGAGTCAGAAAGGATCTGATAGAGTGAGAGAGTGGCTGAGTGAGTGAGAGAAAGTGAATAAAGGAGGGTGAGAGTGAGTGAAAGTGAGTAAATGAGTAAGTGAAAAAGGGACTGATAGAGTGGCTGAGACAGAGAATGAGAGAAAGTGAGTGAGAGAAAGACTGAGTGATATTTAATGCACTTATAATATGAGTCGTACAAGTATCATTTATGTATTACACATAAGATCCTTGGAGATGATTTCCCTACTAAGAACCTTAAGAACTAAATTTGTACTTGAAGATCCGGTGTCAACCAACATGTGTTTTTCCAAGGAGGTCTTATCCCAGGAACCTCCAAGGTTCTCTGCAGATGGCGCGTCATCTCAGCTATGACAAGCTCTGATCTCCCAGCGATCAATGCCATGTTTCAAGAAAGCGGAGGAACCAAGGATGCGAATGGAAAGTCTACGCCTGGTACGTGGTCAGCTTGAAGGGATATTATGGAATTCGTCTTAATTGTTCGGCGAAACCTCGGAAACATACCAGTAAGAGGAAAAGATTGCATTTTTGGTTGTGTCGCGCGCGTCTCGGAAATGTAGACATGGTCGGGCAATCGGTGGTGTTGATCGCACAGTTTGTTAATGATTGCAGACATGTATATATACACATAATAATAATAATAATAATGAATAATTAATATTCAAATAATTAGTAGATATACGTTACAAGCAGTTGACAATTCCCTATTACTGATAACAAGAAAATAAGTTTTCTTATTTATATTTTCAAAATATTATCATTGCGCTCATTTTAAAATTTGCACTTCAAGCATTTTTTCTGCAATTCGCACGTGTCATTTTGAACGACACAAAAGCTACTTCAGCGTAGAACAACCGAATCATGAAGACGTTTGGAAACATGACCCGAACCTTTCCCCCACTCACAGGTATTTGAAACTTCAGCTTGGTGGTTATATACAAGTAATAATGGTCACAAAATACCGTAATAGGTTTCTTCATCGATCATGTAATGTCACCGAAATCGGCAGCTACAGGATACCAATTGAAATTTGGTGTGAAATTTCGTATTATTCAAATGTGATTGGGTCGTATCTCTTTTAAATGCTTTAAACCGTATTTTGTTAGGTTTCTTAGTTTTTGAGAAAATACTTTTCTTCGAAGCGAGTGTCAACTGTCAAGCCCAGAGTGAGAGAACTTCAGATGCATTTTCCTGCAATGCAAATTTTCAGCACATTCGTTCACTTCAAACAACATAAATCAAAAGCTATTAAAGATAGTAATATACTTTTTTTTCAGCATGCAACCCATAAAATTCTCTAGTCAATGAACTAGAATACTTTTTCTGTTCCAAAAATTTTCAGTTTTATGAGTTGAAATGCCCAGACAAAATTTATTACAAAACAATTTCTCAAATAAACAAGTCCTGACTCATCAGTTTTCATAGTATCTTTACCATTTTAGTTCATTCACAAGATAATTCAATTGTTATTAATTAAAAATCAAAATATAACAATTTGTTGAAGAGTTATGATGTTTGAAATAAATTTGAGTAGTTGATCTCTTAAAGCATAAAGAAATCGAATATACGAAGGAAAACAAAATAGATCTAAAATGATAGAATTTGTTTTCTCGGATAGACAGCTACCTTAAGTGTGGCATACAGATATATCGAAAAAATTCATAAATCGCTTGAAATCTACGATTTAACTTTTGCAAATGCACAGAAATATTTACAAAAAATTATTATTATGAACGCCTCCAAACATGGCAACAATAGTTGAAATGCAAGAGGTAGATATCAGGTGAGCTGAAGGTTTTAAAACTTCGTTTGACCAAACCAATGAAAGGCGAGACGACACAAAGAGCATGCAAGTCGACGAACAAATTAAGTAAGCAGGGGAAAGCCGAAGTATAGTGAAGGCAGAAGAGACAGAAGCGAGACCACGCAAGATTGTCAGAAGAGATGTAGCCGAGATAGTGCAAGTAACAAACGCAAGTTAAACTGAACCTGTTCATGTTGAGGGACTATTCGTGGTGATCTGACTTGAAATACTCAGATGCCAAATTTAATGGAACACTTGCGAAAAAATGTTATTAACATTACTTTGTGTGTCAAGTTGTTGATTTTGAAAAAATCAAAGTCTCAAGTATATATTTGTGAGTTAAGACTGTTGTCTTGATAGAAAAATTGTACACATCATAAGTCATTCGTAATTCCTCTGAAGTCGAGGAAACCGAAGTGATCATCTATGTGATTGTTATTTCTACTGGACAAATATTAAAGGAATCTCGTACCCCTGACTAGAAAAATCTGTCAAATGTCCATTTAGTGAATCCTGAAAAGTGTGTTAATCTCCTTGCATATTAAATTAAGAGGAAGGAGAAATTTCGTAAAAGCTATGGATAAACTTTCTTATGGATTCTTGTACTTAAAACGGAATATCCAAAAGTAAGTGATGCTAAATTGAAAGAAGGGATTTTTAGGACCACAAATGCGGTCATTAATGGCTGGTGAACATTCTGAAGAACTGTTAAATACTCTGTAAAAAGCACCCTGGCAGTTTTTGAAAAATGTATATGGCAATTTCCTTGGATACAGAAAATTATCGAACTTACAACAGATCTCAGATCTCCTGCGTTCTTATAAAGCCGTTCGATGTAACATGTCATTGAAAATTCATTTCTTAGACTCTGACTTAGACGTCCTTCTGAATAATCTTGAGACTGTCAGTGATGGGCACGGTGAGAATTTTCATCAGAAAAATTTTACAATGGAAAACAGGTACTAAGGCAAGTGTAGTTCTAAATATGTTGGCTCACCTTTGTTAGACCAAGAAGAGATGTTACAGATACAGAATATGCCTGAAAATTATCATTATCACTTTCTATGTTCATAATAAGTAGTTAGAATGTAAGTCAGGACAAGTAGTATGCCATTTAGTGTTGGATACCTAATTACTGATTTTATCAAAAATTATAAAAAGTTCATATGAATATCACACAGTACTCTTGTATGATAGATGAAAACTGAAATAATATTTAAATTCAGCAAGAAAAATACTTCTAGAATCTGTTATTTTTATTCTTGTGAAAGAAAAACGTTTAGTTTTGTAGACCAGTGTAACTTGCTAATATTGTAGTAAATTCTCTGTGAAACGTGCGTTGATTACGTCGCCCCTTCAGCTGATTACTTTAAAAAGGAAGGAACTGGAAGTTAAACAATGGATATCAGAAACTGACACGACAAAGTAAATATCTTGAGGCAGTTATCCAGGTATGGACAGCAAGGTTCCAAATGTGGCAGAATTGACGGGCGAACAAGATATCATCGTTAAAATATACAACTTCTATAACTTAGGCCGTACCAAGGAGACAGGAAAGTGTCAGAGGTACAAAGTGATGGTTATTTTTTCTAGGGAAAAACATCCTAAAGGTACTATCCGACACGATTTGTCATTACATGATTATGTGCCTAAGAGATTTGATTGATTGATTAGCACTCCTGGGCACCGCAACGGATGAGGTCATTAACTTCGCAAGTGTAGTGCATGATTTTTTTTATCAACGGAGGTGGTAGTGATCTTCTCCCGCTGAATAGTATGACCCGACGCCGACCTACAAGTGTGGCTTGAGATGTTTTCCCAACCGGGTATCTCCCACCAGCTGGGTACCATTCCATCTGAGGCAAGCTCTAAGCTTCTGGCTGGTCTCCCGGCATGTGGGGTAATGTGGTGCATGTACGTGTAAGTGTGTGAAGATAGGACAAGGAAGAGGAAGGAAAGATCGCATCTGTGCCTGTATTGTTAGCGGAGTGCTCCGGCGTTCGCCTGGTGTTAAACGAAGAAACCAGGGAAAACTACCGATCAGAGCAGACACTGCTAGAATTCTCCAACAGACAGCAGCCGAATTGAACCTTGCTATCTAATTAGAGTCGAAAATCGTGCTATCGTCGGCATTCGAAGCTTAGTACCTCCCGGTCAGAGTTATGTAGAGAGAACAATTGATGCCCTGAGCCACGTGATCCGGGCCGAAGAGGTTCAAATTTGGTGGCCACGGGCACCGCGAAGGGGGACGATGCGCCGGGGACATTTGAATCTGGCGAGCGAAGGTCACGCTGGGGGCGGAGGTTGTAGAGGCGGTTTGTAGTGCGCGTGGGGTTGCCCAGAGCTGACATGTGATGTTCAAAGCCATGTTTTTAGCGAGAGGCTGAAATAGGCGACGCAAAAGTTGCATGAAAACTGGTTTAGGAGGGCCCCGTGAAACTACATTAGCTGGAGTGATATTTAGACGGAGTGTTTTATATTAGGATGAGTGACGTAAGTTAGAATGATGCTTGCGGATGCGTGAGTGCAAATGGTCTCCGGGAAAACTGAGTTTTCGGCGATCCTACGTCTGTGGACTACCCGATCAGGACAATCAACGAGGATCATCTGCTGGAGTTTACTGTGCAACACGCGGTGACCCACAATGAAATTAGCAGGAAAGTGAAACGCCAAACGCCGAGGCAGCGAAGGCCCGGATAAGGCAGCAGGTTTCACTGCCAGTGAAAAAGCTTTGCGAGAAAAATCTGTGTAAGTTATGAGAAATTCAGTTCTTTCGATTTTATTAGATTTGAAAGCGTACAATATTTATCAAAATGGGTTACAAAGCAAAATAATTGCAACTACAATTTAACTAAAAAAGTTGTAAAAAATGGCGTGTGTCTCATTTTTTGAACTCTTTCGAATGTTACAATTATTGCATTACTCGAAATATCTGAATGTTGCAAATGTTTGAGAATATTGCAACATTCTTATTTTCGAATGTTTCAAAACTTGACATTTTTCTGGTGTCTTAATTGAATCACAAAAATGAAGATAAGAGTTTTTCGTTAATATAATCCAGCCTTTAAAGGCAGATCTTCTATAGTTTTTTTTATATTTTGCGAAAAGTTTAGTGGTTTTTGCGTAATTTTTAGTGAAACGTAGGGAATTAATTTTTTTTCTCAAAAAGACTTCCATTTTTTTTCTTTAATTTTGTTTTTTCAAATAGAGCGAAGTACGTTGGTAAATATAGCATATTCCATTTTCGTTACACTCTCTAAAATTTGAATAAGTTACAAATAATGCGATAAAACATGTGTTGCTGTTGCAACACTAGTTTTACAGACTTTATTATTTATAACAATCTGCGGTTATCATTTGGACATTTTAATCATTTTTTTTCTTTGTTCACGAAACTAGTACAAGAACTTTTTGAGTTTATTTATATTAAAATATCCTACTTATTTCACCTTAGTACGGGTAAATAATGACAAATTATTTAGATATTTCATTAAAGCAGTATAATTGCAAATTAATAACTAATTAGTATCGAAAAGATAATATTGCAGGTCACATTCTATTTTTTTCTCCTCCCACACTCATCATCATCATCAGAAACAGGGGTTACGTGTGATTTAAAAGTGAGCGGTGACGGTGAAGGTGGCAGTGACGCAGTGTCGGTGGAGGAGGTGGCTGCTGTGGTGAAGGCGGTGAGGGTGAGGCCCGCTCTCGCGCCGTGCAAGTGGCGCGCACCTCCTCCATTTTATGCACGCGCCCAAGTGGCTCCCAGCTGGGAGCGGGCGCGGGGTAAATTGCCCGTAGGATGGCGCCGGAGGCGGGGACCTGTGTCAACGGATACGTCCGGCCGAGGAGGCGAAGCCAGAGGGGAAACAGGGCAGGGCGGTGAAGGGCCGAGAGGACGGAGACGAAGGGAAAGCAGCGCTCCAGTAGACACTAGAAAACGCTGCATTGGAGGAGAAGAGCGAGAGGCAGAGATAAGATGGAGGAGATAAGATAAGAAGAATGAAAAGTGATTAGAAGAACATGGAGTGAATAAGGTATAACATAAATTATTATGGAAGAAAGAAAGGAAAGAATGAAGATAAAAATACTGTGAAAACAAGAAATTGTACAAACTTTGTGTAAAAGCAGAAAAAAAAACACTTGGTAGAAAACAAAATAGTACGAAAATATATGAAGTGAAGTACGAAAGGTTACGGGAGTACAAAGGAATATTAATGAAAAAGCAAAAAAGAAAGTGACAGAGGAAAGAATACGAAAATGCAAGAAAAAGGAAATATATTGGATAGGTGTCTCAGAGCTCGACTTTGACCTCTCTAAGAAGAAGATGAAATAAATCCTACATTAAAATAGTGGTGCTAAAGAAGCACGTACTTTCTCTTCTTTAGTGGTTATGTAATAACTATTATTTGTTATGCTATGTCATTGTTATGTTACATAATAATCATACCACAATCTCTCTCTGAATTAACACATCTCAGTCATAATTGTTTGAAAAACTCATTACAAATCGAAGAACATTTGATGCGCAAACTAAATATTTTCAAGCAAATATCAACACAAATTCACACAACTCAACTCACAATTAAAAGGCACAAATCGACATTCTTTAAGATACGAATATAAACATAAACACTGAAGAAGACAGGTTATTTAAAACACTATCAAACGCACACACGAGAAAAAGGAGTAGGAAAGGTCAGAGAAAAGAAAAAAAATCAGAGTAAAATCCTCTAGAAGACGTGTGCAGCGGCTGGGGCAACCCAGCCAGGCGGGGGAACGCAACAGACTACGAGACACCCGGCAACTGCGGCGCCCTCTGGAGAGAACTCTTTACGCCGCGCATTACCATACATCGTAAAGGGCGGGCGGTGCCTCTAACGGGGCTCATCTGCAGTAGCGCTATTTACTGAGTTCCGGAAGACGCACGTCGAAGCAGCCGCTGCGAATGTGAAGATCGGAACGCGCACGGGTAACCGAATCCGCCGCTCGCGCCTCCGAGTCTCCTTCACGCTGATTCGTTCCCCGCCGACCTTCTCCCACCGATAGCTGTCTCCCTCCGACTCCATCAAGGAATCAGATATCCGATGCCTCTTTTCTCTTTGAATACTTTTCTGCGAGGCGTCGGATTTGTTCATAGAGACAGAACAATGCTCTCACTCTGCCTCACTTGTTCTCTGCCTTATATAAGTCTCATTTGGCAAGCCTCCTTCTCTTTTCTATCTATAATAGGAACACCCTTTGCAATGTTTTTCCCTTCAGATTGTATACTGATGTTTCACTGCCGCTTTTTATTCCTTTATCCCAATAAAGTGACGGTTTTCATACTCTTGATTAAGTGATATTAGTAAAATTTATAATAATAATAATAATAAAAATAATAATAATAAAAAAATAATAATAATTAGTATTGTTTGTATATTATAATAGTTGCGTTACAATATCTGGCTTAGTTTTATAGTCACTTCTCTATACGTCGCTCCACATGCAGCCTTAGAACCGACATCATATTCTTCCCAGGTAACGTTACTACCCGTCTGCCCTCGTTGCTGTGGCCACAGCGTGAGATTGCCTTCCTTGTGATGTCTGTCTTTAAAATAAACAATTATATTTTTTAACAGTGAAAGGCAATATCACTCTCAGCAGAATTATTCTCATTGTTGAAAAGAGATAATTTTCAATATAACTTTTTACAAACTTTTAGTTTCAATGCCACTATCTACCTTCTATCTACTTTACTATATTCTCTCTACTATCCACCACAGCAATACTGCCGTTCAGAATTAACGTCTGCGGTAGTATATTTATATCGTATTAAATTCACTTTTTACAATTTTACATCAATTTCTCAACTTCTCAAAATAATATTTTCCAATTCCACATTCGTCACGAATAGTTTGGTATTCAGATATGCTGTTAGAACAAAGCAAGGGCAACTACTGTGCGAAACACACGCTAAGGGCAACGAAGAAATATCTGGCCCCCACAATATTTCGAAATAGCATCCTCCAAACAAAAGCAGAGTACGTACAATCTGTAGTTTGTTTGGTCACCCATGACAAATGTTTAATTTCTTTAAAATGCATGTATAAGAATTGTGACTAATCTGTCGAAGTGAAGTCAGCTTAATGAATTATACTATGAATCTAATAAAATCAAAACTGATCAACATCTTACAGAAAAATTAGACAGAATTATGTCTTCCACCAACGAGCTAATTTGATGAATTTTTCACCCCAAAGAACAAAGCCAAACATCTGGTAGAGTATTATCGTTACATTATTTTATTCCATTTTCTTAATTATGTTAATTACTTTAACTTCTTTTCTGTCAATATCTGAGCTAATTATTATTTGCATTTATTCTATAATATTATTTGTAACATTTTGCAGTTGAAGGTGCAATAATGTAATATTCGTTTTCACTGGTTCTTATACTAACGAGCAAGCTTAGGAATAAACGAAGGAATCTGTATCACTAAAGTAATATATTTTCTTCTTTCTGATAATTGTGTCTATATTATTAATATTTACTTCCATTACACTCTATTTATTACGTTATTCATATTCTCTTCCATACGTGTACGTTTTTATAATTTTCTCACTTTGTGTTCTGTGAGTGTAAGCGATGTTTCAATGCACTTTGTTTTCCGAGAATCGCGCAATTGAGGCCACCGTTTCTCTTACACGAACTCTCCGTGAATAGCGTTGATTCAATCGCTCCACACGAGGGAATGTAACTCGGGTGTGCCATTACGGAGGGCGCCTCTAAATGGCGGTTGTATGTCAAGCGCTTCATCTGGCACTTCATCCAGAATCCGCTTCAATGAATCTCGCAGATATCAAGTCAATCGGACCTCGTTTTCAACTCAATAGAAACTGTGATTATCAAAGAACCTCTTCCAGTTCTAAAGGTAATATCGGCCATGCAACTTGTGGGTAAAAACTAACGATGATGAAAAGAAAATAGATAAAAGGACGGAAAAAACGTTAATGGTGATTCTCAAGCAATTTTGTTTTTCACTTTTTTATCAGAAATATTTTAGATTGACATACAGTTATTTTTGAAACAAGACGTTCACTAGTTTAGTGCATATAAATAATCCCTCGAACAAGTAGATAAAAAATTTAAAATAATTTTAACTTTATTAAAAAATATCTTCCTTTACAAATTCAAGATATTCGTATAGTAACAAGACAAAGGAAAATATTGACCATAACTGGATGAATATCAGAGGAAACTCTTTTGTCGTAGAAATGTTCTTAGTCGTGATTTTCGTTGAAACGTTTTAGAAGATGAACACCTATTATTAAAAATATTTGTTCCGGTTAAATTCTTTACTCTGAATCTTACCTGATTGATTGATATTACTGGGTACGTCAACTGCTATGGTCATTTGTCTCGTTAGTGTGATGAATGTTTTATTCAAAATTAGTGGCGTTGCTCTTTATCTCGCTGGCTAGTGAAATCCGATACCGCAATACACTTATATTTATGGATGATTTTGCCTTCCAGGTTCATTCACCATCTAGCCATCGCCGCAACTGGATCAAGTCCTGCTCCCGACCGGGATCTCGACTGAGCTCTTGACCTGTGCGGTAGTGGAGTACGTGTAAGAGAAAGTGTAAGGGGAAAAGAAAAGATCGCCTGCTGTTCATAGCCCATTTGTTAGGGAACTGCTTTTGTATTCGGATAGTATTGATCGGAGAAACCACGGAAAACTCTCAATTAGAGCAGCCATCCGCTAGTATTCCTCTCCACACAGTAGCAGATTTCGACCTTGCTGCATAGCTAATATGAAAACTCTTCTGAATTCCTCTCTATACAGTAGCTGATTTCGACCTATCTACATGGCTAGTATGAAAATTCCTCTGAATTCCTCTCCACACAGTAGCTGATTTCGACCTAGCTAGTACGAAAACGACCTAGCTAGTTCGCCCCCATCGGACCTCAAACCCTAGGACCTACTGGTCAGAGTCTCTGGAAAGACAACGGTAAAGATTCTGAGCAAACTAAGACTGGATAATATTAAACGATGTAATAAAGTTGTTACAATAAAAATATATAAATTTGTACATGACCTTATTATATTGGACAACTTACGTTACAGAAGTTCAATAGACAAAATGACAGTGATCAATTAATTTAAAACATTGCTTCATAAAGCGATTTAGGGTACTACACTTTCCAGAAAGGTTTGCTCATTTCGCCTGATAAAATTGTCGCCGGCAGCCCGGTGCAGTGCCACGCACTTGATGCGCACGCCCCATGCAATCATCTCGAAATAAAGGCGCTTTTATGGCCGCAGCGCGCGAGGGTGGCGCGGCGCGGCGGAACGGGGAGACAGCGGCACAGAAAGAACACAATAGCCTGGCGGCGTCATTTCCAGGCGCGCCCGGCCAATAACGCGGCCCTTGAGGAACTCCGTCTCTCATTAGAGGCGCTCCATTGCCGGCTCGCTGCAGGCGACGCCATCCGCGCGCCCCGCCCCGCCCACGCCACGCCGCTTCCAGTAGGCCACGCCCCCTCCCACCCCTTCTTGATTTTCCCGCCCCCCCACGTCGGCTGCGGAAGCTCAGCAACAACGTCGCTGTTTTTAAGGCATCGTTGGCTCAGGGCATCAACTGATGTCACAAAAGTGTCCCTGACAGGGAAGTCGTCAGTTCGAGTCCTGACGGAGGAAGGATTTTCAAGGCTAGCTAGATAGCTAGGTCGAGATCTGTCGCTGTCTGGACGAGACTTCTAGCGATCGGCTGCTCTGATCGGTAGTTTGGCCTGATTTCTCCGAACAATATCAGGCGAATGCCGGAGGAGTACCCTAACAAACGGGTCACAGACCGCGCGCGATCTTTCTTTCCTCGTCCTTGTCCTATCCTCACATCCCGAGGAAGAATCGTTCACTACACTTACGAGACTATTGACCTTAGCATTTGACGCGCCTGGAATCATCAGTCAATCAATAAATCAGATTAAAGCATTGTTCTACGGGAGAAGTCCTAGAATTCGAGACCCGTAGGTGGTGGCAGGTTTTCGACACTACCTCTACACCTGTGGTAAATTCAACCATTGTTTGGAGGAACAAACTGGTAGCCGGCTGTTTTGTTTGGAGTTTTAAATGATTTATCCGTCCCGTATTAAGGGAATGCCGGAACAGTACCATAAACAAATGAGTCAAGGATCGCGGAGGAGGAGACTTTCCTTCCTCATCCGCCGACCTCCTTTCCCTTACATAGACATTTACTTACTCTTACATGCACTAAAATACCGTAGGTGTTAGGAAACTAGTCGGGAGCTGAGAGTTTGCAGCGGTTGGGCAATGAACTGCTGGGTGATTCCTGAAAGGAGGAACCCCGCAAGCTGACGTGTAGTGCGATGCCGTATCTCACGTTCCACTAGCGGAGGAAAGCTGCCATATCCCAGGAATGTCAGAGTTTGTGGGACATAACGGAATAATTTACACCACTTACAAAATTACTGACCTAACTAAATATTCCTTCAATACTCAGCATCTCTTCCATGGCCACTGCATCTTGCAATTCGGAAGTGGTCGTGTTAGGAAATGAAGATAGAACTTGGTACAAGTGTATCAACTCGTAAGAGAACGATCAATTGAGTAATATAATGGCTTGCTAAGGAGACAAGTTTGTTTTGAAAGAGGCTAGCTAGAGTTCGAAAGAAATGGACGCCCACGAAAAAGTGATATTCAAAAGGAAATACTTGTTTAAATGCCCAGTTAGTAGCGTCTTCAAGAGTTTAGAAGATTGGCGAAACTTGGGGAAGGTATTAGATGTAAATAATAGGTGGTTCAAGAATTGAGAACAGGATATCCACGAAAGAGGGGCAGGTAACAGTTTGCCAAATGATTAGCCGTGCCGAACTTATGAACAACATACTTTCGCTTTGTTAGAACTTTAAGGATTCAATTTAACATTATCACAAGAGTGAGTTGCACGGACAGCGACGTTGGGTAAGTGGAACGTAGCGACAGCTGAATTATATTGAAAATACCCACGATCGCGGGAGGCTACTGGAGCATATACTGTTGCCGGACTGAAGTTCATTAGATACGTAACAAGTCTGTCCTGCACCGTTTCAGCCCCACACTCATAACACTCAACCAACCTTGTATACTGCGTGAATTCTCACACCTCATTGTACGATCACAACCATCACTCGCATCATCACAACCATCGCCATTGCCGTCTCGTCATTCACACTACCTTACATTGCCATACAGCAATAATTAATTTTTGCACCACTCACTCCAATATTCGATTTAACCTCGATACACATCCACCTCTCCACCATATTTACCCTACCTTCTTCATACCGCCACCGCCCCAACCGCATCACCCGTTAAAACCCATATCATATCCACCATCCCTCTAATCCACATGTCACTGCAGTCCCAGTGCGTTTCCTTGCTTTAGCTCTCTTTAAACATTTTCCGGCATCACCTACCTCTTTTCTTTAGCTCCCTCCTCATATGTTACAATTTTAATTTCTTTCTGCTTCATGACTCCTGTATCACCTTGACATTCATCGTGAGTTACCTCGTTGATTCATTGATAGTGATTCCGGGCGCGTCAACTGCTAAGGTCATTAATCTCGTAAGTATGCTTTTTCCTCGAGGATGGCGAGAATCGACGCCGACCTAAGGCCGGCTACCGGGGCTTCCCCAACCAGGTAGCTCCCACTAGTGGGGCAACGCCCCAGCTTGGAGAAGTTCGAAGCTCCCTTCCGATCTCCCGGCATATGTGGTAGTGTAGTACTTATTAGTGTAAGTTTGTTGTAAATAAAGAGTGAGAATAGGACAAGAAAGATGAAAGATCGCGCGCGCTCCGTGGCCCGTTTGTTAGGGTACTGCTCCGGCATTCGCCTGGTGTTGATCGGAGAAACCACGGAAAACCCCCGAGCAGAGCATCCGGCCGCTAGAATTCTAGCATTCTACCTAGCTCACAAGGTAGTGTCGCAAATCCCGCCCCCGTCGGGACTCGAACCTAGAACTTTCCGGTCAGAGGTGCTGCAGTGACCTCAGTTGATGCCCTGAGCCACCTCTCCCGGTACAATAACCTCGTGTCCATCTTGACAGCAAATCTGCCTTGTGTAATCATCCACTTGGACGTCCTCCGCACTCCTTTCTTTACAGCGAAGTCGACCTGTTCTCGCTGTTTCCTCAACTCCGCCAGAGCTCTTCCTTCTCCCGCCCCACTTACTCCGCCACTTCACGTGCGGCCTCCCCCTTACCTGGCGAGCGACATATTGGCGCCCGGACCGCCTCGTCTCCCACGAGACAATCCGACGAAAAATCCGAACCCTTCACGGCGTCTTATTGTCCCTCTCGTGTCGCAGATTGCTCCGCTGGGGCGCGTCGAGATCTCCATGGCAACGCCTCCCCCACCTCCCACACAACCTCCCGCTAACCTCGCTGTCTCCACCATCCCCGCCGGCGTTTCCGCACCCCTCTCCCCGCCCTCCCATCGTCGTTGTCGCTGTGCGATTCCCTTCCCGTCCTTTTCGCTTGCTGGCCTACGCGAAAGTTTCCTGCGGAAGCCTCCTTCCAGCAGCTGTCACCTTCCTTGCCCCCGCAGAGAACACGCTTGCACGACACTCGCTGTTATTGTGGCGGATCCAGGAAGGCTGGGTCATGGGGCCAATGGCCCTCCCCAAAAGACCCAGAGTTTTCGTTTGTTACCTTCCTTTATCAGGAATAATTAATTTAAATATTTATTTATGTTAGAATTGTGTTATTTACAAATAAAACTATATAGTATCGTATATTACCTACAAAAATAATATACAATATAATAACAAACACGTTTATTATTTAACAAAAATCTACGATGGCTTCCCTCAAAATGATCGGCTAGATCCGCTCCAGGTTGTAGTAAATGCCTCATGGGCAAGCTACCTTTCTATCGCAGGGTGAATTGAGAAGATTTCATCACCAGGGGTGCATTTATAAGCAAACCTGCAAAATAAAAAATTCTCATGGGGATAAAAAGCACGAAACATACCATTATTAATATCATATATAAAAATATATTCACATTCTAACCCGTCCTTTACATTGTCTCTTGCTATCGTGGTGCTGCTCGTAGATTTTCATATAACGCAACGTTTCACAGCCATTACTAGAACTATTTCACTTTTCATTGTGAAAATATTTAATGCAGGTATCAGTGTGCAAAATAATTTGAAACACATAGAACTGCGTTTTTGTCTTCTTTTTCTTGATGTATTTATACACTTTTGTATAACTTGTCCCGCCAGATTATGTCATTCGCCCGATATTCATACACAAATGCTAAATCAGAATTGCAAGTACTGTTAATTTAACTTTAATGAAATTCCTTATAGAATGCAAGTATGATTACCTAGGACGTTATTTCAGGATGCGTTCTTACAACTGAAAAATTCTAAAGTAAAAATTATCACATTTCAAATAAACCATTATTCTCCAAATGCGCCAGTTAGTCAAAAAGAGGACAATTCATGTCATACCTCTGGTATTTGAGCCCAAAAACAGGAGTGTTCACCATTTTCCAGTATATTTGTGTGTTATCAAGTTTCTCACCTTCCCCCAGGCAGTGGCTGATCCTGGGGGAGGCCGTAGAGGCCATGCCTCCCCCAAAATACCTAGGCCCTAGGGCTTTCGTTAGTTACCTTCTTATATGTGGCACAAGAGATTTCAATATTTAGTTATATTAAAATTATGTAATTACTAGCGCACCCGTGCAAAAACACTCGCATGGTAAACCCAACCCTTTCCCTATCCATTTGTCTATCCGTTCCATAAAGAAGGAGAATAATTACTAATGCCTACAGAATATCAAGCAAAATAACAATGCAATTGATGTTGGAAACAAATTTTTAATAAAAGTTTATTCAGCATTATAGAGAGATGTTCTTGGAAATATTCATACTTCTTTCAAATATTCATACATTCAAAGAAATTATTTAATCTTCCTTGAGAGTTAGATTTTCGCTTTCCTCGATAATCGCAAAAATAACAAAAAAGGTTTTTACTCTTGAGAAAGCCAAGTAAAGTAGTGTAAAAATACCGGATCGGGCAAGTACAGACCTACTCTTTGCAATATTATTTAACTTTCCTTGATATGTTATGAGGAACCAAGGGGGTTTTCGAGAGTCAGGGTGCCAGGTTGCTGGAGGTGCGAAAATTGAAAAATTATTTGTATACTAAAAGGTATAGGATTATTTTCTGCGTTCTTACGTACTTCAAGAAAGGCAATTCTGAGCCAAAAAATAATCAAACTAATATTTTCATCTTTGAGTACTAAATACAATTTGTTAGCATTAGAAACAATTTAGTAGGCATTAGTAAGCCCACTTCAGTACATAGGAATGTTGCTCAAACGATGTTTGCATTTTTAATATCTTAACGAACCGACACCTTGACTTTAATATCAAACAGTGTTTTATTTACAATATGAGTTTGCAGCTGGGCGTTAGTGTACATACTTCCAGATACTGCCAACATTTAAATCGCGCGTTTGGACTAGGGATGTTGGCAGTTGTCAGGTGACTCGCACTATTCTTTCAATAATTTTAAATTTAGTTGTTTTTTAATTGATTCACGTAGTATTGTAGGCTAGAGCGTTTTGATTTTTGTTTTCCATTTATTTCAAGCTATTTTTTTTTAAATTTATTATTAAAGTCGCATCGACTACTGAGGTCATTAGCGACTACTTTAAGTACAACTTTACAATATTAACACGGCAACTTTACAATAGATATGAAAATTTACAAATTACAATATATGTGAATATGTAGAGACAGACATTACAGGTATTTTGATGTTACAGAATTAGTTTCTGGTATCCATACCAATGCACTTATTACAATTAGATTTCTTTAAGAATGTTGCTGTCTTTACAGAATTTTAATATCTTATTTTGGTAGTCGATGGATGATAGCATTAGTTCAGGGTTTTGCTCATCTTCTAGGTACGTGTGTCTGCTGTACTGAAACATAGGACATTGAGTTAAAATGTGTTCAAAGTTAAGAATGGTATCACAGTGCTGGCAGGTAGGTGGGGGATTTCCAGTTAACAAGTGTTGATGACTGAACTTGCAATGACCGGTTCTTATTCTTGTTATTGTCACCTGATCTTTTCTTGAAAATTTTTGGAGGTTTTCAGGGAGTAAAAATTGTTAACGTGTTTGTGTAGAGGGCTGGATTTCATGTTTTTTCCAGAGGTTGCTCCACTTTTCATCCATTGCTATCTTGATGTGGGTCCATAAGTCCTTGCAAGTGTGTGATATTGTTAAAATACTTCCTGTTTCAGGGCTTACATTTTCTTCTTCAAGACTCATTGTATTATGTTCAGGGGTTGTTTTGTAATCTGGTATCCAGGCAATTATGAGACTTCTTTTAGATTGTATAATGTCATGATATATTTCATGAATATTGTTTATCATTGGTAGGCCAGGGTAGTTATTGAGAATGTTGTTTATTGCTTCAAGAGAAGTAGAGAATATGACAAACTTGTTATTTCTGAGTTTCTGTGACAATTTGAAGGCTGTCATTATAGAGCATATTTCAGCAGTAGTAGTACTAGAGTAGGAATGCAGTCTGTTTATAATTTTAACATCTTTGGTAATTGTAGTTGCATATTTTCCATCTCTCTTATTGGTAACTTTAGTATAGATTTTATAGGAGTCTTGGTATTTATTTTCTATTTCATTAAGTTTAATTTTCCTATCGTTTTTAGCCATTTTGTTTATTTGAATAGTGTCTAGTGTTATATCTGTTACTATTTCAGGAATTGTCCACGGTGGTATACTATTGTTTCTTTTTTCCATTAGTATATGTTCCTGAAGGTTTAACTGTCTCAGAAGGTTTTTGACTTTGGTATATACTGGTGAAAATCATTTTGTTCTTTGTAGTAATTTTGAAGTTTTGGGTATATATCGTGGTAGATTATAGGGTTATTTGATTCTGCTGATTTGATGGCATATTTGAGAGTTAGCATTTGTCTACGGTGAGCTAGGGTTGGTTCTTTGGCTTCTATTAGGATGCTACCAATGGGACTGGTTTGAAAGCAACCAGTGCTTATTCGTAGAGCTTTGTTGTGTATAACATCAAGTTTTTGTAGGTCTTTTTTGCTAGCTGAATCATATAATATGGATCCATAGTCGATTTTGGATCGAATTATTGCTTTGTAGGTCATCAGCTGGAGATGTTTATCTGCTCCCCAGTTATTATGGGATATGCACTTGAGTATGTTGAGTCTTTTTTTACATTCCTCAGATAAGATTTGTATATGCCTTTTCCAGTTCATTTTTGAGTCAAAATGCATGCCTAATATTTTAATGTTTTGATAAAATTTTAGGTTATGTAGGCCCATTTTTAATGTAGGCTGACTCTCCATATTTTGTCTGGAGAACACTATACATTGGGTTTTGGAAGCTGAAAATTTAAAGCCTGATTTGAGAGACCATTCAAGTAGATTGTTTAGGGCAGATTGTATAAATTCTTGACTGGTTGTAATAGATGATCCTCTGCAGAGAATGGTAATGTCATCAGCATATTTCCTTGTGATTACCGGATGATTGATTTCAGAGCCTGCATCATTGATGGCCAACAGGAATAGAGTAACACTAAGTACAGCACCTTGTGGTAGTCCATTCTCCAAGTGTTGTACTGATGATAGGCTACCATTAACTCTCACATTAAAGGTTCTTTCTTTGGTAAAATTCTTGATGAATTGAAATATGTTGCCTTTAAGTCCGTATTCCTGTAATTTTGTCATGATTATATGGGTCCACACCATGTCATAAGCTTTTTCGATGTCTAGACTCACTGCTAAAACATGTTGTTTGTTAGCAAGGGCTTCTTGGATGTAATTATCAATACTTACTAGGTGAGAGGTAGTTGAGTGTCCAGCTCTGAAACCAAATTGATTGTTGGATATGATGTTTTTAAAGTCTAGAAACCATCTGAGTCTTTTGTTAATTATTTTTTCCAGGATTTTGCACATATTGCATGTTAAGGAAATGGGTCTGTAATTTTCCGTTTTAGTGGGGTCTTTCCCAGGCTTTGGTATAGGTATAACAATAGCTGATCTCCACAATTCAGGAAATACATTTTTATTCCATATTATGTTATATATTCTTAGTAGAATTTCTTTTCCTTCCAGGGATAGATTTTTTAAAAGAATATATGGAATATTGTCTGGTCCAGGTGAGGAGTTCCTAGTCCTGTTGATAGCAGAATTAAGTTCTTGAATTCCAATAGGGTCATTAATATGGTAATAAGTAGCAAAGTCTTGATTATTTGTAGGTTCTGTAAGGTTCTCTTGCTCTTTTTTGTGCTGTAAGAAGGCTTCTGTATAGTTTTTTGAACTAGAGTTTTTGGCAAAGCTACATGCAATTGAATTTGCTATTTCATTATGGTCTGTAATGATTTGGTTATTTGACAGTAAAAAATGTATTTGTTTACCTTTCTTTGTTCCTTCGATAGCTTTTATTTTTGCCCATGACTCATTTATATTATTGTGTATTGATAGACTTGAGACATAATTGCGCCAGGTGTTTGCTTTACTTTCTTTCATGGTTCTTCTTGTAATAGCTCTCATCTTTTTGTATTGTATTTTATTTTCTTCTGTATTATGTTTTTTATATTTGTTGAAGGCGTGTTTGGAATTTTTAAGTGCCAATTTACATTTCTCATTCCACCAATGCACTAGTTTGGGTTTCTTTGCTAAATTGATTGTTTCAGTTGATCCGTTTGCAGCTTTAGTTATGACATCGTTAAATGAATTGATAATAGTATCGATATTTTCTGTTTCTAGAAGGTAGTTAATTTTAGGTAGGTACTTTTTTATCAAATTATTATAAAGGTTCCAGTTTGCTTTGTTGTAATTCCGTCTTGGGATTGCTTGATCTTGGTTATGAGTATTGGGAGTGTTGTTTATGTTTATAAAAATGGGGAAATGGTCACTATCATATGGGTAATCTAAGATGTTCCATGAACATTTATAGGAATATTGGGTGGAGGAGATGGAGATATCGATGGCACTGTAACTGTTGTTACTGGTATTGATGTGAGTATGTTCTCCAGTATTAAGAACAATTGTATCTAGTTTATCAAAAATTTCCTCAAGCATAATTCCTCTACTGTCAGTTTTATTAGAGCCCCAAATTCGATTGTGGCTGTTGAAATCTCCCATAATGAGAAATGGTTTTTGCATCTTGTTAATAATATCAGTTACTTCTTGTTCAGCAAACTTGTAGCTATTTGGTAAGTAGATATTACATATATTAATTTGAACAGGTGACAGGATCCTTATAGCACTAACTTCAATGTTTGATTGAATAATCACTTCTTGATATGGAATATGGTCTTTAATGTATATAGCTACACCACCACTGGCATGATTGGTGTTACATCTGTTTTTGAAGGAGCAATTATACCCTTTGATATTACCATGCTTGGAGTCTTTGAAGTTGGTCTCTTGGATACACAGGATATCAGGGTGTGTTAAGTTACATAGGTACTGTATACTTTCTAGTCTGGGGTAAAAGCCATTTACATTCCATTGAAGAATTTTCATTGACTGGTGTTGATTTCTATACTGGAGTCTGTTTCAGTACTTGATTCATCTGCAGTATGAAGTACTGAGTTGATTTTCCTGATAATCCTGGTGAATCTGCCTTTTATGGTTTTGTTGGTGAGATGCGGATATAAACTATGCATCATTTTGGTGATGGATGATATGTCTTGTGAGTAGTTACTGGCTACAAGTATAGGATCATTAGCACTGAAAGAGTTCTCTAGAAAGGATTTAAATTGTATGTAAGTAAGGGGGAAGTTATTTTGAGAGTCTTCAATGATGTGTTTGATAGGGGTTATCAGCTCTTCCATATTTTTCTCTTTCTTCTTTTTTTTCTTTTTTGGATGTTTTGAGAGTTTTTCCATATTATTTGTTTCAGTTGTGTTGCTTACTGACATGGGGGGTGAGGAGGAGTCAGTCTGGAGGCATCTTTTATTGGTATTAAGGGAGACTATGTTGTCATTAGTTGGAATTTCTTCATTGTTTTTAGCTTCACTAGTAGAGAGTAGAGATTTAGGAAGTGGTGAAAAATCAGTTGTGGGCATTCTTGTAGTGAGATCATGGTTACTTTGTATATCTGCTACTTCAGTGTTTGTTCCATTGGTTGTTGGATCTGGCAAGTCACAAGATTTTTTCCTAATGTGTTCAGATTCCATGGGAGTACTTATTGAATTGGTACTCTTTTGTTGATTAGAAGTATTAGGTGTAGGGCATTGTCCAGCTAAGTGTCCTGTTTGGTGACAATTAAAGCATGACATTTCATCTGTTGTGAAAAATATCCTGTATGTTGCGCCATCATAATACACGGTAGTGGATTCAGTTAGTCGATCTATATCTTCAGGGGAAACATATACTTGTCTGCGGAAACTCATAATGTGAGAGAACCCCTGTCCAGGAATACCAGCTTTAACAAATGAAATTTTGGATGCCAGTTTGATATTGTTGGTGGTGAATACATTCTCTATTACTGAGTGTGGGATGATGGGACAGACGTTTGAAATAATTATTCTTTTGGCCTTTGTTAAGAGTGGTCTCAATTTCAATTCATGGTTTTTGATTTTTATGATTTTGTGGTTGTTCGTGAGGTTATCAGCTATAGTTTGGGAGCTTAGAAAGATGCACACTCTGTTGTTTGTTATTCTGGATATGAACCTTATTTCACTTGGGTCAATAATATCGGATAAACTGTTTACGTAATCTTTAATGGTGAGGCCTTCTTGTGAGTCAATGATTATGGCCTGGTCCTTGGTGGGAAACACTTCAGTTGACATAACATTTGCGTAGGTTTTCATATTTGGTTGGGTAGATACCTGAGGTTGCGGGGTTGAGGTTAAGGGAGCCCCGATGTCCGAGGGCTCCATCCTTGCGCAGGGTAGCCGCTGCACCGGCTGACCATACACTTGATTTCAGGCACACACAACTCGTGGAACAAGAATATTGCCACTAAGTAAATACCACTTAATTCACTGACTGAAAGACAATATGATAAAAACAGCGTTTCACTGGACGCGATCGGAGCACGATGTGTCTCGGTCGGCTGCCACAATGGAACCCCAAGCTATTTTACTTTAGCTACTTTAAAAAGTTTGTTCCTTGTGTTGTGCCATAGCACAAGTTTTCCCCCACTACGTCTGCGTAAGAACTCTCGCATGTTAGACCCCACACTCATCCATATCCTTCTATTTTCATTCTAAGAGGGAAAGTAATTAACGAAACGTTTTTATTTGTTTACAAATCTATAAAGGTAACTTGCAATGTAGTAACTCAATAACAAATAAAAATTAAAAAGAATGCAATTAATATGTAAAGGAATTTTCAATCAATATTTATTCAATATCATGGAGAATTTTCTTGGAACTATTCACAACACATCCTTAAAGACACCATTGGAAGTAATTATTCAATATTCTTTGTCAGTTAGGTTTTAGCTTTTCGTGATAGTCACAAAATGTTAGCTTTTTGTTTTTAAGAAAACTACGTACCTGAACTCGCTGACTTGAAAATTTCATCTAAAGATAACGAGATAAAATATTGGTACAGGTAAAACACAAACACAGTCTTCACTCTTCACTGAACACCCACATCCCTCCACAATTAAGTACACAGCAATTACAGACCATGGCAAAACGTTAATGGAATAGTTTCACTACACGCATAAGAAACAATCTTCATGGGTATCAAGGAACTACAACAGTACTTCTAGTTGTTGCTGGAGAGCAAATCTTGCATTAATGATTATGAAAATAAACCTAAACAGACTGCACAAACCACGGTGTATATAGAAAGCGTAAATATAAGATTTGAGGAATGTAAGCCTTGTAAGCGTGTCGTCACAAAAATTGCTACCAGCAGGAAAGGCTGAAATATTTGAGGTGGCCTCGATAGTAATGAAGCGCGGAACCGAAAATTTAATTGAATGTCCATGAATGTGTCATCTTATAGATTATGGTGTGAAAAACGTTTATTTGAGCCTACCACCCCAAAATTTTAGTTTTTAAGGCCCTAAAACTCTTGGTTTAGGAGTTATTTCCTGAAAACTTAGGCAAGTGTTGCGGGTTGCATTTGACTTGAATATTTAGATGCGTTTTTTTTAAACCAATCCTTCATATTTTTAAAGTCAAAGTGCAATTCGTCATGTCTCCGTGAAATTCTCTTTCTTTAGAGACCTCATTTATAAAGATTGGTGGCGTGTGAGAGCCGCAACGGAAAGGTACACTACTGAAATAATACAGGAGACGATTTAAAGAATAATCTTGCATATTATCATATATACACAACAAAAATAATATACAATACAATAAATATGTTTATAATTTAACAAAAAGCTATGATGCCCCTCCCCCCTGGCTTGGCTGGATCCGCCTCTGACCTCAAGCCTCATTTACAAACTCTTATTTAATATTTTTAGTTTCTGTATATATTTTCAATTGTATCAATATCTTGGTCCGCCATTTAAAAGACAGAAAAAATCTTGAGTTAACAGTTTTTATAATATTAAAAATAATATGTATTGTTTACGATTTGAAAATGACTGGTTTCCGTCATCAGATGACAAACAAATACATATAATATTATAAAAGAGTGGCTAGGTACAAGCAGAAGAATTACAAAACTTTAATGTTCACAAGTCAATAGAACGCACCATGTTAACAACTTTAATTTTAATATGATATAATCTAAGAGTATGAAAGGAAATAGAGAAATATGACCAGTCATTTCCCAAACGTTATGGAGAATATGTATTTCTTTTAATATTATAAAACTGTTATTTCAAGAATTTTTTCTGTGTTTTATATGATGGGCCAAGATATTGATACAAACTCTTACACCCACGTTTTATGGGGCAATACACCCAGCGAGACGAGGAGCCCGTAAAGCACATTTTGGAGCCGCAACAGTGAAGGACTTGAGGCCTCGCGTGTGAGTGCGCGGGGGTGAGCGCGCGCGTCGCCTGCACGGGGCAAAGCAGAACCTTCCTCAAAGTGGGGGGAAGTGGGGCCGACGAAACAGGAGCGGGTGCGAGGGCCAGAGCGGGGGAGAGGGCGTGGAGGTCGGGGGGAGGGGGAAAGGAGCAGGGGGGAAGACCCGGCTTTGCGCACGCTTCGGCGGCCAAACTGAAACGAGATTGTCACTGAAGGGTTAACAAGACGACCCCTTAATCCTATCGCGCCTCAATTAGATATACTTCCCTTCTAGCTCGGATCAGGGGGACGGGAAGGAGGGTGTGCAGACGAGAAGGGAGGGAAGACGGAGGCGAGCCTGGTAGACCGATCCGGAACTCTGAGCTCCGCATACAGGCAAGACAATAGCTAGCAGAAGCAGACGAATAGACTTGGTTTGGAGCACTGTTTTAGATGAGGGTACAGATAACGTGAAAAATGTTACAAAACTCATTATCAATAAATAAGATGTCAGAACAGGATTTACTTCTGGAACTTAGAGGTATAGGACGAAGGAAACCAACCTTCACCTTTAATTGGTGTCGCGGTCTGACATACTGCGCCGGCAAGTTGGCACTTGTGCAACAATCACTGATGGTTGTGTCTACACGTCTAGCGGCTCAGTACCTTTTTTATTAGTGTAGATCTATATTTGGACAAAGTAAGAGCTTCACTAGTGGTTTCTTTTTAGAGTTATGTATTTTTTGTGTGGTGTGGTACGAGATACCGCCAATACCAATTGCTTAAGTTTTTCCCACCTAATGATACCAAAACTACGAGATTACATGAAATTATAGAGTGAATATTTCTCCCGTAACATATTGCAGGCAACCTGATAGAAGTACAGAGGGGACCTGCATAGAAGTCCTGGTCATTCCTCGATTACACCTTTGAACAATTCCTGGAAGATGTATTGTAAGAACTTGAAAACAAAGGATACAATTCCGGTTATTTAGAAGAATCTAATCATGACTCTGAAACCAAACCGGAGTAAGAGAGTGAACACGAATATGAAAATGATATAAGTATTACCAACAATGAAGACATTTATTATGAAAAAATGCTTCAAGTGATGTGCTTACCCTCCATTGAGTGATTGACTATTTGGTGTTTCTGGGCGCATCATCGACTGTCATTTTTCCCGTGTGTGTTGTGTATTGCGTGTTTTCGCCAGGAGGTGTCGGTGATCTTCCTCAGCTGGATGGTGAGATCCGGCGCCGACCTACACCTCGGCTAGGGGTTTTCTCCAACAACGTATCCCCCACTAGCGAGGTTCTGCCCCTGCCAAGACGAGCTCTTAGAGCTTAGCCACCGATTGGACATCCGTCATGTGACGTAGTGTGGTGCAAGTAAATGTCTGTGTATGGAAGGGGGTAAGGGGTGAGGAAAGGACAAGGAAAAGGAAGGAAAGACCGTGGACCGTTTGTTATGGTAATTTACGAGAATTAGCCAGGAATTTATTGGAGAAACCACAGGAAGCTACCGATCAGAGAAGCCAGCCACTAGAATTCTCCTCCAGAAAACGGATGAATTCGAACTAGCTAAGGGGTCATCCATAAATTACGTAACGGTAAAGGGGGAGGGAGGGAGTCTGAGGCAGCGTTACGCTGCGTTACATAGAGATAGGGAAGTGTGTTACAAGGAGGAGGGGGTATCGAAAATACTCGAAATTTGCGTTTCATAATTTATGGACGGCCCATAATTAGCTGGAGTCGAATGTTCTGCCAGCGTTACTCGAACCATGGAACCTCCCGTTCAGAAGCACTAAAATAACGTCAATTGCAGCACTGATTCCTCTCAGCTGATTGTTCCTTGATACTGTGTCACTCACCCCGTAATATTCCACTTCAGTCGATCTTACTCCCCCCCCCATTGACTCTCATTCGTTTTCGACGAGACTTAGCCCTGTTCGCCAATGTGTGTGTCGTGACCTTTTGTCAAAAAATCCTACTATTACCGCAACTCAAAGTTTTGCATCATCAACAACCTTGATAAAACATGTCAATTTTTAGACTAGTAGATAAGGTCAGTGTTGTCAAATAATACGTTGAATTACAGGAATTAAGCATGAGCGGTATTACAAACCGCCGATACCATCTAAAGGTAATGAAATGCGATACCAATAAAAATCTAACCCATATACCTTTCTTCAAAAGTTGATTAATAATTTCATTAATCGACGTCAAAAAAGCTATTGAGTAGAAACACAAAACATAATCCCCTAGTTTTTCGATTATTTGTCGTTCCTGTGGCTTAATGAGATTCGTTAATAAGACGACACTGCGAATTTAAAAAAAAACTTTTAAAAACTTTTACTTTTGTATTTACAACCATCGTATGTAAATAAATATTCCGAACATTGCTGTTAGGTTATTTTTAATTGGTCTCTTCGAACGTGTGATGGAGAAATGATAAAGTTTATCGTATTTGACGAGGGCATGGCGAGGGTGTAACGAGAGACAGAAAGAGAGAGACACAGAAAGAGAGAGACTCACAGAGAGAAAGAGAAAGACAGAGAGAGAAACGGCTATGGAAAATCATCGCTTTCAGTGACCACCTACATCCTAAAATGTTCATCATTCGCACTATTCCAACTTTTCTACTACTTCTCGACCAACCAAACTCTCCAAGGCCAATATTAAGCTGCTACGAAATCCCTTGCGGATCTCGACTCCACCACATTCCCGCCTCAGATAAGGGCAGTGAGAAGCGGGTGGGAGAGTCGGTGTCTGGTCGGGAGAGAAGTGTGGGGATGGACTGAAACGGGTGATAGTGACAAGCACAGCAGAACGAGGACGCGTGGGCGTTCAATGTGGGGTTAAAGCACGGAACCGAGATGGAGAGCGAGGACACGCAAGGAAAATGATAGAAGGGAGACTGTAGGTCGGGCAGGATGGCGTGACGAGTAGGTAGTATGTGACAGGAAACTCAATGGAAGGAGTGACAAAGCCGAAAAAGCGACGAGGAGTGGTGGGCGAGGGTATTAGGGTGAAGGAGTGGCAGGGGAGTGGCGGGGAGAGGTGGAGGAGAGGCGAGGAAGTAGCGAAGAAGTGATGGGCGAGTTATGAGTGAGCGTCGGACGAGTTGGCAGGCGAGTGATAGGTGAGTGGAAAGAAAGTGGAAAGTGGCGGGCGAGAGGCGGGACGAGTGGCCGGCGAGTTGTGGGTGAGTGACGGGCGAGTGGTAGGCGAGTGACCGACGAGTGACTAACGAATGATGGACGAGTGGCGGGGGAGTGACAGGCGAGTGGCAGACCAGTGGCGGGCCAGTGGCCTGGGAGGGCGCGGCGAGCAGGGTGGGACTAGACCGGGCAGCGCAGTCACGAGTAGGGAAGGGCAGAAGCGAGTAGGGTTGACGGGTGAAGGGGCGGTGGGGTCGGACGGCGGATGAGCTCAAGTGAGGGCTCTTCGCCGAGGACCCCTGCAACTGCCTGCACCGCCGGGTCAACGGGTCACCGGATAAAGCCCCGTTGAGATTCCCCGGAGGGCGGGGGTGACTCAGAGATACAAGGGGTTGGTGGGTGCCTGCGACTATTGTGGTTTCTTCGCATGTTCAGACTCGTTGTGCTCGTAGTATCTTGTAATAGACAAACCACGAAAAAGCAAAACCATTTTTACTTTATTGCATATTACTTATGTTCTAAAGAGAATGTATTGTAACGCAATGGCAAGAATGTCAATTTTCAACAGAAATTGTAAATCATTCTGATTCCTATATGTAAAAATAAGAATTTACCCACATTTATTTAGGTAAAGTATGCTTATAAAAAGTACGCTTATAAAAATTGCTCAAGTTACATTGTCGGTAAACTGTATTTGAAAAAATGGCACAAAATTAACAATGCAAACCAGAAAATTGATGGAAGAGATTCTTTTGCCTAAAGAAATATGTTCTAAACAGTTATATATTTTAAAAAATCATATGAAAGTTTTCGAAAATGTGAGTAGTTTTCGCCAAATTTTTTCTTCAAATAAATGCAAAATAAAAAATACACATCAAAAAGTACTTCAATTATTTTTATTTTTCCTGAAACAGAGCAAAATATGGTTATCAAAATTGCTAAGGTTTCATTTTTTAACATATGGAATTCTGAAATTGCGAAAGTAACAAATATTGCAAGAAAGTCTCTGTTGTTGTAGTACCATTAGTTTGACATTGCATTAGTCTCGGTATTCAATGAATTGATTTACTTTCCTTACGTGCACACATCCAGAGATTGCAACGTAAATAAACGACGGTGATTCTGGGTGACAGTGTTGTAGTGAATTGCATATAGATTTCGTTTCAGAGCAGACATTGCTAGAAAAGACTTAAACGGAAAAATTTTGATCTAAATTGATAACTCATTTAATTTTTGGTAAATTTTATTGGTGGACGAAAGTTCTACAGTAACAATTAGACGACAAGCAGAACCACAAAAGTAATATAATGCGAAATTGTGATATTGGGTATCCAGTTTTTATTTGAAGGCAGATGAATTCAAGAACGTATGTTAATATGAAAAAAACGAATACTCTGAATCCAATATGTATATCATCAAATTTGTTGCGACTAGGAAGCGTAGCCATCTAAAGCTTGTCAGCGGGGAGAGTTATATAATTTATAATTGTTGATAACAGATGTTTTGAATTTTTCTTAGAAAATATTCCTAGTTTACTAAGAAAGATAAGAAATCTCGTTTACTTTAATAAATAATATCAGTTTGATGAATTACGAATGAAATAAAACTTATATCACAAATACTCAACAATTGTTGATATAATTTAAATACGATTGAAGCGTTGAATCCCCAATATTTTAATAGGCCCACAAGATATTCTAAACATAGTGTTAGATTGAAGAATTACTTCTGTAAGGTGGTTATATTTACGAATTCAATTTGTATCTTGTTATGTGGCTAGTGTCGCGTAAATTAATTAATCAATATTTAATGGCACAATCAACAATTAACGATTTGTTTTCTTCATTTTATACGAGAATACATCTAAAGGGCACCTATGTATTAGATATTTACGCTAATAAAATATTAACCTATATTTTCCAACTTTTTCTAATATGCTAAAATGGTTATTTTCCATTGCAATGCCATAAAAGTAGTCTCTTTTGATCAATTTCATGAACTTTTGAACATATTTACTTCAAATATTTGTAATAAAAATAGGACAGTGGGAAAAGGGATATCATTAGGCATGTCTAGTTTTCATTTCTTAAAAAAATAGTTTTTTACATAGAAATTACTTTTAAATCGTCTCCTGTTTTATTTCAGTAGTATACATTTGGCTTCCGGTTCTCACACGCAACCAATCTTCATAAATGAGGGCTCCAAAGAAAGAGAATTACACGGAGACTTGACGAATTCCATTTTGACATTAAAAATATGGATGATTTCTTTAAAAAAGCGCATCGAAATATTCATGTAAAATGCAACCTGCATTATATGTCAACCTATATCGGCAAATAACTCATAAACAAAGCGTTTTAGAGCCTTAAAAAGAAACATTTTGAGGCCAAAGGCCTCAAAGAAACGTTTTTCACATTATAATCTACAAAATGAGACATTGTGCGATCCATTCAATTAACGTTTCGGTTCCACGCTTTAATACTATCAAGGCCACCTCAATATTTCAGCCCTTCCTGCTGGTAGCAATTTTTGTGGCGACACGCTTAGAAGGCTTAGATTCGACAATATTTACGTTTTCTGTTAACACCGTAGTTTGTGCAGTCTGACGAGGTTTATTTGCATAATCATTAATTCAAGATTTGCTCTCCAGCAACAACTACAAGTACTATTATAGTTGCTTGATACCTATACCTATGAAGATTGTTTCTTATGCTTGTAGTGAAACTATTCAATTAACGTTTTTTCATGGTCTATAAGTGCTGTGTACTTAATTGTCGAGGGATGTCGGTGTTCAGTGAAGAGTGAAGACTGTGTTTGTGTTTTACCTTTACCAATATTTTCGTTATCATTCGATGAAATTTTCAAGTCAACGGGTTCAGACACATAGCTTTCTCAAAAGAAAAAAGCTAATATTTTTGTGACAATCACAAAAAACTAAAACCTAATTGACAAAGAATATTGAATAATTACTTCAAATGTCTTGAAGTGAATGTTGGGAATTGTTCCAAGCATATTCTCCATGATATTGAATAAATATTTATCGAAAATTTCTTTTACACATTAATTGCATTGTTTTTTATTTTTATTTGTAATTGTGTTAGTACATTGCAAGTTACTTTCATAGATTTTAAACAAATAAACAGGTTTCGTTAGCTACTTTCCCTCTTAGAATGAAAATAGAAAGATAGGGATGAGTGTGGGTTCTAACATGCAAGAGTTCTCGCACGGGTACGCAGAGGTGGTGGGGGAAAACTTGTGCTATGGCACAACACAAAGAACAAACTTTTTAAAGTAACTAAAGTAAAATAGTTTGAAATAAATGGAAAACAAAAATCAAAACGCGCTAGCCTACAATATTACGTGAATCAATTAAAAACAACTAAATTTAAAATTATAGAAAGAATAGTGCAAGTCACCCGACAACTGCCAACGATCGCAGTCCAAACGCACGATATAAATGTTAGCGGTATCTGGAAGTAAGTACACCAACGCCCAACTGCAAACTCAAATTGTAAATAAAAAACCGTTTGTTATTAAACTCAAGGTGTCGGTTCGTTAAGATATTAAAAATGCAAACATAGTTTGAGCAACATTCCCATGTACCGAAATGGGCTTACTAATGCCTACTAAATTGTTTCTAATGCTAACAAATGCAAAAGGTGAAAACATTAATTTGATTATTTTGTGGTTCGGAATTGTTTTTATTTCGGTACGTAAGGACGCAGAAAATAATTCCATTCTATTTAGTAAACAAATAATTTTTCAATTTTCTCATCCCAGCAAGCTGGCACCATGACTCTTCAAAACACACTCGGTTCTTCATAACAAATCAAGGAAAGTTAAATAATATTGCAATGAATAGGTCTGTTCTTGCCCGATCCGGTATTTTCGTACTACTTTAATTAGCTTTCTGAAGAGTATAAACCTTTTCTATTACTTGACTATCAAGGAAAGCGAAAAGCTAACTGTCAAGGAAGATTGAAAAATTTCTTCAAATGTTGTTTTTGAAGATGTATGAATTGTTCCAAAAACATATCTCTAAAATGTTGAATAAACTGTAATTGAAAATTTGTTTCAAGAATCAATTGCATTTTTATTTTGTTTGATATTCTGTAAGTACATTAGTAGTTCCTCTTCTTTATGGAACGGATAGACAAATGGATAGGGAAAGGGTGGGATTTAACATGCGAGATTTCTCGCACGGGTACGCTAGTGTTTATTTATTTATTTTCTTGAAATGATGTAGAAAATTAATTATTTTTTGGGTAAAAACGAAAATTCTGATGGAACATTCCGGTACAAACGTGCCACAAATGATTTGCAATGGTTCTAATTTGCTGGGCGCAATGTTTGTGCGTCCGGATGAGGTTTTCACTCTAATAAAAAAAATTAACCCTTTTGCTGTTTGTTCCTGCTTATACACAGGATCGCGACATCATCTTGAGCTCATTTGGCGCTAACCGCCACGTGACCGCCGCTCTGTCACACAGTTTTGCCCATCCCTTCCCATGAATTCGTGGAAGTTCACAAACTACCTCGGGCGCACCTGCCACTGCCTTTTTTCTATTCAACTCTCACCTGGCGTTGGGTTTGCCTTAATCCTGTCTGCACGCCCTACTGGCGCCTCGAGTTTCTAGGCATTGAGATTCGTTTTGCAATACGCTACAACAGCTACTTGTAAAAGCGGTTCTTTCAGGGCATGCAAAGCGTGCTTCAATTTTTAACACGTTGTCCTGTCCTATGGCTTGACAGTTCGCTGTGGCCGACCAGCAGTTTGACCCAGCCTTGACCAGCCATGACCCAGCCTCTCGACCGTGGATAAGGGTTTCATGTGGTTGGCACGAATACATCCCTTCACTGTATATCTTCCTAACCTTTGGGTGGGCTTTTTCACCGTCACACAGCAATAAATACAAAGGCATTTGAAAGGAATGCGCACAGTTATTTACGCGGCCGGGAATCGAACCCGGGTTTGCGCCGTGGAAAGCGAGCACTCTAACCAACGAGCCACCTAGTCGGGCTTTTAGCACTACCACTAGTGCTAAAGTAAGGAAATGCTCGAATATTCTGTTGAATTTGTGTATGCGTCAAAGAAAACAAAACACTTTCTTCTGACCGCAGCAGCTACAACTGACCATCATGTACCTTTAAGTGATTTGTATTCTTGATTTAAAATAAACGTCATTAAGACTGTCTAAAAAATAGTGTATGACACACGTGGTAAAAGTGATTTTATTTTGCTCATAGGATTGTGTTAGTCGGCCTATCGACCTCGTGAAGCAGCCTTTCCTATTCGTAAAATAAAATATCACTTCTACCACTCGTGTCGTAAGTAACTATTCTGTGCAGCACACTATTTACTTTACCACCTCTTATTTCCTTTCATGTACTGATAACACAACTGTTCGCAACGTACCGAAGCAAAAGGGAACAGTTAGTCAAACACAGGCATCGGGAAATCGACTTCACATAATCCTTGTGCAATAAACTCTGGTACAAACTCGAAACACGTCGTTCCGCTTGCTTAACATCTCCCGGCGGAGGTTCTCGTTACACCTTATCAGGTGCCAAATACTCGGTCGAGCGAACAAGCCGGCGCGGCGCGGCGCGCTCGTACGATAACGCGCGGATCCAGCGGCGATCGCCTGCGCCAACGCCGCACACAGGGACTGCGAAATCGTCGGCGCACGCAACCGCAGCAATATGGCTTACCATTACGCACACTTTGAACGCAATATCGCCTGCACAATGAGGCGATTTGGACTCGAACGCGTCGCAGAGCTGCAGCGGCGATTGTGTGCCTTTGATGAATACGCGGTTTTAAAGCTCGCAGCGCTGCTACTGGCGAATATCCCATAGACTTCTCTGACTTTCAGATTGAAAATTGTATGTATTTCTTGTGCACGACGTAGGGAATATTTAAAATAAGAAGATGGTCGTGTTTATTATGTTTCGTGTTTGTTAATGTTGCCATATAGTTATGTTGTTCTTCTTGGAACAAGTAAGATATTTAGCAATGAAAGTGATACAGTGAATTAGGGTTTTTCCATACTGTGGCTAAATTACTAAAGGAACAAATGAAAAGAAGAGGTTAACGTACATTAGATAAT
The DNA here is from genome assembly GCA_031308135.1 of Acheta domesticus. Classification (NCBI taxonomy): domain Eukaryota; kingdom Metazoa; phylum Arthropoda; class Insecta; order Orthoptera; family Gryllidae; genus Acheta; species Acheta domesticus. The sequence goes on from JAHLJT010009419.1 coordinate 124,345,262, forward strand.
GAAACATTTATTCAATATAGTACCATGGAAAATATTCACTTGGTGCGAAAGAAATATGCTTTAAAGCGTTAGAAAATGCACCCATGTAGCTCCGTACTTTCATATGTTGCACTCGTTTTGCAGAAGGCCTGCTAAAGAGATCATATAGTCGTCGCATCATCCTCATTGCAATTTTTAATGACCTTCGGTACAATTACAGCTTAAGATATTAACGGTTATTACACTAACAGATTAGCTTCAAATAAATATAACTCACCATTACACTAAACATTCCTATTACCTACTACCTACCACTAAACATTCCTACTACATTTTTTTATTATATACTTTTTATTGCATTTTATTTTTACTCAACACCATTTTACTAATTTTATGGGAGATAAACACACACATTATGCATATTGTACACTTTAATGCTATCAATAATAGTAAGTATATAGTTCAATATTACTTACACTTGCAATAGATTTCTTATTTTACACACTTGTTTCAAATGTTATATTTTGTGTTCACATAGACTTTCTCCAGGAATTTAATACTTTTTCACAATCCATTCCTTCCAAGTACAGAAGCATTGAATATATCAACTAGTCTAGTGATCTCCCATTCAGAGAATGTGCTCTTCTGAATAATCGGCTTTGCATAATTTTGCACATTGTTGTTACAACATTGTTCGTGACGTAATGTGCACATGAGTGTTTGGTATGACCCATTCTGCTTCTCAAAATACAGTTTGATCTGCTCCATGAAGAAAGGATATAACTAACACTAAACTTTTTACTGCAGTTTCTGAATTAATTCCATTTACAGCTTTTCAGATCTGCTAGCTTGTTTTCAACCCTCTGGAGCTATTCATGATAAATTAAGGTAAGGTATTTCTTAGTTTCGATCTGCTTTCATTGTCAAAGTACTTGAATGTAATATAACTTACTCTAAACGTTTTGTATATTCCACGCAGAATTTTGCTAGTGACAATGAAATGATCCAGGATTAAAAATTAACTAAGTTAACAAGAAAAACTTAACTTATATTTAAACTTATGCGGTATTGCTAAACAAGTTAGCAATACCGCATAAAACAAAATGAAGGCAGAAGTCTGAGAAAAGAGATATCGAGTTGCTCATCTTACGAAAGCGTTCTATGACAAATTAAAGAATGCCCATCAACCAAAGGACAAGTTATATACATATATATACATATATATATATATATATATATATATATATATATATATATATATATATTGAAAACAAGTTATATATAACTTATAAGACCGACTCCAATAATTTTATTGGTTGACAGAGTGAAGACATAGTACTTGTACTTTTCGTATTCTACAAGTTTAATGGACATTAGAAATTTGTACATGTGGCAAAGTTTTTGCCATATACTTTTCAATTAAAACCTGCAAATAATAATGTAATGATTTTGTTTCGTGATTTGATCGTCTTATTTGCTTTGGTATTAAACGACTTATTTTAGTTCATTTTGTTAGCAATGTTATAAATTAAAAAGCATTACCAGCTGCGGAAGCTCCGCGACAACATCAGTACCACTGTAGCCTCGTTGCAAGGTCCTAGAGTTTGAGACCTGACTATGGCAATTTTCTACACTACGTAGTTGGGTCGAATTCAATCTGGTTTCCAAATTTCATTCCTGAGTTCCGTCTGCAGGAGAATTATAGCTGCCGGCTCTTTGATAAGTATTTTTCCGTGGTTCTCTTCTTTCGAGAAATCCTTCCTTACTCATCCTTGTCCCCTTTTACCATACACACTTATACATATACGACACTACCACACATGTCAGGAGATCAATCGAGAGCTTCGATCTCGTAACGGCTGGAGTAGTGTTCGGGTGGAAGATATATGGAGGGAAAAAATGTCAAGCTGAAGTGTTAGTCTGTCTGGTTTCAGCTGGGGAAGAAAAACACACTAGATCTCTTTTCGTAAAATGCTTTATCTTTCCGGAACTAATAACCTCAATATGTCAAGAATAAGCGTAAACGTCACCTGATTGTTAATTTCAATTTGTGTTTACAATTTCTGTGTGACTGCAGGCAGATACGCTTCGGCATCCTCACGCCTTTTCCTCGTGATATAGTGGATGCAAAGAGCATACAAGAATGCTTTTTTCTATCATGCATGTCTCTCACACTTTTAACAGCGCACCGAATTGAAAACGCGATTTCGGGTGACAGTACTCATCGGCTGAATGACATCAGTTAATGTGACATTTGTGCTGTGTCTCTTCCTGGGAGGTTCTAGGGTTAGAATCCTGATGATGGCAGGATTTTTCACACTATCTACACAGCTATGTCGAATTCAACCGCTTTCTGGAGAAGAATTCTAGCGGCCGAGCACTATGATCAGTAGTTTTCTGTGGTTTCTCCGATCAGCACCATGCGAATGCTGGAACAGTACCATAACAAACGGGCCAGGGAACACACGCAATCTCTCCTTACTCTGACGTGTCCTATTCTCTTACTTACGCACACACTTACATGCACTACACTATCACACAAGCCGGGAGACTGGTTGAGAGCATAGAACTTATCACGGTTGGAGCGGATACTGATTGGGAAAAATCTTGCTAGCTCTATGTAGTTTGGAGCCGGATTTCGCCATCCAGTGAGACATCACCGTCATCTTTCACGATAAAACATGCACTACACTTTCAGGACTAATGACCTTAGCTGTTGACGCTCTCGGAATCATCAATCTATATGACAGAACTCTCAACATCTGGCCTTTTTGCCTCGATCACATTCAACGACTAGCTTGGGTTATTACAATGGTGTTGAATGAGACTGTTATTTCCAAGAAATCGCTGGCATCTTACATTCAATTCGCGTGTATCTCGTCGCTGGCATTCGCGTCGTATGCTTAGTTGTTACTTGTGTCTCGGGAGAGCAATGGGAAAACTTCTGATTCAGAGAAGGAACTCATGATTCAAACTCCAAACCAATGTAAATGACCAGTGTCTCGGGAGATCACAAGCTCTCCGATCGCTCGACTCCGCTCGGCTGTTTTCGTATACGTCACTAGTGGAATTGTTGCTTGTGGAATTGTGACCCTTCGCTACGCGTGTACAAGTTGAGGACAAGTTTCGGGCCCTGACGTTAACACAAAACATCCTTGAGTATGTCCAACACATATATACCAACGCATTTTATATATTCACCTTAAAAATAATTCGGTGCGTATACGTTTCGCTCGCTAACCTGCTCGGCTATTTTCGTCTATATTCGTGGCTCCGCATTTTGCTCTCCCGAGACACAAGTCATAGTTGTTGCTGCTTTCTAAGGGTCGAGAGATAAAACTCTGTTGTCTGGGAAATCTGTGGATTATTCAGTTAATTTCACGTGATTTTGGAAATTTTAAAACAATCTTAGACGTGGGGAAATCAACAATGTGCAAGCATGTTGTTAATAAAACGTATCCAATTTCATTTATGACAATTATTTATTATTCACCTTTTACACACAGAACGCCACTTTCGCAACGTGTTTCGTTTTATCATCCGGCTCCTTAATGAGGGAACTGATGTCCCATTTTGTTATCTGGGTGCAAATGGTGAATAATAAAGGACTGTCATAAATAAAATTGGATAAGTTTTATTAACAACCATATATTGACAATCAGGAGCAATTTTTAAATTTGGTCTACAAGTTTTAGTGCGAGCATGTTTTGTCCCAATTGGGATTATATTGTGAACTGCAGGGTCGACACCAAATTTAAGGAATGCGAAAGCATATGTTTATTAACATATCTTCTGTCATGGTCACACATTGATAATTTCTTTCTACAAAAGATCATAAAAGGAATAGGCGATAACTGCACAATAACATATTCTCTGTGAGAAGCAAACGTTTTGTGAAAAATAGTACCAACCGCTGTATTACAAAAGAGGAGCAACGCTTTTTATTTCAGCGTTACGTCATATCTGTTTCTCTTTGATGTCTGCGAAAATCCTGAACCAACTCATCTCTCTAAACGAAAAATAGAAGGAAAAGATACGAATTTTCAAAGAGAAATGATAAGAAATCTGTTCGTTTAATTTAACCCTTTGCAAATTTTATTATTCTTGTCACTGGCGACATTTGTGAAAAGATTTTGAAATAACTGAGATAAAAATATATATTTAAAAATACGTTTAGAGTCGATTAGGTTTTTTAAACGCTGAAGTTGTTTTATCAACGTATATGTGTGTTAATATGTAATAATTTCATGAAGCATTTAATAAAAATGAAAACTACTAAATAATTTCAATTGATATTTTATACAACTGAAACATGTAGGAGATTTAAATTTATTAGTGTAGAACGACTTACTAAAAATGATATACTGTTTAACAAGAAATAGTTCTTTATTTACCCTTAACCGGTGATTTAATGATTACTACCGGGAGAGATGGCTCAGTGCATCAACCTGATGTCACTGCAGTCCCTCTGGCCGAGAGGTCCTAGGTCCTAGGTTCGAGTCCCGACGGCGCACAGTGGGGCAGGAGACGGTAAAACATGAGAAAAATTCAAAAATCAAAAGTCGACCGATTCATGTTTACTGATTGTTGCTACGTACAGGAAGGCGTACTCTATCTCAAACATGCACTAACTTGTTCCCTGGCGTGTTTTGATACGAGTTTTGCATCGGCAAATCTGGTCAGTCGGTAAGCTTACGCAGGGCGCGCTGGATGTATGCTAGTGTTTTTGAGTTTGTATAATGTAAACGCGAAGGTATTTTTGAACTAAATTAACGTGGCTGATACATCTACAGCTATGTAAAAGTATATCGTCATAATATTGCGAATATTTAGTGCCTGTTCGCTTACAAAAATATATTTGTCAACCTTTGGCAAAATTTCAAGAAATCCATGAATTGATAAAGATTTAGTTACCTTCCAAATGCGTCCAAGCAAAAATTTTTGTTGCATTAAATTGAGCATACATTCTACTTGAAGTATTTAATGAGAAATTTTGCCCGTTTTTGCCCCTTTCGAAAAAAAATATTTTTTTCTAAGTTCGTGCGTTCTTCTTTTTCAGTACCTCCGGAAGCGACGTTAGACATATCTAGAATGAACTTAGTCTTATGAAGGGAACAGGGTACAAGAATATTCAAAAATAGGTTTGTTTCTTGAAAGAACACATTAGAGTAATAATTAATTGTCCCAAAACCTCTCAAAATGAATACAATCATTTAGTTCCCAATATAAGCAGAAATGATCCGAACAGAATGTACGATAGATTTATTAATATAAATGAAAGATGGCTTCAGAAATCATTGTGCTTTCCTACATATAAAGACAGTGTCAGTGAAGCATATATCTCTGGTTCCAGTATCTTTCTGTCATCTATCGTCCCACTGCAGTTGCCAACAAGAAATTCCGAAGACAAAGAAACGGTACTTTGGCAAAACCCATGCCCATCGTTTACTACACATTGCAGACCAATCAGAATGCAGTTGAAACCAGAGAGTGTGGAGCTTTCAGCAGCTGAGAAAACATACATTGACAGATCTCTAACTCTCTATGATCAATCTGATATGTAAGAATATTATTTTAAAGCACTGTTTGATATTTGCTATGATTGACGGGAATATTTGTAATGCTCTGACTGACACGAAATTCACACAAATGCTATTTACGTTGAGAGACTTCTAAACAATTCGATGATATCGAAAAAATGCCTAAATATGGAAGTTCACTCCCCAGATTTGGAATTTGGTATTTCAGTACTGCACAATTGGATTCGATGCTTTTAGTGCCTGCTGCACATATCCTACAAAATTCCACTTAAATCATAGCAGGCATGAGGAGAAGCCAAGATGATAGTCTGAAAATACGAAAAATACAGAACGAATTCCAAGAAAATATGAGTTTATGAGTGGACAGACCAAAGCCTGGATTTAGCAATTCTACTGATAGTAATACTGCAAGATCGTTTTTTGAAAATCCTGAGATATCGGCATGTGTAACAGGTCTTGATCGTGAACTAATAGAACGATTTCTCATAGTGCTCATCGCCATTTACAATGGGTTTCGTATTTAGAAAAGTTTCAAACATTTTGTGTTAATACAGTCAGGTTATCTGTGGAAAAATACCCTTGGTACTGTATGCCGCCAACAGTACACAAACTACTAATTCATTGTCCAGCAGTGTTGGCGAAATCTTTTCTACCTATTGGTCAGCTATCTGGAGAGGCACGTAATAACGACATTAATAAATTTCGGGAAGACTTTTCTCGTAAGTGTGCCATAGACAAAACCAATATAGACATTTTTTACCGACTTCTGGTGTCATCTGACCCTGTCATCATAAGCTACAGACCACTTCCTGCAAAGAAAATTGAAGAACATACGATATGTTTTAAATATGATGTTGCTTGGAAAAGCACAAGAAAGTGAAACAGAAGACAATGATACTGCTGAGTCTTCAGATTCATTATGTTGATAAGAACTAGGTCGTACAATGACGATACACACAGATAAAGGCAATCATTAAGTGTAACCATTTCTTCATTAACAGACTTTGTATCGACAAGTTTTGAAACAACGTTTTTATAACGCACTGTAATTTGAAATTAACAAATAATGTTACATTTTGCTTTATTTATGTTATTTAACATCTTTTGTTATCAACTCAGTCCATTACTGCTCTTCTGTTCACTTAAAATATTTATTCTCAACTTTGGAGGCCTCCTGCCCCACTGTGCGGCGGCAGGATTTCCGACACTAGCTTGTCAGCTAGGTCGAATTCAGTCGCTGTCTGGAGGAGAATTCTAGCGGCCGGCTGCTCTGATCGGTAGTTTTCCGTGGTTTCTCCGATCAATACCAGGCGAATGCCGGAGCAGTACCCTAACAAACGGGCCACGGACCGCGCGCGATCTTTCCTTCCTCATCCTTGTCCTATCCTCTCCCTCTTACACACACACTTACACTAACATGCACTACACTACCACATATGCCGGGAGACCGGTCGGGAGCTTACAACTTGTCCCGACAGGGGCGGTGCCCCGCTGGTGGGAGATACTTGGTTGGGGGAAAACCGCGCTAGTCGATGATAGGTCGGCGCCAGATCTCGCCATCCAGCGGGGAAAAGATCATCGCCACCTCCCGAGGAAAGCACGCACTACACTTACGGGACTAATGTCCTGAGCAGTTGACACGCCCGGAAACACCAATCAATCAATCAATGATTACTTATAAAATTATTTTAATAACGGAATACGATGTTCACTTCAAATATCAAGAGTGAAGTGTGAATCATAGTGAAAAATGTTCAAAATCTTGCACGTAACAACTCCGTATAGTTAATTGGGAGGATTGTAGTATGTAGACACTGGGCATAACGTATGCCGATAGAATTCTATACATAACTTCACCCACGTTTTTAAATTTTCGTTATCATGATCGTTCTTATAAGATAATACTTTCTTCATTCATCAAATTTAATAATATCCTCATATAGACGCTGACATGACCATTTTTTCAGTTTTTCGGGGAGCAAATTTAATGTTTGTAAGTACACCAAAAATCAGGTGTTGTTGTAAACGCTAATTCTATTAAATAATGTTTTAGGTTATTCATCTGATAATGAGACCTAAACATTTCAGATTCTTAGCAGTCATTATTTCTAAATACTATCTTCAATATTATTAATCAGTTTTGTCATCATGTTTTGTCATGCTTATATTTCTTGCCGACATGTGACATGTCAAAAATTATTGTTTAAAATATGAAACAAAATTTAAGTTACGCTGTGGTATCTTTAACCAGAACCAATAATACTGTATATTTTCAAACACTATTCTCAAATGAAAACTAAAAATTGAACTGAATATCACCTATTATTAAAATAAACAGACATAAAAGGAAGCAATGTTTTCTCAGTAAGAGAAATCCTACATTAGGCTTCATACTCCTTTTGTGAATTTTATTCGTCATCGGCTATACCATCTTCATCATTTATTTCTTCATGAGATGAATAGTCAGGAACAAATAATGGAATTCTAGGTATAGTGGCTACGAGTTGTAGAACCCGAGGTGCACAGGTTCAATAACTGGTCAGTAGATCTCAATTCTTGCAAGGATTAGGTCGGCTACATGTCAGTGAAATCTAAGAAGACTTGGACTCCTGCAATTTTAAGTCCCTCATCTCAGATAAAGTCGGAATGATTCATCATTGAACAAGGAATATTTAAAATATATTAATGTTCGTATTTCAGTTCAAATAAAACTTTCCTTCTATGCATACTCTTAACGGGGACCATTTTCCCCTGTCGTCTACTGTATTTTAAACCCCATTCTTTATTTTTCATGTTTCTCTATGAAATTTTAGTAGTATAATGCTCGTCAGTTCTAAAGTCACCTCATCATTTAGAACACTGAAAGTAGGAGAATGATGTACAATAGAGTCCTCTCTTGAAATTCTGGTTGATGAGAATTGCATTTCAGTTTTAATGTCGTCTTGCATAAGATATTATTTTGAGACGTAGAACTTGCACGAGCGTTTAAATTATTAGCTCTATTGTAATGATATGATACGCATTTCTTTCACTTGTATACAATTTCAAAATTTCAAGTATAAATTACGTTAAAACTAGTCATTTCTTCAAAAACGTGTATATGACCTTTCTTAGGGCTGATTTTTTAATTTTAATTTTGTAGTTTTGAAATTTTCGAAAATACAGGAACTTCGCTGAAAATGAGACTACACCATATTTTTACCTCCATAGATACATAGGAGAAATTTTAAGAAAATTTAAAGAAAAATTCAGAGCGCTTTTGAAAAAAAATGTATAAAAAATTAAAATAGCCTCTAATTTGCGAAAAATTACCCCTTAACTTCTCATATTTTCGAAAAATTTTTCTTATTACAAAATTTTTCTTTAAATATCAAATTTCATTAGGGGAAATGTTCTCTATGTTCAATATTGTAGATGCAGGAAGACATCACAAAAAATTGCAATTTTACAATTTTCGAAAAATCAATTTTCAAAATATCGGACGATAACAATACTTTCTCTTCTAACGTGTGTAAGGGCCAGAAAGTAAAAATTAGTGTACGACAAAACGTTTCTCAAACTGCCCGTCCATTCGCCCATCCCTTCCATTTGCGGTCAACATTAGAACATTTTTTAAATTTATTTTATTGTGCGATACATAGATTAACAGTTTAACACTTTATAAGGACAATTCATATGCAATGAATATAAGTAAGAATCAATCTTTAATCATACAACTTAATTGGATGATCCATGCGTACTAGGTTAAATGTTTGTTTCCAGCAAAATTTCAATTATATTTCGACAGTTCGTAATTCCCATACGTACTGAAGTGCAATTTAAAACCAATGTTCATTTGCACACTTCCAGGAATTGTAACACCACACACGACAGAACCTTTTTTTAACAAAGTAATAAAAAGAGAAGTATATGAGGGACGTCAGGTTGTCGAAAGCGTAATTTCTAGAACGCTTCCCAAAATACGGTTCCTGGAACTCATTTCCGTACATGTAGATCTCTGATGCTTGATTTGAGCATTCACGCAAAGAAAGTGATTGTACTAGCAGTGGAAGAAACGAAAGTGAATGTACTGGCAGTGGAATCAGTAGACAAAGCTTTGTTTATATCTCTGAGAGGCATCAAAAACACGTATATGCCTAGATTACTATGACATATAATATTTATTTACGTTATCTCGCCAGTTCGGTGAATGTTTTACCGTTTTTTCTTATACTGTTTATGAAAACTGAGCCAGATAATATCAGATTTACTAATATATACCGTAACAGTGAAGGTAATATCGAACGAATATCATGGAGAGGACTCTGAATTTTATTCAGATAGAAATGGACTGTTATCCCGAAACAAAAATATATGTTATTGAAATATGTGAGCTAAATGAAATATAAAAATAATTTGCAAAGCGGTAGTTATTGCTTATGTAAGAGGTTATTAACATCAAGCTTGATTATATCAGCATAAACAAAATAAATATATTAATGTTGAAATTGGTAACTTTATGTCATTCTTTTCTCATATCACAAATGTCAGTATGAAGCAATGAAACAGTGTAAAACAGCAATTAAAAACGTTTGTAATATATTTCAACTAAATGAGCGTTCAACAAAAGTAAAGATAAAACAAACAAAATTACTACACTACCCATGTCTGAATTACCTGCAATATTTTTAACTAGTGGTGCTACAACAGCACTTACTTTCCCGTATTAGAGGAAACAGCTAAGTTGTACTGTAATATTGCTCTTTATGCGCTACTAACATCTTCGCTTGGAACTCACTACTTCCATTGCAGTGTTGTCAGAACTATGTGAATTCTACAACTTCACAAAAATAGAATGCAAAAGTTCTGTAACCCTGTATTGGAAAAAGAAGCCTGATACCCTGGAAATATAGAAATGCCTTCCATTGGGCCATGATTAGGGAAGAGTATTTTAAAACCATGCAACAAATTCTCTACTCACTACAAATGGTACAGCATTTGGTGCAAAACTAAATATTTGCCTGCAAATATCAACATAAATTAGACAATTATAACTCCTTTTCATACAGCTCCATTAGGTCACAACAATGACACTAATTCACAGATATTCGCGAGCGCAAAGTGAATTCCATTGTTCCAGACCCTGCATTGTCGCTATTCTGATAGCTATTAATTCTTTATACTTATTTCAAATATTTCAAAATAAACAATTTCTAAAATATTAATGTGTAAGTCTATAACAAAGTTCGAATGTAAGAAACGAAGAAAGAAATAATATACAAAATTGCACATTCTAATTTACGACGCATCCAGCTGTCCGAAGCGCAGTAAATTTACAGCGGCCTATTACGTTTGTCACAAAATTAAAGAAAAACTACTCGTATTTTGAAAAAATTAAGCATGACCGTATTTATTTTATTTATTTATTTGTCAAAAAACAGAAACAGAATGGCACAGACTTTCCCGTATTAGTTTTCTATTTTCCTGGGTCTTCGCTAGCTATTCGGAATTGCCACATACTCTTTCTTGCCAGCTACCAACTATCATCGCCAAAAGTACATTTTTTTGTCATTTTCTTAATTTTTCGGTTTCCTGTTGGTAGAACAGAAACATTAATTTTAGAATATTAAAGAACACAAAAACCTAGCCGTAAATGGCAATTTTCTTTTAAAAATTATGTGCCGTTTAAGAGAAAATGGCGTTTTAGCACTACTAAAAATGCGAAATTTGAAGCTCATTTTCGCAGAAAATTTTTGAGTTTTCAAAATACTTTATTTGAAGTTATTTGAATCACTTACACTCACAAATATAATCATCTTTACAAATTGCTGATAATGTGCATATTAAAGATGTGAGAGATCTTTCAAAAAATTTACATTTATATAATTTTTGAAAAAAAACAAAAAAAAAACTCAAAATAAACTTCACGCTATACTAATGAGTGTAATTAGCACTATCCGTTACAAACGTTTCAAGAAAAAAATTGCAGCCATATACGAGAAAATGACGTTTGAGCATTTCTGAAAATGCCGAAATTTCAGCTACTTTTCACAGAAAACGGTAGTGTTTTCCAGAAACTTTACTTGACATTATTTAAAGCATATATACTCGTAAATATAATAATGTAAAAAAATCGCCGATAATGTAAATATTAACGACGTGAGAGACAAGTAAAAATATTTACATTTTTGTAATTTTTGAAAAAACCAACCCATAGACCAAAATGGCTTTTATGTCATTGATAGAGTACATTTACCACTATCCCTACCAAAAGTTTAAAGAAAAAATTTGGAGCCGTTTTTGAGAAAATTTTGTTTTGGTAATTTTTTAAAATTGCACATATTGCACGCAATATTGCACGAAAACTACCAAAATTGTGAAAAACATTTACATGACCTTTATTAAAGAACTCAATATGCAGAACAAATTTTATTTGAAGAAAAAATCTCTATCTTCAATTTTGTAGTTGGAGAAAGACGCCGAAAAAAATTCAAACATTCACAATTTTCGAAAATTCAGAGCTGTACGTGAAAATCGGACCTATGCCATGTTAAAAAGTGTATTTTCCTCTATTCATACAAGAAATTTAAAGAAAAAATTTGGAGCCGTTTTTGAGAAAATGTTGAAAATCCCCGGGGGCTTCATATGAAGTACCCCCAAATTTTAATGAATCTTTTTCAAAATCACAAAGCTTCGACTAGAATCAGATCTATTGGGGAATATCAATTTTGAAGAAAATCGACCGAACGGTTTAGGCGCTAGCGTTGACCACAGACGGACAGACGGACGGAATGCCGTCAATGGATTTTTAAGTATAAAGAAGCAACAAATCATGGATTTTGACCACTCCAGGAGATAGAGGATTTTTTTCTTAATTTAGCAACTGGTTTTATCCACTTATTCGTTTTCACGGCCCGGCAATTAATTTTTTTCCGCCGAAAATAGGCCATTTTTTCGCGCAGCATTACATAACTTTCCCTATACTACGTATATCACTCCGTGTATACGTACGTATACGGGAAAGTAAAAATTGTAAATACTCTAGGCATCCACGTGTCTACTCGTAGATGTTTTTGTGCCATACAATAATAACCATCGTAACGACGGAGGCAAAGAAATGTCTAAAATACACGAGTTTGGAAATCGGGAATGGTTTGCGTAAAAATGGATTGTCATTATTATTGATTATCGAGCCTCTGGAATTTGTTCTCCAGAAAACTCCAAACTACAGGTTTTTCAAAAGACTGGGAAGTGAGCCTACGCGTCATTGGGAGCGGCCAGTGTTTTGCGCAAATTATTGTTGAAACATCAGTAGTCATTATATTAGCTCCTTGAGAAGATGGATGCAAATTGGAGAAAATTGTTTATTTAATCAACACTCGTCTTTGTTAGTCGCGAATTTAGAGGATAAGAAAACAATCGATAATCAATAACCGTAAAAGATAATATGTTCATATTTCTACTTAGTACATTTATATCAGTCAATTAACTTATTCTTGGTCGCTTTGAACCTGAATATTCGATTTCAGATGGTCCAAGACCGGTTGACGGAGCAACTTCTGGAAGATCTTCGAAATGTTGTGAACTCAAGAAATAATCAGGTGGCTTTGGTCCAACATCATTGTTCTCTTTGTTACCAAGAGTTTGAGTTTCATTTTATTGCAGAATACCAACAATTAAGGCACAACTTTAAATAAAACAGGCTATTCTTTATACAAATGCAATTTCTCATGCACTCTTTCTTGAACTTAGTAGGATATTTTCTGCAGGATACATTCATGTGCGGGTGGCCTCAAGAGTTGTGATAGACTGAAGCCTTCTATTTGGTCTTTCTCAGACCCTGTTTTCAGCATTTTTTATGATAAACTTTTCATTTCACACGTTTGAGGTCGCGGAAATTTTCTTAATATTCACAAGGAGAACAGGACCTTCTAAATTCAAGAATATGGTTTAGAAATATAGATCCGAATACAGAGTAATTGGTAAGACGGCAGATACAATGTTTACAAGATAAAACGGAGAGAGATAAGAAAGCTAGGAAGACAGATGCTCGAGATAACACTAGTGGATGGAGTTGGAATTGAGCTTGCATTGTTGCCTCAAAGGAATACGTTCAACCCACATAATCGAGGCGCACGTTAGAACGGAATTCGTGGCAATAAACAGAATGCTATTATGTAATTTATTATCTTATTTTGGAATGTATTACATATCTCTTAGGTCTGCTGGGTGATTAATTTTAGGATATAATGATTTTTTACAAGAGTTGATATTTTTAGACATTACTGAACATTTAAATACTTTTTTCACATTTTGTAGCTGTGTCACAAATTCCAACGAAAGTTTTGTGTTAAACGTCAGATTCCTAAACATTGTCCCACAAATAAAAGTTGCAAAAAACCATCCACAATTTCATTTTCAATAGTTACTGTTAGCATTTTATGAACGAACCACCACGGCGAAGGGGAGAGCTGTGTTTGCAATTAAAGAAACGGATTCTTTGACAACTTTCTTGCATTTTTTCCAAGCATTTGTATGCTTCATATTCTCAAAGAGAACTGTTTGGTCCAAAAAAAGATCATTAACTAAAAGATAAAATTATTAACAAAGCAGATATTTAAACTGAACAGAGGCATAAAGTATTCTAATTAGCCATTGCAATGGGTTGCCGAGTTAATGGGATGTTGCGCAAAAAATTCTAAAAACTCAACTAACAATTACGCCTGTAACGAGAAAAGTTGTTGGGAACTAAATTGTAGAAAATTGTATGTAAAATATTTTGGAAAAGAATACTTTTTTCTAAATTGAATAGAGTTTAGATATAAGCAAAAACAAAAGAAAATATTATTCATGTTTTTTGTTATAATTCAAATTCCAACGGATTTTTTTGCAAACTTCATATTTGTATTCAGCACCCCCAAAACATAAAGATAATAAAAAGAAAGCTACAAAACAAAATATTTCAGAAGAGTCTCTTTGAGTAGGTAACGTCTGGGTTAATGCATCAGCTAAAAGATTTCTGTAGTATATGTAAATAGTACTGATAATGAGAGAAGTATCCCACGTAAGATCTGTATGTTTCATCTTGATGTTACGACGGAGTACATCATTCTTTAGCAGAATGAACAACCGAGATGAAGATAAGTTTTATGCACATTTTAATATTATGGACTGATGAATAAAATAGTATAATATTATTTAGTTCATGTAAAGCGAGATAATGCCTTTTTAATTGGGTTGGTGATATCAGATAATATCGTAATTAAGTGTTTCTTGCTCAACTTTCATTTATGATTAATAAATTATTACTTGATATTTTATTTAAGAAATTAATTTAATAGTTAACAAAACATTATATTAGCGTTATCATCGCAAGTTCCAAGTTTTAATTAATAAAACCATATCATGTAAAGGAAATTAGCTCATTTGAAAGAAATATGCACCATTTCACGTAGCAAAACTAGTTAAATATTTTCATTTTTTCAACAGAGAAACATAGATATTTAATAGAAACATAGATATTTAATTTAGTGATTAACAGCCATTTCATTCTCGTTAATGTTTGCTGTTATCCGTCTTGAAACATTTCGTATTGCTTATATACGTCTTTAGAATTTTTGAACTCACATTAAATCTATGTGGTGTTATCGATATATTGCAGTCAGACAAATTTACAACACAAATATGTGGGTATGTCCCAACAGAATCCGAAAACAACTATATTACTTAAATACATTTCACCAGATCTTTGCCCGTCTATCATCACCTTCCATCAATCACTTTCTGAGCACTGGCATCGTGAGCAAAGGCAAGAACCTAAGACACATTTCGCATGCCAAATTTGTCCGCAGTTGTTGTGAAAGCAGGAAAGGGAAAACAAGAACCCAACAGACTTGTCGTAAGCCCACTGTGTCCAGAACAATGATAAGAGGAGGAACTTGAATTCAAGGACGTAACACACCTGTCACGGCTCCGCTGTGTCTAGAGGAACGGTGGCAAGAGAAAAGTGAAAATAAAGAACCAAAACTGCAGTCGCGAGCCACCTATGTCCAGAGCAATGGTGGCAGTAGGAATGGGAAAACAAAAACTACATCTGACGCGAGCTCAATATATCCAAAGAAACTGTAGCAGGGGGAATGTGGAAACAAGAACCCACGACACGTGTCGCGGGCTAAATGTATCCAGAGCAATATTTGCAGGAAGGATAGAAAATGAGGATCCAAACACCTAAGTCCCCTGTGTTCACAGTAATGGTGGCAGCACGGATGTGGTAAAACAAGCACCTATCGAGGACTCAAGTGGCGGAAGGGATGGGAAAATGGGTATTCAAACACCTGAGCTCCCTGTGTTGAGAGTAATGATTAAAGAAGGGAAAAGGAAACAAGGATCTTCAACCTCTGTCGTACGCACACCGTGACCAGACAAATAGAATGAGAAATAAAGGAGGATCCAAGACACGTGTCACGAATCCATTGTGTCTAGAGCAGGAGGAGGGAGGGCTCTTGCGCATCATATTCGGCTTAAGCCTATGAGCTTCAGACACTAGTTTGCGTCTCAATATTAGCGGGATTATAAAAGCAGCCAGAAAACAAACTTATTTACACCTTCATCGTGTTATTTTTGTTGTTTAGCGTTAAAAATTGTCAGTTTGTACCACTTTCAAAATGTTTCTCAACAGTTCTCGCTTTCTATGCAACATGGCAGGGAGCTTCTGGACTGGCTTTTGAAATGAAGTGCCCGTTCTCTGGTCACGTGCGTCGTGACGCAAACTGGTGCTATGCTGAACCATAGCCCGCTAGTATGCTTTAAAAGCCTCGGCACTCCGGCCCCGTCCTTGTTATATGTAAAAGTTCCGCTACTGACCGCTGGAGCGCTGCTCGCCGACCATTCCTCGATCTGCTGCTGCACGCAAATATACGGAGATCCGCATTACAAACAGAACTTTTCGACTGACAGGCTTTGAATTCAAGTATTTAGGCATCTCCATTACTTCTTTAGTAAAAGCAGCAATGTTCTTTAACACCTCTGATAAAAAAAATGTTTACAAATTATGTCAATGATCGTTATTAAATCTGCGCACTCGTCACATGCAAGGAAATTGTTTCTTTACAAAGCTGGCTTAATATATTTTTGAAGGTTTCTTTTCACAACAAACCTTGGAAGTGGAGGTACAGCTTTCACAATAAATTGTTCTACCACATATAACCATCAGGGTCATTTAAAGATGAGACTGATTTATTTATTTAATATCCACCCATGCAAATTATCTTCATATAGTAAATAAATATTAACATACATTCTTAATGTTTCTGAACGTTATAAAAATATGCAACCCATGGTGGAAATAACTTCGGCTACCTAACAATTCAGTTTATTCTCAAAATTCGATACAAATTTTGAAAATATACTCACAAATAGCACAAACAATTTCTGTTTATATTCAATAAAAACATACTGACTCCAAGTACTGGAAATGATCGTTTGAGTCAGCTTTAGATATTTCTCGTATTGTAAACTTTTCAATCAAAAAGTGACACATTTTCTCACAAACGTCATTGGATATCACGAGAAGTCTGATTGTTGATTTTTATTTATGATGTTTGATTTATTGTTCTGTCATTGTTGTGGAATTTGGAAGTGGACTACGCAAAGAATTAGAAATAATGTCTACATTGTACTTTAGTTGCTCTTATTGAAAATCTCTAATAGTTTTTTTTTTGGTATCTCCATGGGAGCGCCAATATGAATTTCGCTAGTCGGAAATAATTTTTTGATTCTATCTCTTGGTGAGAACGTTTTTACCAGGGCAATAGTGATTTGGAGTACTTTTTTTGAGTGAACTTTTGTGAGTATTATTTACAACAACGTCAACATTTATAACAGCGTCCGTAGTCCGTTTTAGAACTAGTTTCTTCCGGTTATTTAGATATTTTTTCACGAACAATTATATCTTGAATTTTTACTTTTTTGAGCGTGTAATATAGATTAAAAAATAAACACAGATTGAAATATAAAAATAGATAGTATAAAACTGATAAAATAATAGTTTTCTATTCACTTCGTTTTCATCCAATGTCTTTAAAAACCTTAAAGACATTATGTGCATTATAGTTCTCTTTAAACACCTAAATATCAGAAATAATTAAGAATAAATATTGCATTATATATGTCAAGAAGAATCACTACTGGCTCACTAACCAAGTAGATTTCACGCATGCTATGTTAATTTCAAGCATTCACTCCACAATTTCTTATAAGCAAACTGCACAGTGAAATATAATTTCAGTATTGTTTAATATTACCACCAACATGAGTTTGCAATGCCTCATATCACAGTCAGTGACCAAAATCGTCCGAAATGCGGGCATTTCCCTATGCATTAAAACGGCCCGAAGGTCTCGCGAATGGTCGGCGACCAGCGCTCCAGCGGCCACAATGTGAAACTTCGTCCGTTCGCTGGCTTCCATAAGGATCGGCGAAGTGCCGCGGCTTTTAGGCATACTAGCGGGCTATGGCTGAACGAGCAAAAGCCCGTGCGGCGGAGTAACTCGCCCATATTTTTCCACCATGATCTAGAGTAACGGTGGCAATGCGAATAGGGAAATAAAGACCTAAGTCACCTGCCGCGAGCCCAGTATTTTATTTGCCCATTGTCGGCAGCAATGGCGACAGCAAGGGAGGGGAAACACGGACCCAAGCACCTCTCGCGGACTCTAGTTGCAGGAGATATGGGAAAATGAGCATCCAAACTCCTGAGTCCTCTGTGTCCAGAGTAATGGCGGCAGCACGCATGGGGAGACACGGACTCAAGCACCTCTCGAGGAGTCAGGTGGTAGGAAGGGTGGGAAAATGAGGATCCAAACACCTGAGTCTTCTGTGTTCAGAGTAAACGCGGCAGCATGGACGGGGAAACACGGACCCAACCATCTCTCGAGGACTCTAGTTGCAAGAGGGATTGGAAAATGATCCAAACACCAGAGTTCTCTGTGTCCAGAGTAAAGGCTGCAGCACGGACGGGGAGGTACAGCCCCAAGCACCTCTCGAGGACTCAAGTGGCAGGAGGGATGGGAAAATGAGGGTCCAAACACCTGAGTCCTCAGTGTCCAGAGTAATCGCGGCAGTATGGAGGGGGAAACATGGACCCGAGGCCCCTACCACGTGCCCACTGTGCCCACACCGCATTGGGCGTGGAGTGCCTGGGAATTTGATCCCCTGGAAGCCACAGGCGACAAGTGAGTGCGCTGGAGCGGCCGAGGGCTTGCGTGGGCGGCGGTGGCGGCCGTGACGCGAGAGAGACCGCGCTGCGGAGCGGATTAGCCCAGGCGCCGCCCTCGCCGCCACCGCAGGCTCTTCGGGGCGTGCGCTACGACCTTCATCTGTTATCAGGTGCGCTGCCCGGTAATGACTGAGCGAGAGACGGTGGCAGGCAATGGTAGAGAATCAAATAGTGATCACGAGATGACGAAGGTCAAAGTGGGATTCGAGACAAAGGTTTTGTTGTGCTATTGTTGATAGTGGCCTCGTGACAAGCTCTTGGGCAGCGTGCTCGCTTTCCACTAAGCGGTCCCGGGTTGGTCGAGGCAAGACGACAGTGGGCGTTTTCCTTGCAATGTCCCAGTATATGTTGCTGTGTGACGATCACATAATTCAAAATTCAGATTGACAAGACTGGAATACGGCGTGTAGATGCCTACGAGCTAACCACACGTACCCCCTTAACCCATAGCCGCGAGGCAGAGACATCGCCGGTAGGCTTGAGCCCGTTCATGGGCTGTCGCGCCAAGTACACACATACAGTGTTGAAAGTGAAGGTGATGGTCATGGGAGGATGTGAACATGTAATTAGTAGCTATTAATTGTGGTGGTGGTGGTGATAATGGCATAGGCTGTGGAGATAATGTAAATATGGGAATTACAATTAAAAACTTTTATCGGCGGGGATGATGATTGTTAGTAAATTACTCGTTATTAGTAGATTGTTTCATTAAAGATGAAAGAAATGAAGCTGAGAAGGAGGTTTTAATTCATATAAATTTTGACATTTAAACCAATTAAAAAAGAGGGATAGGTGGCCCCTTTATTCTAAGCGATGCAATCTGCTGGAGGGGAACTGACCATTTTTCATATCCGTTCTGAACAGTCAACGAGGAATTTGTGATAAAAATAACAAAATAAAAATTATTTGCTAATGAAGTATATATTTTTAAACAGCTTTTTTATGTATTCCCTATGCGATGGAGGAGATATGCGACAAATCCAGGTTTATTTTTTTTATGATGAACTTGCGTAGCACAAATCAAAATTTTTAATATGAAAATACCTGCCGAAAGGGGCATGCTAAACTACAATTTAATATTAAACTCCGTTCAATGATTAAATCGAGTGGACACCTCTTTTTGTGATTTATTTTAATTCCAGATTTAATTAGTATCGTTATTTTTGTTTACCTATTCACACGAAATATATTTGAAAATTGATTAACGACTGTTTACACTTAATAATAAATCCTGTGCTTTCAGTATATGTCTGAATGTCAGAGAAGTAAGTTAAGTATGTGACCTTATTCTCTCATACGCTATTCGACCATAGAAGACTCACTTCTCTCAGCACACTAAACTGCATCTGTTAACTTCCCAGAGAGATAGATAGAAGCGCAACCTTAGCAGCGAGATGCGTGCAGTATTGGTCCCACGTGCTCGGGAGGGCGTCGTTGAGATCACGTATGTGCATGTCAGAGCTCGAAGCAAAGACCACTGTTCGCCATCACAAAGGCTCCGCACATATGGTGACCGAATCTGTCACAGTTGTATGGGCGCTCCCTCGTGCGTTGGCGACAAGAAGGGACTGTAGGGAGAGGATGGTGTCAGGTTTAACCGAAATCCGTTAGCAGTAATACCGGTGGAGGAGTTGGAAATAGCTAACAGTATGGATATGATGTTTGCGGTACTCAAACCTACGATGGAGATATCGGCTATGTGAATGCCAGTGGTGGTGGTACAGGTAATAATGTCTAAAAGTTAACACAAAATAATGTTTTGGAGTTAACACCTTGTAGAATATTGTTTCAATTTTTATCATAAGTAATATCACGAGAAGTGCTGTGCTAGCCGGTAAATTCACGACTCGCGTAGCGAGGAGTCATACACTAGATTAGTAATAGATGTATACGAGGGATGTGAGGATTGCGAGGGATGTAACAATTGTCGAAGCCACAAAGCGCATAACAACACATAATTTAAAGGTGATGATGATTGTATTGATTAAAAAGGCTGTTACGGTAATTGTTGTAAAGACCATGGTGAAGATGTGATTGCAATGATGGCAGTGGCGCCAACGGTTATTATAGTAAGACTTCAGATGTTAGTGGGCGTGGTAGTAACTGTCAAGTTAGTGTTAATGGTCTTGACGGTGGTGATAATTGTGATGGCAGTAGTGGTGGATCAATGACTTTGACGACAGTGATCACGGTAAGAAGTGACTGAGACAAAAAAAAATCCAGCGTTAGTGACAGTAGTTTGTGATGGTGCTGATGACAACGGCGGAGGTAGTAGTAGTAAGAGGATAAGGTTGCAGCTACCACGTCGTTGGTGGCCCCGGCGGTGCAGCAACAAAAGGAGCCGCAGAACTACCCATTCGCGGGAGAGGAATGAGCCATCCACTCCCTTGACGTCATCAGCGACGACAAACGGCCGAGGAGCGGAGGCACACGCACTAGGCTCGCGAGCGCCGACACACAGGCCGGCGACAGCGTCGGCGGCGGCGGCGGCGGCGGCGCGGAGGCGGGACATTGAAGCGAGGCTGAGCGATTACCACTGATAACCCACCTGGCCGGAGCGCCGCGCCCACCCCCGGCGCAGAGGCAGAGGCTCCGGCGGGAGCTGGCGTGAGAACGGTGAAGGATTCGGAGCCAGGGGATAGAGGCGGGGACGGCGGTGTGGGCGCGACAGGAGTGGCGGCGTGGGTGGAACAGAGGTGGCGGTCGCGACGGAAGAGGAAGATGGATGGTGGATGGGAACAGCGGTAGATGGGGGGGGATGTAGGTGGGGACGGCGGGGCTGGCAGCGATAGAGGTGGCGGTTGGGACAGTGGGGACAGGAGTAGGGAGGCGGAGATGACAGTGGAAAATACGGCGAGGGGGATGGACGGGACGCCAGAGGCGGGGACGACGGCTGTAATGGCGGCGGAGGTGGTGGCGGCAGTAGAGGCGGGGGAAGCGGTGTGGGCGGCGTGGGATGGCGGTGGGGAAGGCGTGGGTGGCGTGATGTGGCGGCAGGGGTGGCGGCAGGGGAGGCGGCAGGGGAGGCGGCGGGGACGGCGGGGGCGGCGAGAGCGGTGAGAAGTGGCTGCGGGGACAGCGTAGTGAGGCGGCGGGGGCGGGGGCTAGGTAGCGGGGACGGCGGGTGGCGTTGGCGGCAGCAGAGTCGGCAGCGGAGGCGGCGCGGGGACAGCCGGCGGAGGTGGAGGCTGTGGCGACGGGGGGGCGGGGGCAGTGAGGCTGGCGGCGTGAGGGGCGGTCGCCCCGGCGACGTGACCGCGCATTAATTCGCGCGCGCCGTGCAGCAGAGGGAGCGCGGCGACGAGGCGGCCCACGGGCGGGTTAAACCTACTGGCTGCGCGAGAGAATGGTTATGAAAGGGTAACCGCAAAAATACAGGACCAAGGACGAGAGAGGTTGGGTTTGTTGGCGCAAAAGAATACACATCACTCCCACGCACAAGGCTTCATTCGTTTGTGAATTTTGTTTACAGCAATGAGACTCGCCTCACATTTTTTAAGTTAACAATACGTAGCCTGCCATTATATTTTTTATTGAAATACGTTATCTTTTAACAGAAACATATTTTTCTACCAATAATTACATAAAGCTTTATTTTATATATGAAATTCTCTGTGATTTACAGAAAAGATGATTATACCATGGCTTCTTAGTATATTAATGTATATTAGAATATGATGTAGTATTATATTATTTTATTATGAGATATATTATTAAATAATTTCCCAATTTTCTATGATTGCAACTGACGCAATGCAAGTTCATCAACGATCTTTCTAAACACTTTTTAATAACGAAACTAACTCTTCAAGACCAGAATGATTGATTTCAAAAGAAAATAGCAAAAACATGTTTATTTCTTCCCCAATACGTTTTTACTGTGCTGACGCAGCAGCCATGGAAAGCGCTGTTTTCGTTTAAAGCTTAATATAGTAATAACATGCCGGAGATGCAATATCTCATAGTATGTCCACCCTACTTGAGGTGCAAGAGTAAGTTGATAATTAATAAAAACACATTATATTTCATTTTTGCACAATCGTTTCCGAAGTAAATTGCTTCATTTTATGAAGTACTTTATGTTCTAATAAATTTAGTTATCCGTAAGCAATGAGTTACATCCATAACCTCCTGGAAACAGACTTGATTTAGAAAAAAAAGCAAACGCAGACAACATGTACTGCATAACAGAAACATTACAAGTTCTTACAGGTACGCGGAGTGCACAAACGCAACGTTTAAATTCAATTCTACACTCAGAATACTCCGATATTGATATATATATTGATAAATGCTTGATAGAAGAAATTATTGCTTGTTAAATGATTGATGGGCTGATTGATGTTTCTGCATTGCAACACCTTTGGTCTTTAATTCCGTTTGAGTAATGGGTGTTTTTGATGCCTGAAAGTGGCAATGTTTCTTCCCAGACGGATAATGAGATCCGGAACCGACCTGCACGTTATCTCGCGGGAGATTTTCTCTGACGCAATTTCCCTCAGCGGATCACCGACCAAAGGGAAGAGGATAGATCATGGATGAGTAAGAAAAAATTGGGCGCAAGTCAGTGTCCCGTTTGTTTCTGTACTGCTCCGGCTTTCACATGTCAGTGACTGGAGAAATCACGGGAAACTACCCGTCAGAGAATCCAGGCGCTGGAATTCTCCAGAAGATGATTGAATTCTACCCAATTATACAGCAAATGTTGAAATACGCTTTTGCCGGGACTCTAACACTGACTCCCGTTTAGAGTCACTTTAGTGGAGACAGCGTGTCTGCGCTCAACTCAACCGGTGAAGGTAGTCGTCGTGATATTTCTAACACGCTATATTTTTACTTTCTCACAACAGAGTAGAGAGAAAGTTATGTAATGCTGCGCAAGAAAACAGGGAATTTTCCGCAGAAACTCTCATTGCAGGTCCCTAGTAAAGAGAAAGTGGATAAATCCAGTTGTTAAATTTAGAAAAAAATCCTATAACACGTGGTGCAACCAGATTCTAAATTTTGTGGGTCCTTAAGACCGGAAAATTGAATAACGGCAAAACGTTTGTCCGTGACGTCTGTCTGACTGTGAACAATGCTAGCGGCTCCGTTCATATGATTTTCTCCAAATTTGATATTCCTCAATTAATAAACGCTAAAATATTTTCGGCGTCTTCATACAACTAAAATATTAAAGATAGAGAGTTTTTCCTTCCATGCAATTTATTTCTTAAGATAGATTTCGAAATAAGTCCATGTACCATTTTTAGAAATGTTGAGTATTTTTCGCGTAATTTTGCGTGAAAATACGGGGGAAGAAAGTACGTGCTGTGTTGGCACCACTAGTTTAATTGTTTAATAAAAGTGTGATTAGGAATTAGTTCTTGTCTCGAGTATCTGTCCGCTGGGAGCGCGCTTGTGTTCCCTGAGCATAGAGTGAGGGGACTGTGTCTCGTGGCTCGCGACTGAAGTATCATGGCCCCCTAGTGTCGGGGTTGGGGTCGAATGTCACATTAGGAAGGGTGACTAAGCACCGGAGAAAGGGTCGATAGTGCTGTAAGGTAATGGGATGACAGCGGCATGACAAAGTAAACAACAGTGATGGAAGGACTGTTCATGTGACAGGGTGCAATGACATGGCTGAGTGACGTGATAAAACGATAACCGAATAAAAGTGAGTGACAAAGCATGGTGACTACAGTGGTGGAAAGTGGAGAATGGTAATGAAATGGAATGGAATGAAAGTTGTTCACTCTTACCTAAAGTAAAACAAACATTGCCTGACCACTTTGGATGCAAATGAAAAGCCAATCATCACTACTCAATTTAATATTTTGTTTTCGCGGATTTATAGTTTTAATTTTACAATATAGCAAGTAAAAAGAATATATTCTCCTTTAAAATATTATTACAGAGAAGTTCTTTTCTTCCGTAATTATTCGTATGTAAAATGAGTGTAATGTAGAGAAAATAGGCTGTGTTTTTGATAGCTAAAAACTGTATGGTGAGTTTTAGCTAGAGAAGGTTGGTTAGATCGACGGAAAACCCGTTATTCCCAAAATATTGCGCTAAATTAGGAGAAAAACTGTCACCTGGTGAATAGGTATTAAGAGCTGTTTAATTTGAAAAAAGTGGAAGGAAATGAATATCCTGACCGAGGTTATAATATTGATGAGTCTGGTCTTAACTTTAAAACGTTAATAATAAAAACACTTGCCACATAAACTCAGACGTAATCGGAACAAAAGCTGCCAAGACAGGTTAAATGTGACTATTTGCAGCAATGGTTACGTCTTCTGCTTTTGTCATTGGCCGAATAGCTAAGTTTCTTCAAAAATATAATTTTGACATATCTACTAGCTATTACCGCCATCAAAAGTCATCTTAGATGAATTGTAATATTTTGAAGTCATGTGTTTTACGAATTTTTTATTTGAGGGGGAAAATATCTAACACGATATTTCCGCGTTCTGTTGTTGTTGTTGTTGTTGTTGAATAACAAACCATCGCCCTTTTTTGAAAATATTGGCTAAAAATAAAACAAGAGTCGCATTTCTGCCAACCCATGCAACTTATTTAACACAACCAACGGAGCAAAGCACGACCAAGAGTTTGACAACGCGTTATCGCTGAAAACATATCGGCTCAATTTTAGAAAAGAACAGAAGGCCTCACAAGTCAAGGGGCTCGATGAGTGGACTGATGGGAAAAAATAGTAAAAAATTGAAAACAAAATTAGAACTCGAGAAAGTCATTAAAGTAATTTAAAAGTCGCTGTACAGTAGTGTGATATTTCACAAAATTTTCAAATAATTTTCTATCTTAAATTTTTAATTATAGTCATTACTTATAAGGTAGGACTCTATGAAATAATCGAATGACGCCAACATTAAAATAGGTTCTATTGAAATTCATTTTATTTTTTTAAGCATTTAACTACAAATAATTTTATTAAACACTAACTGAACACAATTTTTTAGCGTTTTAAGATCACTGTGAAATTTGTATTATTTGATCACTAAACCATTCACTGAAAACTTTTATTTAAAATATACTTTACTAAACGCAATTTTTGTTATCTATTGAACTAAAATAACTAATAATTTCGTGATACAATTTTCACATCGTTAATTATTTTTCTGGGGTGGGGACCACGTTCCAGCATTGCCCCGGGCCTAACACTGTCCAGCTCCGTCACCGTTAGAAAGCAAAAACAATTCGCTTCCATTATCCTGTCATTTTCCCATTCCCTTTTGCAATTCAGAGCTTCAAGCCCAACGCTTACATTTCTACAGCGCCCCATGAAAGTGTGTCTGCATTGACACCTTGCTAATGAGAGTGCTAGCAACAGAAATTATGTTGGTAGCACAAGTAATTAAAGAAAACGGATCCACTATTAATCGCGCAACTTTTCTTGACCAATGGCCTTGCTTCCCCCTCTCTCACACAAAAAGCAGTTGAGGGCAAAAGATCGCCGCGAGCACTGATGACATTCCAAACACATCTTTACTGGCGCGAAATAGAAACTATTTTATTTTGAAGACCTGAAAGTCTGTCCGCGAACTTCCCCAAAAAATCTAAAAAAATGACAGAAGCCAGTGAAGATCCATCACAGGAGATACCTCGAACTCCTGAGAAAGATACAACACAAATTATTGAGAAAGTTGAGAAGATGATTGATTCTTCAGAGATTGGCGTTGCTTCATAAAATCTAGTGGCCGATTTCGTAACTAATACCCCCACTCTACCCGCATTCCTTCAATACATCGGTCAAGAAAAGTTGCGCAAGTAATGCAACGATAATAGATGCTGCAAGTGTTGTTTCCTTCACTTGTTTCCCAGTGGTGTGGTTGCTATCAACATACATGTAATTTTTAATAGGAGGCCGTGACTGGGCTCAGTGCGGAGAGACTTTCCTGGCGCACTATATTATCACGGCCACCCATCTCTATCGAAATGTTCTCATTGCGCCTCTGGCAGCAACGTCACCGAAACCTCTTGCTGAGAGCTGAGCCCCGGTGATGATCTCATGCGCAATGGATTACGCCCAGGGACCAGAAAAGTAATTAAGTAAATTTATTTATTTGCTCAGGTACACGCCACCATTTATTGGGCCTCAGATATACGCCAGAATACAATTAAGGAAATAATACACAACACAATTCAGTTACTCAAAACGCAAAATTTTAATAACACAAAACTTAGAACTAATAAACTTTTTAATACATGTGCATTATATTAATATGAAACATTTTCAGAAGTATTAAATCTTCGTAAAAATAAAATCTTAAAACTGATTCAAAAGCAAACGAACATATTTAAGTTCATTTTTCTAATAAATAATATCTATGATACGTGTCAAATAGTAGGAAAACTGAATTTTCATTCCAGTCCATTATTATCCGTCTTTTCTATCCGTTTTAACCTTTAACGCTCGACCCTTCACTCCCCGCACTTCGACTCATGCTTTGCTTCCAACGTAATGCCCTTCCTCAAAAGCCTCCTGCATTAACTACATATTTTAATTTACTTTTCTAAAAGAACACAAATATTTACGTATGCTCCAGATCACTTGCAAACATCACTTTCCTCTAATCATTCCGCCCCATTGTTTTCCAAGTTTCCATCTGTTTTGAAGCTTTTCCAAGCACTCTACATTTTCAGCAAGGTCTCAAGTCTAAGATGACTACTTGGCCGTGAACTCTGTCTCAACCCCGCACCCCCTGTGTCGTTGGAAACTAGCCGAGCGTTCAATTCCATTGGGAAGCGCAAAGCTCTTGCATCGTTCCGGGAACAAAAACCAACAAATTCATTCATTTTCTTACTGATACTTTATAGGTTGTTATTGTCGTTGGAACGGAGCACGATATACACTGCTGAACTTACCTGGAATAAAAAGTTCGTGGTTATGAGGAAAAAATGAAAACACTTGAACTCATGTTCTCTAATGGAGGGAATTGTGAAAGATAATTAAGGGAAGGTAAATATAAACGATATAAACGATAAAATAAACGAAAAACGACAAGCCACGTGAAGTTAACATGTAGTTAAAGTAGTTAATAAGAAAATGTGAATCAATAAAGTTAGGTAAAAAATAAAGTTATGTATCACAGATGTTAACTGGTTCTAATGATCACGGGCGACAAAAATCCCTCGGGCGAAAGGCTCTCCGACTTTTTGTCGCCGCTCGATTAGAACCTTTATAACGCCCTTAGTGTGTGAGTAAGTATTTTCCGTTGCCTTCCTAATAAATAACATTTATCACCCACACTAAGTCTTAAACAAAAGGGTTTTCCCACCCATTCCTCCACCATTCTCCTCCTTCCCCATCCATTTGATGCTTTGGTGTCAAGGTCTTATACTGGTGGCTGTGGCACTCGTCGTGGCACCGTAGCATGCCACGAGCTTCTCTGCAAAACTAGCGTGGGGAATGGAAACTATTAGCAACCCTGCCATTTTACAATAGGAATGGCGTTGTTTCTGGTGGCGGGGTAATGAACTGCGTGGAGAAGCGATTTCGTCGTGGCACTCGTGCCACGGACTCCCGCTCGTGGCATCGACCTCGACAACACTGCTTTACGCTCAACCATTCACCTGCACATTTCCCAACAACGCCATAACCGCACCGCGATGTCCCGGCGCCAACGGGCAACGCCCCCTGCGCAACCAGAGCCTCCCGCTGAGCGCTGAGCCGCAGTGACAAGCGCCCGCGCGCTGCCGCCGCGAAGCCCCAAGCGACACCGGGCACCCGTCCCTCGCGCCCTCCCGTCCTTTCTCCCTCGCACGCCCTCTCGCGCCCCGCACGTGCTAATTAGCCTAATTACCCGGCGAAATGCGGCGGAATCTTGTTCTAATTCCGCGAGCTTTTCTCGCTGCATCAGAGGTGGCTTGTGCACACATTCCATTACGATTCATTATGGACTGCGGCTTTTAAAGGATACGGACTAATATTGCAATACAAAGGCATGTAAGGGGTAATACATTACTACAACTCAATAACGTGTAACAGAAGGTTTCAAAAAATCTCGTCAAATCTGTGCAGAACCAAAGGACGTTTTTCTAATTAATTTTCGTTGATTTTTATGACTTTTAAAATTTTTTTGTTACTTAAAAATCAATGTTGATAAACCAAAAGTGAAGAAAGCGATGAGAAACTGAATTATTAAAATCAAAAATCAATACACGCTTTTTTTCTCCTAATGTATTAAGTCACAGAAATAAAATTAATTAAAACACGTTACAAATGACACTAAGTTCATTCACCAGTAAGTCTCTTAGTGAAATAAAGGTTACACGTCATGAAAACTTTAACAATGTGACTTGCTCATTCTGTCTAAAAGAGTATTTGAAACGTCACTAGATTTGCAACATAGTTCAATTAAATTAAATTGAGTTCTACAGCTTAAAAATTGGATACTGAAATTCTTTGATTCTTCGATTATCGGGATGCAGATTTTGACGGAGTGATTTCTGATTTCGGGCGCGGCAGCTTCTAAGTTCTGTAGTCTCGTAAGTGTAGTGCATGTTTTTCTATGACGGAAGGCGGTGGTAATCTTCGTCCACTAAAAGGTGAAATCTGGCGTCGATCTACCAGTCGGCTAGCGGGGCTTTCCTCAACAAAATATCTCTCTCCCACCAGCGGAGCACTGCCCAAACCGGGACAAGCTCTAAGTTCCCGACCGGTCTCGCGACGTATGTGGTAGTGTACTGCATGTAAGAGAAAGTGTGTGTAAGTGAAGGATAACGATAGGATAAAGAAGGTGAAGGAGAGATGTGTTGTCCGTTGTCCTTTGTTAGGGTACTGTTTCGGCATTCGCTTGCTACTTATTGGAGAAACTACGGAATACTACCGATCAGAGCAGCCAGCCGCTACATTGTTCTTGAATTCGGTCTAGCTATGTAGCTAGAGTCAAAACTCCTACCTCCGCCGGCACTCGAACCTAAGTCCTCCGGGTCAGAGACATTGCAGTGACATCGGCTGATGCTCTGAGCCACTTCTCCAGGTCGGTATCCAGAGAGTGGATCGAAACTTATGAAGGTGGGAAAAAACATGGTGAAATTCATAAATAACATCCACAGTGCCGGGTAAAAGGGTAGAACTTGAGTACAAGAGTACTTTTTAGTGCCTTGTTCTTATGTATTTCTCAAAGTGGAAGCCGGAGAGAGGGTATTTATAAATAGTTTTAAACACATATTTGTTCAATTACTAAAAGATTAGAAAACAAAGCACTCCAATGGTATGGACACGTCCAGAGAATGCCAGAAGGAAGATGGCCAAAGAACATTTTGGAATGGCAACCATCAAAAAGAAGGAAGAGAGGAAGGCCAACTCTGGAATGGGAAAAATACATCAAAGAAGCCATGGAGGACAGAAGTCTAAGACCTGGCGATTGGGAAAACCGAGATCTGTGGAGGTCGAAAACGGCAAACTCCTGAAGGAGAAATGCCTCAGAAGAAGAAGAAGAAGAAGGACATATATTTGTTTAGACGTGGTGATTTAGTTGTTAGATTTTCCCGCGATACCTTTTTAAGGAGACACAAACGGTAATTATTTTTCTTCCTATGCAACATTCTTAATAGTCACATGTAAAATTTCCATTGGATTTGACGACTCCTAGACGTTCAAATACTTATGAAATCTTACTAAACTTGTGAAGAGTACAGTGTCACTAACGCACTGTCTTGGAAACTTTCCTAAATTTCTGGAATATCCAAAACATTTTCTACACTTATTATCCTTTTCCGTGAATCAGAATCCCTAGTACTCGGTCAAAAGAGGCATGTAGGACATTCTCTAACACTACAACTGCAACACAGTAACAAATAAAATCGAGAAAACAAATTTCTCTGCTCCAAGTCAGTAAAATATTAATATTTTAAATACTAAAAGTGACACAGGATTTAAGAGTAGTTCATTGAATTAGGAGGGTTCCGTTTTCAATTAAAAGACAATGAAATGAAAATTATTTTTAGTTGTAACTTTTTATTTATCAAACATTGTTTTGATTTTTCAAAAACACAAACTAGACTATAGTTTTATATAGTTTTTAATTCCTCAACTATGAACAAAAGATTGGCACGAGTGAACGAATTCATAATCTAAAAAATGTTTGGATACTCCTCCCCTACACCTTAGTGAATTTACATTCAAACAGAAAAAATATGTATGTTATCTAAATGGAAATACTCGTTTCTTTGAAATATTTTGGTGAAATAAGGTATTTTTATGCATTAAACCTAAAAAATTAAAATAGCGTGAGTAATGAAAGCCAAATAACGAGATAACATTCACTCTCAACAATTCCTCTGGTGCATTTCATCATTCAGCGTTAATGACATGTCAACCACCCCTACTGCACACCTATCTCCCAGCCTCAGCTCCAGCACTGAGTGTCACCAGCCTCTTAGTGGGTGCGTGGTCGAGGCTGAATGCAGAGGGCTGTGACAGAATGAAGAGCGTCGCGCTTCTGCCGTCCACATAGGCACAGTAGAGCCTCCGGCCGCGCCCGTCAACCCCCGCCGCTTCCTCCCCCGCCTCCTCCACCCCTGCCTCCACCCCCACTTCCATCCCCGCCTCTTCACCACCGCCGCTTCCGCCCCGCCGCTTCCTCCCCCGCCGCCTCCACCCCGCCCCTCCACCCCGCCCCTCCACCTCCACCGTTTCCACCCCACCGCCTCCATTCCTGCAGGCTTCCACCCCACCCCCGCCTCCTCTAACGCAGCCACCTACCCCGGCACCTTCCCCTCCCCTGGTTCATCCCGCACGCCTTCACTCCTGTCCCTCGTTCCATTACCCCGCCACCCCGCCCCTCCCCCGGATCACTCCGCCCCCACTCTCGACCCCGCCACAGCCATCGCTGCTGTCCCTCGTTCCGCGAGCCCATTCTTCCGACGACGGGAACAGATTTGTCGCGGCTCGCGATTCAATGCATCCGACGGCGGATCCGGTGAAGCCGCCGTCCCACGTCAGCGATACCTCTAGCCTCTGCGCCGCGCCACGCCACGCCACGCCACGCCACGTTTCGCTACGGTTACCATTAGAGTTATGTTACATTAGAGTTATGTTACACAAATTATCTAGAATTTGTAGAATATAGGTTGAGTTGTTTAGGTTATAACAATTCCTGACGCCGCAATGACAACTGTCTCAACCTCTACTGGTCACTCGTACTCGCATGTGTGTCAAAAACTATCAGTTAAGAACGCTCATTAAGTTAAGACGCGTAACAATAAAAGAAACGTCACTGTTATGAATGACCAGCACATATACACATACTTGACATTATTAGTAACTGACAATTACTCAAAAATTATTGAAATGTTCTCATAAAGTCATTTCACCTGATCGCTGCCACCGGGCTAAACAATCCGATCCCTCGTGAATCCATCAAAAAAATGTGAAGATGGGGTCGTAGATCTCAGGTGGCTCTGCATGTGATTGAAAGAAAAAATATTCCTGGATTTTTCCTGCATTGCAAATACGTTTTAGAATATTAAAATGAAACTTTGGTGTTTGAATTCTCTAAATGATTGTTTTTAATTGAATCCAAAATTTGTCTTCTATCTTCGAAATGTATTTACCTTATTTCAAGCGGCATTTAAGCTAGTGTTACCAACTATAATGTCAATTAATTTTATAAGTTTGAAAATCCCTGAAAGACGAACATGCCGAACTGGAGGAAACAAATTTAGAAAAATTCGTAGAGCGCTATCACACGTTTTTGGGTTTACCCAAAGCTCTTGCAGTCAACGACTAGAATATTGTGGTGGCAAGAAGGAGGGACAATTTAGGAAACGGGGCCCAGGCTCGATGGGATTGGGGTTCGATTTTTAAAATTCAAAATAAATACAAGTTAAAAATATATCTACTTGAAATTCAAATTAATCTCTTAGATTTATTTATGCTTTCTGGATAAATGAAAGAAATGAATTGTTTCTGTATTGGTAGGGGGCGGAAATTTCATTTTTTTAAAGAAGGTTTTAAAGAAGGGGACCCACAAAATTTACTGCTCCAGACCTCTTGTTTACTCTGAGCGCCGCTGACTACAGCAGGCCACAAACGCAGCAAACGCTGTCACCATATCTGCGTGCGCTGCCACCCCCACATCGCGCTAACAAGAGGTGCTATCATTTGACTCGTTTGCGCCGCAGTTTAGTGTTTGAAAGTGCTGTGGCGACATGAAGTGCCTTATACAGCGCATAATGAAATGACGTTAAGTGGAAGTGGAGAGAAATGAGTTGAAGAGGAGGGAAGTGGAGTAAAGTGTGTTAGTGAAATACTTGTCATTAAAAAGGACAGAAGTGTTTAAATGCAGAGACAGGAAATGTAAATGACATCCCGATGTTATTTTTACGTTACTTCCGTTTATTTTGAAATATCAAATGCAACATGGATATTTTATTGTTTGTGTTGATTTTTGAGTTCTTCAATGTTTATTGGCATATTTGCACAAAAACCTGACTTTAATTTTTCAGGGTTAATTGAAATAAACGTGTTAACTCTCGCATTATACATGAACTTGTGAAAGTTATTGAAAATATTCGTCAGTTTATTAATAAAAGCAGTATCAATGAGACTTCCATTTTCCAAAAGTCTTTTTGTATGCTTAATAATCTTCTATCCCCTGCTAATCTCTTGCAGAACTGGAAAAAAATTTAACTTTTACAAATTATTGTTTACTAGTTATGTTGATTATCTGTTTTTAAATTATTGTGTTTTCAGTACCTTATGTTTTAAGACAAGTAGTGTAATTATTTAATAAATAATCTGTAAACTACATTTTATGTAATTTTAATTGTAGGAATAGCTTGTTTTATATTGCAAGTACAATGGTTAACTAACTTATTGTTCGCAACATCAGGCATACTGGTTCCGTAAATACGACAAAACTATTTTACAAATAACAATAAAATCTATTAATAATAAAATTATCAACAACATATGAATTAAAAATAATTTCTCCGTAACTGGAAATTGTATTTCTATGTGTTGTTTGTAATTTTATCATTAATAGATTTTATTGTTTTATGTAAAATAATTGTGTCGTATTTACTGAACTCATGTACCTGAACATGCGAACAATTAGTTCGTGAAACGTTGTACTTGCAATATAAGCAAGTTGTTTCTATAATTGAAATTACATAATATATAATTTACTGATTACTTATTAAATAATTATAAAAATTGTCTTAAAACATAAGATACTGAAAACAATATAAATTTAGAAATGATGTTATTAAAAATACTAAATTGAACAAAATGAAAATTAGCTACAATATTAAGTACACAAATAAATTAGTGGTAGGATAATACTCATAGAAATAACAAATTTAATTAATGATTGATTGCCCTGCACCTGGTGCTGTGATCGCCTGAAAAAGAAGTCATGTACCCCGCCTCCTCACGTCTTCCTCGGCTTCCCAATTGTTCCCGCTCCCCCAACAGCGATCTCATTCACACCGGCCCTGTATGCAGGTCGTATCTACCTACCTCGCCCTCAACAAACGACCTATCCGGCGCCGCTAAAAGCCCGGCCCTCACCCGAACCGAAGGCAAGCCCACGGAGGCGGCGGCGAGCGCGGACGATACAGCGGCCACGCGCCTATTAGAAGAATACCGCGCAACACGCGGGCATTTGTCCCGGCGTTTATCAGCGGACGCGCGGCCCGCTCGGGACAATGGGGGCTCGAGCGCGGCGGGTGTGAGTGACGGGGAGCGTGGGGGCGGGGAGGGTGAAGAGGTTTTGTGCGACCTCTCGCCCATTCTCCTGCGGGTTTTCACTACCTTTGAGATAGGAGCTGCTGCCGCCGCCGCCGCAGCCGCCACGTGCCTGCTCGTCTCTCATCTCTGCCCGTTCGTGCGGAGACGCTTCATACTGCGAGAGCTCATCGCCCTCTGAGGTTCTCACCGGAAGAGACGACATCAACTGATGTCACTGCAGCCCCTCTGGGCACTGGGGGGTCATAATGTGCGAGTCCCGACGGTGTAAAGTTTTTCGAGACTAGCTAAATAGCTAGGTCGAATTCAGTCGTT
Organism: Acheta domesticus; assembly: GCA_031308135.1. Lineage (NCBI taxonomy): Eukaryota > Metazoa > Arthropoda > Insecta > Orthoptera > Gryllidae > Acheta > Acheta domesticus. Next base: position 124,380,051 of record JAHLJT010009419.1, read on the forward strand.
GTTATGAGTAGAGTTCTAGCAGCCGGCTGTTCTAATCGGCATTTTTCCGCGGTGTCTCCGATCAACACCCAGCAAATGCCGGAGCAGTACCCTAACAAATGGGCCAAGGACCGCGCGCGATCTTTCTTACGTCTTCCTTGTCTTATCCTCCCCCCTTACACTACCACTACCACTCGTGCCGGCAGACCGGTCGGGAGCTTAGAGCTTGTCCCGGCTGGGACGGTGCCCCATTGGTGGGAAGGTAGATGGTTGGGGAAAACCCCGCTAGCCGACGTTGGTCGGCGCCGGATCTCGCCATCCAGCGGCGGATGACCAAACCCACCTTCCCAAGGAAACACATAAACTACACTTACCGGAATAATGCCTTATGCAGTTGACGCTCCCGGGATCATTAACAACCAATCAATCAATCGAATACTCGGGAAGAAATCGGCGCAAATCATTTAATTTTGGGGGCAGTGGATGTTTTTGAATAAAAATTAAACTGTAATGGATGAACTTTCACTAAATGTCTGTAATGAGTCTAGAAGTTCCATCAAAGGGAGACAAAATAGAACTACGGCAAGATTTCAGGAGGCTCTTAATTCTGTCGGGTTTGATTATGCATCAGCTTGCTTAATTTCATATATCATTCATCATTACATTGCTGATTGTATCGTTACAAATATCACTAACCAATTCCAGTCCAAGCTTTACCTCTACTACTTTTGATTCAGTTAATCATTCACCCAAAAAAGTGCTACATAAACATTTTCCACGTTCTTCGCTTTTCTACAAACTCCATGCACTGGATCGTCCTTGGCTATATCTTCAATGTTTACTCTTTTTGTTCTACAATTCACTTAAAAGAAATCCTTTTAAATTTTTATCATAAAATGTAACAGTAATAGTTGAAAAATATATTACATGAAAATGTATAGCTAAGTTAAGGAGAATAAGTGTAGATACAAAAGCGTGGAAAAAATTTTATAAATAATGGAAAATTTTGCTTTATCCAAAGCATTATAATAACAATGCTTGTTACCAAAGTGGTACTAAAATGAGTGCATACGTCTACAAATAGAAACTATCGATATGCAATGGATAGTCTAACAACATATTTCAATTTACTGTTCTCCAATAGTTTTTATAAGTAATATCACGAGAAGTGCTGTGCTAGTCGGTAAATTCACGACTCGGGTTGCGAGCAGTGAATTTACCGGCTAGCACAGCACTTCGAGTGATATTTAGTGTGACTATTTCACGAATAAACACATTACATGATTTGAAAGGATAATTTAAATCACAGGAATTACGAAAAAGGGAAATATTACTCAAAATTACAACCGAAAAATGAAAACCTTTCATTCAACACCGACTTATCACTGCCTCCTGGAATAACTTATAATCAAGTAACATTTGAATAACAGTTTAATGCAGAAAATGATTTAAAATATGTTTCAATTTTATGGCAATAAAACTTTTGAAAAACAATTATAACATGGCTATTTACAAGAACATTTATTAGAAGCAGAATCATTAAAGTTGTAGGAGGTTGTTTTCCAAGTCTTGGCCTTCCATAGAAGTATTTGAAATGGAAGATGTGCGAGATGAATTAGCAGCGGAATTCGTCGATTTCGAATGGATTTAACACACGTGGGTACTCATTAAAGTATTTTCCTGGATGATTTTGGTTGTAAAGTTCCACGTAGTTTTGATAGCATAGTCTTTATACTCTTCACCCCCTAATGTTCGTATATTATTTACCTAAAATATGTGTAAATTCCTCATTTGTAGTTTGTGTTGTCCATTTGTATTTTCTTTCTTCACAAAATTCTTAAAATTGCTTCCACACGCTTCCTCTGTTCCTTTCGCTGTTTTTCGGCACTGATATTTTACAAATAGATTCAATTTCAGAGTTTTAAACATGACCAAAATGACACATTTTAAAATTAAATTGATGCACACAACCAATTTTAGAGCTGAAACAATTGCTATTGCTATCTTAAAAAGGTAAACAAAGTTTTTACAGCGATAAAAAAGGTAAACATCTGGGATTGGTTTAATTTGAATATTTCCTTGCTTAGCATTGGCTACTTACGACGCGGACAGACATGAGTGAAATAGTCACTATAAAAAAATGAACGCTTTTGTAAGCAGACCCACCCTTTTTTCACCTTTCAGTTGACCTTGAGATTACTTAATTTGATTTGCCACTTATTATATTGTTAATTTTTAATTTTGATTTTTTACACTTTCCAGATCACAATTTATTCCCAGAAAAGTACTCCCATGGATTTCAGAAAGTCTCTACTAATTTCAGAATTCTTATTCAAGAATTTCTCTAGTTATTCCCTGAAATGCAATTTTGTTTCCCTACTCACCTTGATGACGATAACCTTCACGATAGACGGAATTAACACCTTGTATGTTATTTGGTAGGTCCATGTTAACCCAATGTTGTTCCGCAATCGGGTAACCGGGCCTTTGAATGCCATACTAGTGACAAAAGGACTGTTATCACACTCCCTAATCAATAACCGCAATTGTTGTTTCTTTCACAATTGGACTGCGATTACTGATACCTGGGCTAACATTCCCTGCACAACTGCCGCCACAATCACATCGTCATTGGCTGATTTTACGATTCATTATCATTTATAGTAACTTAGTTTCTGGGCAAAGCTATTTTATACCAACTTAACATTTGTGTAAGACGCCACCATTATCTGTTAGAGAGGTCTGTAAATCTGACCCTTTATTTCTGTGGATTTATTCCTCCTATTCCAGGAGGATACCGGATCAGTGTCTTAAAGAATGAACCTACACGCTCGATCCTTTATTTTCTATCCTGTCCATACTTCCAAGCTTTCAGCTGCTCATCTGCCTGATTCACCATTCTCACTCGACAACCCCCATGATCTGGAATGCCTCTGGCAGTACTGCAACTTCGCAGACGGCAGGACAAGCTTTCTTTCGGCTGTTTCTCTACGGGAAGAGGAAAAAGAAGTAGAAGAAGAATACTGGAGTATGAAGTCAAGTATGAGCAAGAACTTGAAGTAGATGATGAATATCAAGTAGAATATGATATTCATATTCTACTTGATATTCAAGTAGAAGAAGAATATCAAATAGAAGAAGAATATCAAGTACTTGAAGAATAGTCTATCAAGCAGTTGTAGAAATAGTGTAATAAGAGTAACCATCATCAGCGTTTCATTCTACTGTTTCTCTACTGTTGCAATTGTCTCCATTTCTGCCCTTGTCACCACCACCATAACTCTCCACTACCTCCAACATCTCCCAAAACACCGTCGCCGTTTCACCACCTTTCCTCTCCCTTCCCCATCCCCATCCTCTCCCCGCACACGCCGCCACTTTGTACCGCCGCTTTTCGCGGCCCGCTCGCCGAGGGGAGCAGCTCAAGGAAGAGCGGGAGACGAAGGACTGAGGTTGACGTCATTAAAGCCCTGTTCCCCAACCGTCCCCGCCCACGCCTCGCTGCGTCCCCCCCTTTCCCCCTCCACGTCCCCGTCCCCTCTTCCACCGGCTCCACGCGGGCTCCCCGCCGCCATTTTTCGCCGTGAGACGCACTTCCACACAAACCAAGACGAACGGGCGCACATTTTTCATTTGTGCAGCGAGACCCGCTCTCCTTGCGTCGCTCCACCGCCGCCACCACCGCCACCGCCGCCACCGTCGCCGCAGGCAGATAAGCCTTGTTCCCAAAAGGACCACCCGGTGCCCTTCTAATCTGCGCTAACCGCCTTTCAGCCTGGGCCGAGCGTTGATATAAACTTATGGAGACTTCCCGAAAAGGAAGGATTTCCCTCCCGTATTTTAAGGGAATTGGGAAGCGGCGGCGACACTACGCGGTTGGGGAATAGAAAAAGCGGATCCTAGATAAATTAATATACGAGATGAAAAGGTGCGTATCGCGGAGTCCCCCTCAAGGAGCCTTGTGCGCTTGGGGATCGGACGGGGATTTTCGCGGACTGTTGCAGGAGGCGGCGAAAGCCCTTTATCCGAGTTCCAAAGCCTGTATAAACCTTCAAAGTGAAGCTAGTACGCGCGCTCCTGAGATTCCACGATGTGGTTGCGATGAAATTTGTTCCATTCTGCCACGTCAACTAGAAATTGGTGTTTACATCTAATTTTCGAAAGCAAATATAGAAACTGTTAAATTCTACATTACTTAATATTCGCATTGTGAAAGAAAAAGACGGCAAAAAGCTCACTGAAAACGAATATCAATAATGGTAAGGTAGTGTAAGAGATAGTGTAATTGTTAAAGTAATTTTAAAATGTTCTCAAAGATCTACAAATATAACTTCATTCTTTAAATTTCTGTTAATAAGTTTTCGATATTCTGTCAATCGCACGTGTCGCAGATATTATATCGATGCATTTTTTTCAACTTTTGTTTTATGTCCACAACGTGCACTTGTTGTGGACTAAGGATTGGTGAAGCATGAAAATTCCTGTTGATACTGATTATAATTATTAAAATATTGTTAAAATGAATATTTATCACTAACTTTGTATTTTATTTGGTGAAAATTCTCTTAAACATTACTTTTGTCTTGAAATTTACATTTAAATTGCAAATCACTCACGATACCTTTGATTGAAATAGTAAGTAGGATAATAAGCAATAATAAACAGACAAGTTGAAAGGAATGAGAGAGAAACAGAGAGAGGGGGAGAAATAGAGAATATTCTCATCTTAAAACTGACAATAATGTCTCTTTAATAATATCAAGAACATGACTAATAATACAGGCAAACACAGAAGTCTCAAAGAACGGAAAACATTTATTACTTAATGGGAGATAAGGCATAATCATCCACAACAATAATTTATATTTTGCCTATCTATCCAACTATCCAAAACTCAATTAATTTATGTATTAAATGTAATATAATTCCTATAGAACACACAAGACTGGTCAGAATTTTTATTTAAATTACGGAATGTTCTAATAAGTGCAACACTTGATAATGAAAATGTTTTTATAGAATCTACTGAGGTTATCTATACCGGAAATATTATTAGATGTTTTATTTCTACACATGTTATTTATTCCTTTAACTCTTTTTTGTTATTAACTTTTTTGTTAAGAATCCTCGTTTCTTTAAATAAGAATTTATGTTTTGCATGTCACGCTGAAGTGTTCAGAATTAGTCAGCCAACATTTCTGCACTCTATTGACCCTGATACGTTTCTCCATCACCGAGAATTTCTAGCGACCATTTCACTCATGTCTATTCGTGTCGTAGTTAATTAATTCTAAGCAAGGATATATTCAAATTTAACCAATAATCTATCGCCATTTATGATAATCACTTTGTTTACTTTTTTAAGATTGCGATAGCAATTGTTTTAGGTCCATAATACCTTGTGCGCATTAATATATTATTAAAATGTTTCGTTTTGATAATGTTTAAAACTCAGAAATAGAATCTATTATTAAAGATTCATTGCCGAAAAATAGCGAAAGGTGTGTGGAAGTAATTCACAGAATTTTGTGAATTAAAAAAATACAAATGGACAGCACAAACTACAAATGAAGAAATTACCTTTATTTTAGGCAATGAATATGCGAAGATTAGATGGCAAAGAGTACAAAGAACATGCTATCAAAATTATGTGGAACGTTACTACCACAATTATTCAGAAAAATACTTTAATGCGTACACATGTGTATTCAATCCATTCGTAATCGATGAATTCCGCTGTTAATTCAGCTTGTGTACCATCCATTTCAAATATTTCCACGGAAGACCAAGACTTGGAAAAGTCAACTTCCAACAACTTTAATAATTGTGTTTTTAGTAAAAGTTCTTGAGTTAGCTTTGTTATAATTGTTTTTGAAAGTTTTATTACCATAAAATCGAAACATATTTGAAATCATTTTCTGCATTAAACTGTCATTCAAATGTTACTCGATTATAAGTTAACCCAGAAGGCAGTGACAACTTGGAGCTGAATGAAAGTTTCACATATTATGGTAGCAATTTTGAGTAATATTTCTCTCTTCGTAATTCCTGTGATTTTAATTCTCCATTCGTTTCATGTAATGTCTTTATTCGTGAAACAGTCACACTAAATTTCACTCAAAGTGCTGTGATATTACGTATGAAAATCATGTTCGTTACTGACTAAACCTAGGTTTTCGGGGAAGAAGATTAAATGCGAGACAAGGAGATGAATTTTGAGCAGCATGTAGACACCTAGCTTTTTGTAGGCACTGATTCACTTCTCTACAACATAACATAGCAGATTTATAATTTCCCAGGAAATTGGCTACAACGGATTTGAATGCCCTCCATGAACTTTCTTTCAGTATCATTGAATACGTCTCGGAAGTGGCTGTGATCAATTACCTGGTCTTGTGAAATAAAAGACCGTGTGTACACACGTTCTTTTATTTTCACATAACTCAATTCTGGCAACTTGTTGCACAGGTACCGAAAAGCACCAAGTCGTTGTCTAGCGCCTTCACGAAAGTTTTGATGATTCCCTGCTTGATCTGAAACGGTGGTATGAGTATATTGTGATGGCATGAGTCAATCAACGGCACACGAAGGACATTTTTATTTCCTGACTGCATTATGGTCTTGATAGGCCAATTTTTCTTTAGGTAGTGGTGTTTTATACCTCTACTGTTCTACTTGCAAATAAAACAGTAGCAGTTGTAGCCTGTCAGACGCTTACATGCGAATGGTAATGATTCTTAAATCACCGAAGATACACAATTTATATTGTGATATCTAATATTTTGAATAGTGTGTTAACAAGTGTATATGCGTTTCTTTTTTTATTGTGTAAAAATGTAAATAATAGAAGACCAAGGAAACTAAATAATGAGTGCGTTGGATGTAGTGCAGCCTGCGAGTACTCGCGCTACGAATGGAAGAGCAAGTGACAGAATATTCAAAATTTTAAAAAAATGAAAAATTAGTAATGCTATATCGAAAATGCTTCAAAGTATTACCTTACCTATTTACACAGATGACGAAAGTATTGTGTGGTGTTCCGTGAAAATATACAAAAAACCTAGGGATAAAATAATTGATGGACGGTGTTCCATGAAAATTAATTTTTGATTAAATTTTAAAAGCCTGACGTGACAGAGCAAAACAGTTTTCAGATTTGAAACCAACACGAAAAACTACATTGGAAAGAGTAAACACCATTCTAGATATCTATAGCTTGTTTATGAGTGTAACGAATAGTGACGAATATGATGTAACTTGTTAGTATTTTGGTAGAAATTTGAGTATACAATTAGACTTTCTGATTTGTGATTTTTAAGTAAAAGGACCTTTCTTGTAGCACACTTTGCAACAGTCGCCGTTGGTGAAGGTGGCCTTGGCGGCGTCGAGACTGTTTCGTGAAGACACGGAGTGTGAGACGGGTGGCTATGAAGGTTAGAGGCGTAACTACAGTAATGCATGATCTTGACACGAAGATTATATGAACAAACATCAATATTAACGATCAGAATGAGAGATTTCCTCCCATTTGTTCATCTGAATTGAACGTTTCTTCTACTGAAATTCAAAAGCAATGATCATCGAAAAGAACAAAATAAAAATAATTTGTAGCGTAAGGAAGATAATAATAAAGGTCCTTTTCAAAGTTAAAAAAATCAAGCTCAGTGTGTTATGGTAGCAACAAGCTATCATTTTAAAACATGGGAAGGGAATGAATGCTTAAAGATTTTTATTGTAATATCCTGATTTAATCATCAAATAATAGATATGTAGACATTTTCTACTATTATTTACTCTTAATGAACGTCTTATTTAAACATGTACCACAAGAAAAAAGCAATAAAAATTTTCAAACACTCATGACAGACTATCAGTGTAAATTTACTCTAACACAAATGGATATCTGAAGTCACGACTGCTAATACTGATTGGAGAGTTTCTCACTTCACAACGCCACGTACTGCCACAAACGTCAAAATCCACTCCAGAAGACGAAGTGTACTGTTTTCTTTTCCATTTATGAACATCAGTAGAGGAATGGTTGCGAAGTGGACGAATGAATATCTTAATTAAAAATGAAATTTACCAACTAAGAGACGGTGGTTGGATTCTTGTCAAGTTCGGAAATATTTATTAAAGAAGACAAGTTAAACGCAGATAAATCAATGGAAAAAATCTGTCATTCTAATTGTTAAAATTGGTGTTTTTTAGTGTGATCTTTGTGTCAAGACAATGGATTACTGTAGTTAGACCTCTTATCCCTCATTGCTACCCTTCTCAGTCTCCTCTCTCCACGCAACAGTCTTTACTGCGAAGGCCACTTTCCCCGAAGGCGAGAGTTGCATGGGCTGCTACACGAAATCTTGTCCGTTTAATTCAAAATCACATATCAGAAAGCCTAATTTTATACTCAAATTACTATTAAAATACTAGCATATGATACATCATATTATTCCTTTTTTCCTGATCTATCCAATGCTAGTGAGAAAAATATATAGTTCCATTTAAAACTTAAAGAAATTATTCAGCAAAAACAGCGTTTTGATATCCTGAACCGTTGTGGGGTGGTTAAGGGGGGTGGTCCATATTTAGTGGGATTCGCTGCATTATTCGAAATTTTAAGAAATAAATACACCAAATTTTCAACTGATGTTAGTAATTGTCATTGAAAGTCGCTAATGGACTCCCTAATGGTAACAGTTAAAAAACAAATTACTCTCTCCGATTCTGTAGAGTAATGTTATTGCAGATAGAGCCCTCATTGCGGCGAATTTTTACGCAGTCAGATGAACATTTTACATGCCGATAGGAGACAAAGTAAATCAGGTTCGAAAATGTTGATCCCACATTTCTAATCAATGACAAAACATTTCCAGACTATTGAATCTGAAGAAGGAACTGGCCATGTTCTTGGGAAAGTTTTGCGAGCAAGCATTTAACAAGGAAGGTAGAAGAGAGTTCAGAAGCCGAGGAGTCTGGTTCGAGGCCCGCCTGAGCACTGGCCGTTGGCCGCGATCGGGTGTCGCTGGCGGCCCTGCGGCGCGCGGTGGGCGGGGCGGGGCGGAGCAGAGTGGCGCGGGGGGAGGGGAGGGGCAAGGGGGCGTGCAGCGAGGCGTAGGGCTGCGGCCGCAGCCTTCCGTCGCGAGGGGAGCCGAGCCGGTTGCCGGCGCCAGGTATTGATCGCGGACCCATAGAGAAGCCGCTGGTGCTGCTGCTGCAGCTTCTGCTGCTGCAGCTTCTGCTGCTGTCGCCGTCACCCACCACCGTCACCGCCACCACCGCTGCCACTACCACCACCTGCACCATTACCACCACCATCGCCGCCGCCGCGAGGCTCCTCTTATGTTTACCGCAGGGATGAAATGATTGCAAGTGGTCTGGTGGGAACAAGGCATTAGTTTGGACAGTGGTCGGCGTTTGCAGAGGCAAGGCCGGATACGGGGCGGTAGGAGAGGGGAGGGCTTCGCCGTGAACTAGCTGAGCGGCGCGGAGTGCCGATAGAGGCGAGTAGGGGGGCGGTGGACGGAGGTACGAAAAGGGCCCGGAGGGGGCGGCCCCCTCATAAACCGGCGACGGACGCCGCAAGCTTCTCGTCCTAATGGATGCGGTCAGCCGAACGCAAATGTGCGCCCAGGGGGGTAAATCACACCGGGGGAGAAGCCGCCTCCCGCTCTCGTCCTCGCTCACGCTGCCCTCCACTCCCTTGGAATCCCTAGTCTCCCTACTCCTTCGATTCAGCCCTCAATCTTATCCTCGACACTGCCCTCGACTTGGCCCTCGACTTTGGCCTGTACTCTGCCCTCTACTCTGCCCTCCACTCTGCCCTCTACTCTGCCCTCTACTCTGCCCTCTACTCTGCCCTCTACTCTGTCCTCTACTCTGTCCTCCACTCTGCCCTCCACTCTGCCCTCCACTCTGCCCTCCACCCTGCCCTCCTCTCTGCCCTCCACTCTGCCCTCCACTGTGCCCTCCACTCTGCCCTCCACTCTGCCCTCCACTCTGCCCTCCACTCTGCCCTCCACTCTGCCCTCCACTCGGCCGTCCACTCGACCGTCCACTCGGCCGTCCACTCGGCCGTCCACTCGGCCCTCCTCTCGGCCCACCATTCTGCTCTCGACTCTCCCCGCGACTTTAACTTCTACTCTGACCTCGTCCCTGACCTCGATTCTGACGGCTTTGGCCTCGACTGTGACCTCAACTCTGACCTCGACTCTAATTTGACTCTGACCTCACCACTGCACTCGACTCTGTCTTCGAGCTGCCCTCCACTGAGCCAAGGACTTGACATTCTACTCTGCCCTCGACCCTTTCCTTGATTTTCTTGTGAGACTATCTCAATCTCACTATCCCAACTCGTCCCAAACTTCATCATTCATATCTGGCCTCCATGGTTGCTGCATCACTCCCGTTTTCACTGCCGCCCGCCGTTCCTCTCTCTCTCTCCGCTTGGTGGTCGCATTGGCACCCTCTGCTTTCCCCGCCCATGTTTCACGCCTCGTCCTCGCGTGTTCCTCAGTCGTGCAATTGCCTCTCTTGTCCGTACGCTCCCGCAAAGTGACCCATCACCTCACTTCCTCGCCTGGCGACGCGCCGGACTCTAGAGGGCAGACTCATATTGGATTTGCTCGGTCAGACACTTGCAGGACTCGGGGCGATTGACCCCTTCAAGTCGAGGTGATAATATAAGTTTTAAACAATGTTCACGAGCTGCAATTCAGGCACAATTTAAAATGAATTTTGGTATAGATATGCCTAAGATTTTCACCCCACGCTTGATAGATTAAAAATTAAGCATTAATAAGTTTATGAGAGTTATGTAAGTAATAATTTTAACATATTATAAAATAACGGTAGAACACAAAATTCAAACTTTTGAAGGTGTGTCTGTTGCGATGAACCCAATATACAACACATTTAATACTCTCAAGAATATTGTTGGAATTATTCTTATGATCAATGTTTTGTAACAAATATTTTATGAATGGCTATATTCAATGTTTTGTAGTTGTTACTTTCGACAAAAAGTAATTTTGTATATTAATTTTGCCGGAAGTGACTATTCAGTTCACTTTTAATTTACCAGTGGTAATGATGAAAAATTGCTTTTCTTATACAAAAATCAAAGTGTATTACACACACATCTCTGAATTAAATTGGTTTTATAAGAGTAAAATTCAAAATAAGAGGTTCTTCATATCTTCTTTACCTTTACGAATCCAAATATTTTAAATATTTGTTTTAATTGAATTAGCATTCAAAGGTAGAGCAGACGGACAAGGCTAATCTGTTTCTAGTTTCATTGCAACTACAAGTACTTACACCCTCAATACATCGTATTTCCTGTGTGAAGGTCTCCTAATATCACTGTGAACGCATTGAAAATTACATGTTGATGGAAAGGAACTTCTGGTATTTAACGCCATAAATATACACTTAACCGAATGTTCTGGGCTTCGAAGGGAATTGTTTACTGTGGTATTTCCCATGAATAATGAACTTACATTGGTAGAGTACGATAGTGACGGAGCAAACTTCTCAAACTACTTAACACACATGCTCTTGTTATGTATGCCTCAGCTGAGCCTTGAACAAGTCATAATTTTAATTTTGAATTTTCATTGGATTTATTGAATTTATTTAATGTAGCAATATGTTCAGCCACGCGACTGTGTCTTAAGATTGCGCAATGCTTCACATTATTAAAATTAACGTCAGTTAAAGTTATTAAAGAAGATCGAGTTGGTAAATAGTGTTTAGGAGTTTAAAGAGCTGTAAGAAAAGGTAAAAAAGTAAAGGGGAGTAATTGTGCGTCTACAGAAGGTCCAGGCGTGATCCTACATGACAAGAACTGAATGGAAGATGAAGTCATCACAGTCATCGACGAAAGGTGGCTTTCAGAGCGGCAGATGATACGGTTCTTTTGGCAGAGAAAGGAGTTGCCCAGTGCCTGTGTACTGGAAGAACGCATCACAGAAATGGGGAGGTTGACGACGGGAGCGGGAGGATGAGAGAAAAGTAAAATGTTGGCCAGATGAAGGTGAAGGATGATAGTTTTTCTGAGAAGGAGCAATGTTGGCAGAGTCGGCGCCAATGACCAGGAGAGAAAGAAGATCAGAAAATGAAAGAGAAAGAGGAAGTACAAAATGTAGAAGATGAAGGCGAAAATAGTGGATGAGGATAAAAGATAAATGGAACAAAAAATTAATAGAACAAGAAAAAAGTGGAAGAAATTTAAGATGTACAGATAAAGAGCAAGTAGAAGAAGAATAGGAAATAAAAGGTGAACGAGGGAATACGTAGTAGTAAGAACAGCAGAACTGACATGGGAAACTTAGAGCCTCCGGAAACTACCGACTTCTAGATGGACCAAGCAGTAGAGATGCTAGGTAGGGAACCGAGGGTAGCGATAAACAGGACTGGGGATGGGTAGTGGGCCCTGCCCGAGGCCTCCCGGGTGGCGGTGGGCGTGGCGGGCGGGCGGGCGAGCGGGGAGGGGCAGTGGCTGTGAGCTCAGCTGGCGCCTCCCGCGCCTCCCGGGATTAGGGCGACACGAGCGCGCGCTCTTTCGCGGGCGATCGGGCGGCGGCAGGGGCGGGCGGGCGGCGATCGCCCCGGGCGCGGGCGGGGGCGGGGGCGCTCGGCAGCTGCGCCCGTTCGCACATCGGCGCGCGCTGCGTCATCACGCCTCGCGCCGCGCAGACGCCCCGGGCGACGCGGGCGACGCGGGCGATAGGTGGGGGCGCAGGCGCGGGCGGAGCCTTTGGCAGGCGTTGGAAGCTAGGCCGCGCAGGAACAAGTTGAATGTAGGGAAACAACAAGCCTAACATGCCCTCCAAATGATTATCTATATCTTAATAAAAAAAACGAAACAACTTATTTCAACATCTACTTATATAAAAGAGTCAGGTTAGTTACATCATTTATAACTCAAAAATGGCTGGACCAATTTTAGTTCTGTTTTGTTGGATTCATCTCCGCCCCGAATGGCAGAATAACGATTAAAATATTGAGAAAACGGCTCTAAATGACGCTATAGAATAAAAAACTAAATATACACGTCAAATGCAACCCGTTACTCGGTGAGATTTTTGAATTTATATCGTTAAATAACTCCTAAACGAAGCGCTCCAGGGCATTAAAAACTAAAATTTTGAGGCCAAAAACCTCACAGAAACGTTTCTCACAACATAAGATATAGGATCTTCTTAAATATTCTATTGAATTTTTGCTGGTCCGGTGCTTCTCAATATTACGCCACCTCTTCAAAGACGTGCAGAATCTGTAATTAAATGTGAGTGAAAGGGACGGAGAGGGGCAGAGACAGACAGAGATAGACACAGAGAGTGTCAGACTGATACAGGAACACGGAGAGATGGAGAAATAGAGGTGTAGAGAGAGACAAAGAGAGAGAGAGAGGCGGGGTTAATGACGAAGAGAGAGTGACGGAAAGAGAAAGGCAGAGAAAATGAGAAAGAGGGAGATGAAAGGCAGTACAATGGCTAACGGACTCCGCTGGTAAATAATAATTGTTCGAACAATTTTGTCCGATCCGATCAATTTTTATTCAGATAAAAAATACTGTTACAAAATGAAACTAGTGCTGCTATAACAGCCCATACTTTCACGCATTATTAGAAACGGTTACGTGTTATTGAAGTATTGCAATGTCTGTGCTACTAACACCTCAGCGATTACTTGAAAACGTCCTATTCAACCAAATAAAATAAATCACTTGTAGTGAATATCTGCATTAATTTAGATCTTCATTTAAATATTTCGATAATCACTAAATTACTTAACTACGATTAATAGTTTAAACCACATTAATCAAACTAAAGTAACAAAAATATTATCACTAGAAGTTGAAAATTTCGAATCAAAATAATGAAATATCTCCTTTACTTATTCATATCCTGAGAAAACACTAATGGCGTTTTCGATTGATTTACGCTTTCATATTCAGAGTTCAGTAAATTGCATCGGACAACTTCAATTTGATTGAAAGCTCCATTAATAAATTAACCAGAACTTTACTAGAAAATTGGAGTTTCAATCGAACAGAAAAGAGACATATAAATTACGGCACCATCTGGCAATTCTGTTCAAAATCACTTATATTACTTTAGTGGACGAAAAGCCTAAAAAAAATTCAGTTCTTACATATTTTTAAGAAATGGCGAGTTCGTTTTGTCGGAGCAAGCTCTAAACGTTTTCTGCTCAGAATTTTAAAAATGTGTTCATTTTTCAGCTAGCTTCGTCACGTATGGCCCCAGTGCAGCCTTGTATCCATAGTTTAATTTTGAAATCATGAATTATTTTACCAAATATAGTATCAACCACGCTCTTCGACGCAATCTTGATATTTTCAGGTTTCTTATTACGTCGCAACAACACTTTGCTTAACCATCCAACCTTCGATGCAGGACTTTCCTGGAACCAGACCACGCGGTTTCCGACAAACGCTGCTCGCCGTACCTCGATAGAGTGCAGCTGCAATTCTTAGAAATCATGACTTAACTTTATGTCGTAATCTCAGACAAAAAACCATCTCACAAAAAAGTAGTCAATTAATTACTATACTCATAAGGCTTTTAATAATTTATTCAGCCTAGCTCTCAAAATTGCAATCATGTGCAATCTCATCTCCAATATTGAGTGTAGTCGCGACACGGCGCCAAAATTTTGTTCCTCTCCACAACGGCCAACCGGCCGGCTCCAATCGCAGAGAAAATGCCACACCGTGCCTCATCTGTGCTAATGTGCCTTGCAATTTTTATGAAACAAGCATTCTTTACAGTAATTTCTTGCAGCAATGACATTGTGAAGTCTATTTCTATCGTGATTAAATCGGCGAACTTTTAGTTGTAATGTGTTCGTTGTGCAAATATCTTCTCACTCGCTAATGCATCATGATCAATTACGAGACACGGGACGTTTGCACGGAAATTACATTTGCTGCAAGACATCAGTTTATATTTCCCAGATTGTCTCAATGTGTTTTGTACTTGCAACATGTACTATTAACAATCTAGTCGTCAGGTGGAAGGCAAGCTGTGATGACCTCGCCACAGGCCGCAATGCTACTCTCAGGTGCTACGCAATGGCAAAGATGAATGCAATTGTTATTGACTGGGCAATGCTCATTTCTTGGTATGTTTTTTGTTTCTGATGCGTCCCTAGCCGGGTGTGCACGACCTGATTGCAGGAACACTGAGTATTCGCACAGAGATTATTAGAAATATAGATGTGTACTCTCAAATATCATATCTTCGTTTAAAATTCTTAATACTTATATGCTTAATATTAAGAATATTATTATAAATTATATTTTTTTAAAAAAAATGATAAAATAATATTTATAATACTATTATAAATCAATTATATATATATATATATATATATATATATATATATATAGATAAAGAGAGAGAGACGGCACGAACTGGAGCTTGTACCAAATGTAAACGCAAGTGGAGGTGTTGCCGCCTTCACTTGTTTCCCAGTGATCTGGTTACCACCAACATAAAGACAGTTTTTAATAGGAGCCCCTGATTTGGCTCGATACAGAGAGATTTTCTTGGAGCATTGTACTTAAATTGCAGTATATTATAATACTACGTAATCGTTACTAATGCAAGAAATTAGGTGTTTTTATAGAAACACTTCTCAAAAAATGATTAATTGTTGAGTAATAACGCTAAAAGAAGGAAACGTTTCGGTATGTTAGTTAGCACGGCCGTTAAAATTCTCTCGCGAAAGGAAAGTTAGTAACACATTTCAACTTCTTATTTCATTTAAAAAGTATTTTTGTGCGGTAGTATACAATATTTTTGTGGTGAAATCCAGGACTATTTCTTCTGAGAGCTATGATATTATATCTCAGTATCAATCGTTTCTCACAAATTGAAGATTAATGGAATGTGCTGAAGTTATTTCCCATCACAAAAAATTTAAATACTCCGACTTGTCGACTTTCTATCCTCAACATCCTCTCCATTATTCCTCGTTAATTTTTTACAACGACTATACAAGGTAAAATATAAATGGAAGTACGAAATTAAATGAAAGAATATGCATTAAAAGAAAACCGACGCAGGACGCGAGAACGTATTTCAAAGAAATGCAAAGAATGCATCGCAAGTTTATAACTAACTTGAAAAGCATAGCGCCACACGAAAACAAAAAAGCTCTAGACAATAGTAAAACTCGTCTGGCTACCAACCGCACATACCACGGCGTTCCACTAGGTCGTTTCGCACAACGAAGAAACTCGTTTTGTTCTGTCGTTTTAGAAGATGGGTGTTGCCAAATGTTCACCGCCACACAAACTCAACGCATACATGTATTAGGTTGGCCAAGTTCTCGCTAAAAGAAAGTTTAATTTTATAATTTAATATGATAATGAATATTCATGTTCGTACATTTTTCTTAATTAATATTTATATAAAAAGAACAAGAATGTAAAGTAATTTTGTTACTAATATATTGTACTGTTTCACCTGATTAATGTCATCTGTTTTTTCTATTAGATCGTAATTTTTTATGTATTGAGGCGTCGGTATTTCGCATTCTATAGTTGGGTAACTTTAACATATTTTTTCAACTAATATAGAATTTACTACTAGAAAATTCGTCCAAGTTTTGAGGGACAGCCGATGTACAGCAATTAACAAGTAGCGCTATTGATCTTCCTTTGAAGTCTTGAAGGCTTTCCTCTACCTACATTACAAGAACAATCAGCGAAATATAAAACATTGTGAAGATAATATTAATAGGAACCAAATAAGTGGACGTGTATGCCTAAAACGATCTTTTTTATGTGAGTTAAATGTATGGATTAAAATCCACACTATTTTGTTATGTTATTTAAAATAAACTAACAATATTAAATGCAAGTATATAACAGTTAGCAAGCAATACAAACATTAAAAACTTTTTATCATTGTTATTTTTACTTCGAACTATCCGTAAAATTGTATTATGAAAACATGTGACATTATTTATGCTATTATTATTATTATTATTATTATTATTATTATTATTATTATTGTGTATAAAGGATTAGGGTATATATCTGTCATGTTAATTTAGGATGTTTATGTTTCATAAAATACCTTTTAAGTAGGCATTTTAAATAAATTATCATTCAGATATTTTCCTATACACGTTGATTCCATTCCCAAACTAGTGCACCCAGAGCATAATTCCTGACAGAGCAGAGCGAAGCCTCTCCGCGTCTGTTGCGACCTGCAACTCCCTTTTATTGAAAAAACACACACATCTATTTCGCCCCTCCTCCCACGGTCTCCAACTTCCCCGATAAAACTCGAGAAATTCCCGCTTCGCAGCCAGGCCTTCGCTTCTTCCCCAAATCAATCGAGGCGGCACCTTCGGCCCGAAGTTGGCGCGGGCAAAATTGAAAGGGGGGTGGCAACGGTCCCCCTCTCCTCCTCCCCATCCCCCTCTCAGCGGCTACACCCTCGGACATCGCGGCGTCGCTCCACGTCGCTAGCCCGGCTCACCGCCTTGCCCGCCACCGTTCAACGCCCCCGCCCCAAGGAACTTTGTCCTTATATTTTAATTAATTCCCAGGCGGCCTGCACGAGGGCGCGGAGGCAGCGGTTGCGGATTGTAATGGCGAGTAATGGGCGGCTAGCGAGGTCACTCGGGAGCGGGCAGCGACCCGGGGCGAAACAATTGGGAAGGCTGTCGAGAAGGCGGAAGGGGGACTACTTGAAGTGACAAGGAAGAACGTGATGAGAGAAGAACGAACGAAAAAATAAAATTCCGAAGGAGGAAAAGTCAAAAAAGAGAGTGTAGGAAGAATGAAATACTGGAATTTAATTTTAAAAATAAGATGAAGGAAGAGTGATAAAAAGACAGCAACTGATGTCGAAAGCAAAGGGAAGTAAACAAAAGTATAATAAAAAGATAAGGGAAAAACTTCGCCGTTTTCTGGTGCACGATAACATCACTTTCTCTCCTTACGAAGTATTCCTAATGCGATAAAGTAAAAATAAGTGGATTTGATGTTGATACAGATACAGAGAAAAGTAATCTACTGGCAAACATCGAGTCAACTGAGAAAAAGAGGAAATCTGAATGGAAAAATTGAAATAATGTAACAAAAGAAGATAACTGAAGGTGCAAAGTGAGAGATGTGAAAATTATGAAAATAATGTTTAAAGTGATCATAGTGATTCTGTTGGAGAATTAAGAATAACTCTGAAGTTTTTCATAGGTAACATAATCCTTAGTCATGAGTGAATTATCACCAGCATGATGAATATAATGTAAACACGTTTTGCAATTGTAAAAATAATTAAAAATTAAATTTCGGTACAAAATAAAATCGAAAAATAATGTGACTGATGTACAAGAAATTCGTGACAAGTGCAATTAAAAAAACATCCAATACCTCATCAATTAATAAATTTTCACAAATGAGTTTGGACTGATGTTATATTCATTCTTGAAATGTTTCAATTTTTTCTTTTTGTTTGAGACGTCAATAAATGCAAATAATTTAGTAACAAAGGAATCCGAATTTGGTGCGACTGCCATAATAAAATTAATGAGGTCATCGTAAGAAATAAGGAAAAAATCAAAGGAGATATAGTGTATGCGATGTGATTTAACAATGTAAAAAATAAAATACCAAAATTCCCTTTCCTAAAGCAGCTAATAGTTCGTAAGTAAGCAAGCTTCATAAAATAAAGATATAGGAGGGAATTAATGTAATTAATCTTAAGGTTTGTAAAACTGAATGAAGCTACTCTATTAAAAGTGGCGGCGGAAGAAAAGAAATGAACTTTCACACAAGACAATAAAAGCGAATAAAATTTACTCTCAAACGTCATGTTTGAAAATAAAGTGCTGACAACGTGATTTCATTGGCTTTTAAGAGTTACGTGAGTAATAAGTTAAGCAATAATGTTACGTATTGACAGAAAACTGAATGCTTCTCCAAATGTACTTTAATAATGACCGCAGAAACGAAAGAAGCTGATACAGAAACAGAGCCAATTTACACAACTATATCTGACTGAAAGGATACGGATGATAATGCAACGACACTAACTAAAGTACTACCAAAATTGGGTGGCGGTAATAAGGACATAAAGTAAATGTAGACCACTGAGGAAGCATAAGCAGACGACTCATCAGACTTCATTCATAACTCATCAGACTTTCAGTCTCTTACGCTGTATGAACAACATACTCTGTAGGTTCGTACACCCTATGTGACGAGTAAGCCACGATTATGCAACGATGTTGCACCGGGGAAGGCAGCGACGGTGTTGCACAGAGGAAGAGACTACCTCGTGCAAAACACTACTCAACGGCAGCTAGTCGTGAAGCATGTTCTACATAAACAAATGACATTGAGGGGCGATAGTTGACGCCGAGCGTCGCTGAGCGATTCAGGCCGGAGGCGTCAGAGCTTGCGGTCTGCGGGACGGGGCGGCGCGGGGCGGGGCGGCGCGGGGCAGGGCGGCGCGGGGCGGGGAGATGCGGGGCGGGGCGGGGCGGGGGCGGAGGGGAGAGGTGGGAGGGGCGGGACGACGCGGAACGGGGCGGGGCGGGTGGAGAGGAGACGAGTTGGAGGAGGTGCGGAGGGGCTCTCGCAGCGGCCCTGCACTCGCCCTCTGAAGGATTGCCAACTCAATTTGCCAGCAGAAAGCGAGGCTCCCGCCGTCCCCACCACCGCGCCGCGCCGCAGCCTACAGTTTTAACCCGCTCCCTTGGGGCGCTGTGCCGGACGTGCGAGCGGCCTCCTGCCACGCCTCTGCGTCCCCGGACATTCTGCCGGCGCTGCCACCACCTCCGTCTTCAGCGTTCTTTACATCCCCTGCCGCTCTTCGTCGACACCCGACCGTCCTCCGGGAGAGATGACTCAGTGCATCAACTGGTGTAACTCCAGTCTCTCTGACCGGGAGGTCCTAGGTTTGAATCTGGGCGGCGGCAGGATTTTCGACAATAGCTTTTTCAGCTAGGTCGAATTCAGTCGCGGTCTGGAGGAGAATTCTATCTGATCGGTAGTTTTACGTGGTTTCTCCGATCAACACCAGGCGAATGCCGGAGCAGTACACTAAAATACGGGCCACGGACCGCGCGCAATCTTTCCATCCTCTTCTTTGTCCTATCCTCACACACACACACACACACACACACACACACACATACACACACATACTCACACACACACACACTAACATGCACTACGCTACCACACATGCCAGGAGACCGGTCGGGAGCTTAGAGCTTGTCCCGACTGGGGCGGTGCCGCGCTGTTAGGAGATACTTGGTTAGGGGAAAACCACGTTTGTCGACGGTTGGCGCGCCCGGAATCACCAACATTCAATCAATCAATCCCAATCGTCCCCCGCCTTATCCTTCTCCGCCCCTGCCTCTGCCCCTGCCTCCACCCGCGTGCCAACCCTCTCACCCCACATTGCCATTGCCACTTCCCCCGCCACCTCACAGCCACCTACTCCAGCCCGTCTTCGCTACTGTTACCCCTGCCTTTTCCATCTCGGCCTCGGTATTATCACCGTCATCTTTGCCGCTCGCGATCTCTCGACCTCCTCCGCCATATTTTCCATCCCGTTCTCTCTAACACCCCCTCTACCTTCACCATCATCCCAGCTACCGCTAATGCCACCTCCTCGACCCACGACCTTTCTACTGCGGCCGTCGCCGTTGCTGTCACTAACCTCGCCTCCGCTACTATTTCCTCATTGGCCTCTCTACTTCCACTGCCCGCCACCTTTTCTACCGCCATTCTTTCCCCTTCTATCCTTACTAAGGCTGTCACCGCATTTTCCACTTCGTCATCGCTCCCACCGATGCCTTCTTCACTCCGACCTCGCTACCACCAGCGCCACTTTTTTCACTCCTGGACTCTTTATGCTGCAGCCGCCGCATTTCCCTCCCCATTCTCGCCTTCGCCACCATCTTTTCCATCCCCATCCTCACCGCCGAATCTTTCGTCCCCGTTCTCACTATTACCACCCTCTCTCTACTGCCGCCGTCACCGATTCTACCCCAGTTCTTGACCCGGGCAATGTTTCCAACCCGACCTCTGTACCCCCTTTTCTATCCCGGCATCCTGCTGTTGTTTCCACTCCAATCCTCGCTGAGGCGGCTGCCACATTTTCCCTCCCCGTCCTCGCCTCCGCCTTCTCCATTTCCGCCCTCGTCGCCACCATTCTTTCCATCCCCGTCCTCTTCTCCGCCACCTTTTCCATCCCCGTCATCACCTCCGCCTTTTCCATCCCCGTCTTCGCCTCCTCCACCTTTTCCATCCCCGTCCTCAGCGCCGCCACTTTTTGCATCTCCGTTCTCGGCGCCGCAACCTTTTCCATCCCCGTTCTCGCTTCCACCGCTGCCGGCCCCGTGGTTCTGCCCTCTGGTCGGGCAGTGTGGAGCCTCCGGGCGGGGCCTTTGGTGGCATTCTGCGTGAAAGCGGGTCAGCTGCGTCCTGCGACCCTTTAACCGAGTTTCACAACTCGCTCAATTCCTTGCGAATGTTAATCTGCATATGAATATACATACATAGACACAGGTACTACATATATACAAACTTTTAAAATTGTGACTACAGATCTAGGGTTTTGAACACGGGTTGACTAACTCTGGATATTACATTATTTTAGGTTCCTTAAATATTTTACAATTTTTAAATAATAACCAAAGTGATAAGACTGGACTACATACGCGTTTACTTAAAAACTATTTGATCCCGTAACGACCACATTAAGAGGATTGATTTAAACATTAAAATCTATGTTAAAAATTAGTAAAAAAATTCACAAATTGTAACTGTTCAATTTGTAACATGATTTATTATTTTTTAGACAAAATTTAAGTAAATGTGTTTACGTGGTGAGGTATGTAGTTGATCTCTTTCAAAAAAAAACATATTACGCTATCGTTATTAAACAACTTATTTCTAATTCTCACCTTTTATTCGCTCAACCAGTCTGACGCAACTTTCCGGTATTCCATTCTTGAATCTTAACTCTCCTTTCATCTCTATTTTTAACTAATAACACCTACATTTCATTAATTATCTCTTCTATTTACATCGTGACGTTTTTTCGAGACTTGACCGTAAAATTATGTAACAAATTTTCCATTCTCTTGATGTAATCCCTCTGTAGCAGTTTTTGCAAGGACTATTTTTTCTCTTTAATGCCTTTATTGATATGGCGAGGCTCGGGCCATCAGGCCCGCTCTTCCGCCTAACCACATATCACATGTTAACAATTTAGTTCATACAATGCAATTTACAAAAGTACAAGTATGATAGTTTATATTAAGTAAGTGATAATAAGTAAGTAGTTAGTTCAGTAGAAGTATCATTTGAAGCAACATAAACAATATCAAAGGTTAAACAGATACAAAAAATGTTACAGAATGAAATTTGAAAAAGAGAAAAGAATTTGAATTTAGAGACGGAAATCGACAACAAAATTTAAATTGCATAACGTTATGCGCTCCACTTGTCTGCGCGCTACGCGGCAGCCTGGTATTCACCCCGAGCGACTGTAATCTATTAATACAGAAACATACCATTTTACCCGCCGCTCGACCCTGGAGGAAAACCCGCTAGTCGGGGAAAACCCACCAGGCAGGCTGCGTCCTAATACGAAGTTAAGCTCTCTTCGTGCTTTTCTCTTGGTATGTTACTAATTGATAAATGTTAATGTTTCAATTATAACCATTTGCCTTAACGTCGTATAGTATTTCTCAATATTGTCTATTGCATTGTTCTCTGATGTATTTTAAATTCATTTTATCCATGTGTTCGTTGGAGTTCAGTGCCTTAGGGACACAGTTAAAACGACTTTCTGATACACTTCACATTAATATTCCACTAGATATTCAAGAGCGTGCAAAATAAAAAAAATTGATCACAGCTTCATGCTCAATTTATTGCTACCTACCTAACATACTCGGAATAATCACGTTTGTTATGCAAAACCTTCCATTAAATGTACTGATTTTACTTCTGTAAATATTTTGGAAGATAATAACGTTCATACATGGTATTAATTTTCTTCCCCCTGTGCAATTAAATTAAAACAAAACACTTTTGTATCTGGCAAAGGATTTATGATTCCATCCCACCAAATCATTTCAATTGAATTTACAGACAACTCACTCGTTTAAGAGAACACTTGTACAAATAACTAACACACAACATAATTACTGCAATAAAAGGAACGATTATGAAATTTGTCAGCGTAAAATATGCACGTAAACCAATTAGCTGCTGCAAGCGATTGGCGATTGATTAAACTTCCTCGCCAGTGAGTTTATCACCACACACGATATAACTCTGAATTAGCTAGCATAATTATTGAAACCGCCTCTGTAGTTCCGAAACTACAAATTGATATTCCTCTTATTGAATAAACAGATGTTTTTATAACGTAGATCATACGTGAATAACAGTTTGAGGGAAGACGCAAAAACATTCTAATATCAACACATCAAGTAAAGAACGTGTGACGAGATAAAAGTGGCAACTTGACGCCCTGGAAACTCGAAAAGCAGTCTAAGCGGTGGCCTGCGGGTGAGGCGAGATTTTAAAGGTTAATTAAATTTTCGTTTTTTAAGAAACGGAAATAATCTTCGCCACCCTCTCGGCAAAATTTGTTTTCATTCGTTTTTCGCTGAATGCAGAGGTAAACTGCTAGCGTATTATGAGGTTTATGATAAAGAAAATGGAATTTTAACAAGAGCGGTAGACGCTCGGGTCGCGCCTCCGAAAGATGGCGAGAAAAGACGCAAAGAGTGGAAAAAAAGGAGCCGCAAGAGAGCGAGGCGGAGGAAAAGAAAAAGGGTGGGGGGCGGAGAAAAAGGCGAGAAGCGGACGGCCGAAGAGAGGAGGGACTGTTTGTCGTCACTCTTGACGAGAGGTGGTTCCTCAGAAGACGGCGATTTCACAGTCCGAGAGACTTATTCAAAGTTGGTTCATCTTATCCTATTTCCTCGGCTGATTGCCGGACGTAAATGAATCAAAAAGAACTTTCATTTGGCATTCCGAAAGATAAACCCCGCGAACGACGTCCACGCTGACTAGGTCGTTGGGGGACGGGGCTAGCAACGGTGGAAGAGTGTAGGTAGGGCCAGGCAGGATTAAAAATGTGGGAGAAAGGTATTTGGGAATCAATATCGAGGGATAGTCAGGGAGAAGAGGAGGAAAGGGAGAATGACTGGCTTAGGACAAGAGGTATAGGCAAAACTATAGAGTTCGAAAAGGGTACAGCGGGTGGAGGAGAGCCCAGGAGAAGGCAAACAACTGTGAAGATTGTTCGCGCAAAGAGCTAAACGCATCGATGTGGGAGGACGGGGGTGGCGGTGGAAGTGAGAACGAGGTGGAGCAACGGAGTTGATGGAAAACGGAACTACACTGGGCCAGCGGAGGTGATGGAGGCGGAGGCGGCGACAGCGGAATTTCGAGGTGATCAAGCTGGAATCAGGGAGGGAGCGGACGCGGCGGTGAACAGGCTGAGGTCGCTGCGGTGGCAGCTGATCGAGTCAATCGTCGTGCGAGGGGAGTCGGGAAGCGAACCGACGATCCCCCGCGCTGAACACGAAGAGCCACTCAAACGCGTGGAAGGAAGGGTCCGCGGGGCAGTGGCTACTCGAATGAGGTTAATGAACGACGCGGCCTGCGGTTTGTTGCTGGAAACGCTTTCGGAGCGCCCAACTGGCGCGAAATGCGCCGAATGCACTCGAGGTCTGTGAACGGCCATTCTGGCCTCGGATAGTGCACTTATAGTATGTTTTATCCTCCTCTCCGGGACCGGCAGTTCACTTGATGACTGGCAATTCTTACAACTCCTAAAACGTGATGGGTAGCTGTAAACCTGACTGTTCCTATCCTTTTTTAGAACGTGTCGCATTACGTAAACGTTACTAACCAGTGTGAAATAAAGAAAGATCCTTAGGAGATTCGGAAGATAAATGCTAATTTCTTGCTTCCATGTCTAGATACATTATCTAATAACACAGCAGTCATCGTGGCAGGGAATTAACCTGCATGCGGTGATGTAAACATGGAGTTGTATGAATGAAACAGGTAATTTAGGACACGCAAGGTGAGTGTCTTAGCATGACTCCTCCCTCTCACTCTATTTATTAATTGCTAAGCACTGAAAAGAGAACAGATATGCAGCTCATTTAGGCAAACATGTGACAAAGTCACCTACTGAAGATTAAATGAAACCTTTTTATATTCTCGGAGATGTGTATCAAATACTCTTTGGTCATCTATCGTATAGAATGACAGTAGGTACATTCTATACATACGTTAGCTTTTGTGAACCTGAAAACTGCAACCTCTTAACACATATTAAAATATTTTTCCCGTTTTACCCAAAGAAATTGTAATGTTATTTTCTGTTTTGGTACAAAGTCGTCTTACTTACACATCTCTCTCTCTCATATTTTTATATATACGTATATCATATATATATAATATAATATATAATATAATATATAATATAATATATAATATAATATATAATATATATAATATAGTATATAATATATATATATATATATGTGTGTGTGTGTGTGTGTGTAACTTGTTTTACGTTGCTTTACAATTTTTGTTTCACGTTTATAAATTCAAAACCACAATTACAAAGAGGTTTTTCTCTTTTTACACGCATATCCACCCTTTTGAATGTAATGCGTGAAGTAAGGATCCTAGGGTTGCTCATTAACCTAAAAAACGGTTCATTAGAAATAAGACCTCCAGGTATCTATAGACCTTCATGTAATTTATGTTGGTCTATTCTGTGGTTTCGTTCCCTATTGAACGCTGAATTATGACCTGCGTCACTTCCTCGATAAGATACCTTTCTAGAAGTTAATTGCAATCAATAGAACCAGGCAATAAAAGGCAAACTGGGTTACAAAGTTAATTAACTGTCAATGAAGAAATTAATTGTATTCGTACTTCAGAAAACCAAATGTATTTTTCACTTTTTTAATTTGAATACTTATTACTGACATATAATTGTAATTAACTACTTTGTGCAAAATGTATCCTACAAACCTATTTAACAATCCAAATCAATACAATATGAATATACTATTAGATAACTTATTCACACAGCAGTTCTAGAACGTAAGGAATTAAACCTATCACAATGCAATGCTCAGCGTAAAACTTTCATCCTTACATCTTTAAAAAATTAATGTAACTCTGAACCACCACAACCCTACCAGACTGAACGAACTGACATTTTGTTAGTATTGTCTTGCATAGTAGCAATTCCATAGGGCTCCAACACCTTTCTAAAAGTAAACACTTCAAAACGTTTCCCTGCGTTGGCGGGAAACTTAAAATGTTCAGATCTGCCCTAGTCCTCCATACTCTTGATGTTTAGATGATGTAAATATTTTCTCGAATCCCTTAACTTTTAGCATTGAATTCACATAAATTGTATGTATGAATTATATGGTGGCAATGTCTGGGAACATTGCATTCCGTTTGTTACAGTAAAATGTTTTACATTTTGCAGCCGTGTTCAAAATTGTGCAGCAAGGAGTTTCGGGCATCATGTCCACCCCAGTTTCTAAGGTATTACTCCTTGTGTTAGTATATAGGAGTGTTGCTTTGCACGTCGTGAATTGTAAAGCATCACTTCCTTATAACAACCTTCAAAAAAAGGTGTCTCATATGAAAAACAAAGTGAACATATGAACACCTGGATGAGTAACGCGACCAAAGTAACTGCGGCAATTCTGCAGGACAAATTTAAAATATAAAAACATGCAATACTTTCGAAAAAATATCCATAAAATTAGCCAAAAGAGAAAGTCAAAAATACGTGTTTCCTTTTACCAAACGTAAGAACCGAATTGAGAATTATTACTGCACATATTTTCATGGACGATGTTAGCATTACAGAGCAAAACGCAGATGACATTGCATTCAATAAATGAGTAGTCGGCATATTAAACTAGAGGTGCTACAGAATGGCACAGACTTTCCTGTATTGGTTTTCTATTTTCTTGGGCCTGGGCTAGCCTTTCGGAATTGCCACACACTCTTGCCAGCTGCCATCTATCGCCACCCAAACTACATTTTTTGACATTTTATTGATTTTTAGGTTTCTTAAAATTAGAACGGAAATATAAATTTAAGAATATTAAAGAGCAGTGCAACCTCGTCCTAAACGGCAATTTTCTTCGAAAAATTTACAGCCGTCTTTAAGAGAATGGCGTTTCATTGCTACTGTAAATGCGAAAATAGAAGCTCTTTTTCACAGGAATCTTTTGTGTTTTCTAAACACTTTATTTAAAGTCATTTAAAGCACATTCACTCATAAATACAAGTGCTTACAAATTGTAGGAAACGCGCATATTAACTGTGTGAGAAATCTTTCAAAAAAATACGTTAGTGTAAGTTTTGAAAAAACAAAAAATACCCCCAAATGAACATTACGTCATATTAAAGTGTGTAATTAGCACTATCCGTTCGAAAAGTTTGAAGAAACAATTTGGAGCCATTTATGAGAAAATGGTTGTTTGAGCGTTTTTGAAAATGCGGAATTTTGAGCTAGATTTCACAGAAAACGGCTGTTTTCCAGAATTTTTACTGGATTTTATTTGAAGCACATATACTCATAAATATACTGATGTGAACTAATTGCCGCAAATGTAAATAGTAACGACTGAGAGACGTCAAAAAATTACATTTTTGTAATTTTTGAAAGAACAAAAGAAAAAGAGCAATATGGCGTTTATGTCATCACATAGAGTACATTTATCACTATCTCTACCAAATGTTAAATGAAAAAAATTGGATCCTTTTTTGAAAAAATCCAATTTGAAAAAAATTTTTCCAAACTGAAGAGACACCTGTCCATCTGGCTCTAGTCGAAGCTTTCAGATTTTGAAAAAAAATCTTTAAAACTTGGGGGTACTTTACATGAAGCCCACCGGATTTGTTCACATTTTTCCCAAAAGCGGCTCCAAATTTTTTCATTGCATTTCTTGTCAAAATAAAGTAAATTACACTTTTTAAGGCGGCATTTGTCCAATTTTCACGGTGAAATCTAAATTTTCAAAAATTGCTAAAGTTTCAATTTTTTCCGCGACTTCCTACAACTACAAAATTGAAGATAGTCTCCAGGTGGCCGTGCGTATACAGCATCGCGAGTTGTACCGGTAATATTTCTAATTGTTATAGTGTGCTAGTAATCCACAAACTTTTTGTACATAAATATAACTTCATCGCCTGGTTTATTTATCAAGATAACAGATAAGAACTGCAATTGCATTTCCTAATTTTTTTAATAATGGCTTCTTTTCACAAGGGAAAGCTAACCTCCAACCGAACCAACAAAACTCAAGAAAGTGCACCGGAGATGAACATCAAAACAACAGCAGAAGAATCTTCAGTCAAGAAGTCATCCACAACATGCAGTAGCACCACTAATCAACATACCCAAGAAAAAAAGTATTCTAATGCAACTACATCAGACGTCTTTCCATCAAAAGAACAAGCCGCTATCAAGAAGGGTTATCCATAAAAGATTATATTAGTAAAATAGCAACGATTGTAAATGCCACAGATATTAGATTTATATCCCTTATATCAAACAACAGAATTTGTATATTTTTGCCAACCAAGCTATCACTGACACTTTTGTAGTATTACACTTTTACACACTGACAGTTTTGTAGTATAATCCAACAATAGAAATTAAGAACTACAAATTAGGAGTTAGACCGTTCATCGGCAAGCACAAAAAGGTAATAATCTCAAATGTATGCCCAGTTATACCGCATGAAGTAATAGAAAAAGAACTAAATGACAGAGGTATCACAATATCGACTAAAATATCTTTTATAAAAGCTGGTATAAGTGTACCTGGTCTCTCCCATATAATGAGTTTTCGGAGACAAGTTTATATAGCCCCTGAACATGTACAGAAACTACCAACGTTCACCTTAATATACTATGATAACATATCATACAGGATATTCTTCACTACAGAGAACATTTCATGTTTTATCTGTAATGACAATGGTCAAATTGCAAATCAGTGTCCACTGAAGCCCATAAATAATAATGAAACTGAAGAGCATAACACCTATTGTCCAACCCAACAATTCAACAGCTGATAACACATCTTCATCACATGAATCAGATAACCAACATGAAGCTCCTTTAATCAACAACTTACAGTTCCCTCCTCTTCAAAAGAGAGCCTACCCTACTGATTCATCATCACAAGACTCACATATCTTAATGAAGACACACAAAATTGAACACCAAAAAGCTCAACCAACAAAGAAGAAGAAACCAGAAAAAAATGAACCACTAAAAACTCAAGACATTACACAAAACAAAAAATAGAAGAACAAATTACACCAATCAAGAGCATCGTGGATAATAATCAAGAGAAATTCCCATTAAATTATCAACAATTCACTATTCTTGGACAATTGTTTTGTGCCAGGGATGACTCAATTGTAGCCAAAGAATTCACCAATGACTTACAAGCTATAGTATTAATGATGAAAGAAACGTACCCTCATCTTACAGACAGAGTAATAAAAATTGATTCACTAGAATAATAGGCAGACTCAACAAAGCAATTCTTCAAACAGAAGATACAGGTACTTATACTACTGATGAACCAATATAAACAAGATAAGTATATAGTCTATTATGTCATCTTCCTTCCCATTTCTCATATAAATAATAAATATAAATTCAAATAATATTTTTAATATAATTCAATGGAACATTAATGGATTGTATACAAGATTTGAATATCTTAAGTTGCTTCAGAATAAATATAACCCAACTGTAATATGTCTCCAGGAAACCAACTTGAAAAACAATCAAACCCCTAAATTAAAAGGTTACAACTGCTATCAAACAAACCGTTCAAATTTTGCACATGCCAGTGGAGGAGTTGCCATCCTGATTAAAAATAACTTTCAAGCCCAAACAATTTCCTTACAATCAAATTATAAAGTCATTGCTATCAAAACAAATCTCCCAAATAATATCAATATATGAAATATTTATTTACCAAATAACCATTCCATAATACAAGAAGATGTTGAAAACCTGATCAAACAACTTCCTAAACCATTTATTTTAGTAAGAGATTTCAATAGCCATAATAATTTATGGGGATCTAACCATACCGATAAAAGAGGTAAGATTATTGAACAAATTCTAGAAGACACTGAAATGATGTTACTAAATGATAGAACTCCAACATACTTTTCAGCAAGATCTAGCCTTCAAAATGCTATCGACCTTTCAATCTGTAGCACATCTCTTGTTTGCAACATACAATGGTGTTCAATAGATTGTTTATATGATAGTGACCATTACCCAATATTAATGTCATTGGTAACCAGCAACTGCTCTGCTACCCATGAAAAATTATATCAACCAATTAAATGGCGATTAAACATTACTGATTGGTCATTATACACAAATCATATAAGTCAACAAATTAAAAATCTTTAACCGATATCAACCAATACTCAGTTATCAATTGACCAAATACTACAAGCATTTACAAATATTATATGTCAAGCTGCAGATACTAACCTACCTAGACTAAAAATCCAATCTAATTCAATGAAAAAAACTGTGCCATGGTGGAATAAAAATTGTGAACTAAGTATAAAAGAAAAAAGAAGGCCTTTAACAAATATAAAAAAACATAGAACAGAAGAAGATAGAATATTTTTTATAAAGCACGGGCGAAATCCAGGAAAACCATAAAAGAGAGTTACAGAGAATCGTGGCAAAATTTGTTACTCTCTTTAATCAAAATACATCAATGAACACCTTCTGGAAATTTTTTAAGCGCTTTCAAGGAAACTATTCATCATGGACTCCCAAAACTATAATTAATATGGAAGGCTATCTCACAACTTCACGAGCAGACATTGCTAATACTTTGACACATATATTTCCAAGTAACTCCAGCAACAAGAATTACACAGATGAGTTTTTACAATACAGAAATCACTGTGAAGATACAGAAGTCAATATACTGAATGATTTTAATGACGATAACTCCAGTCGTATATCAGCTTCTCTCAACACACTCTTTAATATGAGAGAATTACTGTCAGCTCTAAAAATGAGTAAAAATACCAGTCCTGGACCAGACAACATACCAATACAACTGATCAGGAACTTACCGAACATAGGACTTGAATACCTATTACAAATTTATAACTATAAATGGACATCCCATTCATTTCCAACGATATGGAAACAAGCTATAGTAATACCATTGGCGAAGCCAAATAAAGATAACATGTCACCAAACAATTATAAACCTATTTCACTAACATGAAACCTTGCAAACTGCTCGAAAAAATGATAAACCGAAGACTTAAATGGGTTCTAGACAGTAATTATTAGATCATCCCAAATCAATTTGGATTTCGTCAATTTCGTTCAACTATTGATCACTTGAACCATATACATGCAGATATTTGTGAAGCTTTTAATAATTATCAATATTGCAATATAGTATCCCTAGATATCAATAAAGCTTATGATATGATTTGGAAGCACCGCATCATAAAAATCCTCATTTAAATACGATGCAGGGGACATATATTACATTTTATATATAATTTCTTAAATAACAGATATATTCAAGTACGAGTTCACAATCATCTTTCAGAACCTACAGAGCTTCAAAACGGAGTTCCACAAGGATCTGTCATAAGTGTATCCCTATTTCTCATAGCTATTAACCATATGATTTCAACCTTACCAAAACCAAAATACGTGCTTTTGCAGATGATATCACCCTTGTATGTATTGGAAGCACAATGTCAATGATTGACGTTCTCCAAGACGGCTTAAACAAACTTGTAAGTTTCAGGATTTGTTCAGTTTCAGGATACATCAGGATTGAAATTTTCATCAACAAAAGCAATGTTCATGACATTGGCAAGAAATTCTAGAGCAATCCCTGAACCCAAACTCTTCCTAGGAAACAAAGAACTAAAACAGTGTAAAGAAATGAAAATTCTGGGTCTTATTTTTGATACTAAATTATCATGGAAACCACACATAAGAAACCTAGTCATTCAGTGTAAGCAACGAATCAACACTCTGAAAGCATTATGCTCCAAAAATTGGGGAGTTAACCATGACATCCTAATGAACACATACGGATCATTTATTCGAGCGAAAATTGATTGTGGATGTACAATATACGGTTCTGACAAAATTCAATTTTAACTTTATTAGATCCTATACAAACAAGTTCAATAAGATTAGCAATTGGAGCCTTCCGCAGTAGCCCGAGACTGTGCATTTTGGCAGAAGGCTACGAATTACCATTAAAGTTAAGAAGGGAACTTCTAACCCCTAAATATGCGTCATCGACCATCTTTCTTAAAAATAATCCTATGCATCATGAGCAAATATCAATATCAAATGAACTTCAAACAGCCCGTCAATAGCCTACGTAAATCTGGACTACACAGAATATGTACCATCAAGAACGAATTGTCACAAATAGGAGAACTATTTTTCTTCTAATATTTTTCCAATATGTTTCACTAGATCTTGGAGTGTATTTGAAATTGCCAGTACAGTGTTTGGGATATCAGTTGTACTTCCACTAACTACTCTGGTAGTTTCCCTCTGCATTTCTGTATGTTGATTCATATCCCATACCAATATTACTTCTTTACCTAACGTGGTCATAATGCACTTCTTGAATTGCATCATGATGCACTTTTTGAATTGTAATAATCATTTCAATAGAAGTTTCGTTATTGTTAATGCTTTGTATTGCGGTGCGAGAATTTGAGTATCAAATGAACTTTGAGTGGTTAATTTTTTTAATAAGTTTCATGGCGGTCAAGATGGCGCATAATTCGGCAGTAAGATGTCTGGCATAGTAGTTAAGTTGGTGTTTAACCGATACATCTTTCGTTACCACTGTTGCTTCTGTTCCTTGAGTATTTTTAATTGCTTTGGCATAAACTGGGTAAAACATGTCGTAATTGTTGGTCGGTCCAGAAGTTATCTCAGATGTTCCATTTACTTGATGAGCGCCTGATGATAAGTCTACTGAAATATCCGAGATTATCTAAGGAGGAATTTTGTAATTTCTCTTCTTTTCAACTTTTCTGTGATCGAAATTAAGTTCTTTAAGTACTTTTCTAGTTTTTTCATACAAAGGTATGAAACGCGAATGCTCTATGTACTCTTGTTGTTTAGGATATATGTCCTGTACTATGACTGGATTGATGGACGTTGCTGCTTTTAAAGCATATTTGATAATTAGTTCCTCTCTGCGATGAGATAATGTGTGTTCATTTGCTTCAATTAGTATGCTTCCGATGATACTGGTATGAAAGCATCCGGTGTGTCCGGAAATCTTGATTACGGACTGTATCCAGTTTCTTGAGGTCACTTTTACCAGCAGATCTGTATATTATTGATCCGTAGTCTATTTTGGATATCACAAGTGCTTCGTGTGTTAATAATAGCAATTGTCTATCTGCTCCCCAGTTGTTGTGTGCCAGGCATTTAAGTATGTTGATCCTTTTTTTTACATTCATTAATAGTATTCAATATGTGCAACTTCAGGTCAGTTTAGTGTCAAAGTGCATTCCTAATATTTTGGTACTGGTGACAAAGTTCAGGATCTGATTACCAATTTTAAGCGTAGGTAAGTTGTTAATTTTCTTCTTTGAAAATATGATACACTCCATTTTCTGAGGTGCAAATTTAAACCCAGATTCGAGTGACCATTCATAAATACTATTTAATGCAATTTGCATAATTTCATGGCTTGAGTTAATATTTCTTCCTTTACAAAGCATAGTAATATCATCGGCGTATTTCCTAATGATAGTGGGTGGTTTAATTTTACGTCCGCGTCATTTATTGCTAGGAGGAAAACTGTAACACTTAGGATGGACCCTTGAGTTACACCGTTCTCTATTCTTTTCTTCACAGATAATGTTCCATTTGCTCTCACTTGCATGACCCGATCTTCCATAAAATGTTTGATAAACTGAAACATGTTGTCTCAAACCCTAATTTCGCTCAACTTCTGTAGAACTCGATGCATCCACACCATATCGTATGCCTTTTCGATGTCCAAGTTGACAGCTAACACATGTTGTTTGTTGGCAAAAGCTACTTGAATATAGGTATCTATGCTTACCAGGTGGGATGTCGTTGAGTGTCCTGGTCGAAAACCAAACTGAGAGCAGGATTTTATATTCTTGTAATCAAAATACCATCTGAGGCGACGATTAACAATTTTTTCCAAAATCTTGTACATATTGCAAGTCAATGATATGGGCATGTAATTACCACTTAGTGTTGGGTCTTTTCCGGGCTTAGGGATGGGGATCACAATAGCCGCTTTCCACACTTTTGGGAATGTCTTTTCTATCCATATATAGTTGTATATTTTTAGTAGTATATCTTTCCCCTCTTGTGGTAGATTTTTAAGCAAGAGATTTGGAATATTGTCCGGTCCGGGAGAAGAATTTTTGGAGGAGTCTAGTGTTGTGACAAGTTCTTTCATTGAAATAGGTAGGTTAAGGTGCTCTTGAATGTGACGCGCATCTGTGTTCACCATCAGCTGTTCTCTTTCTTGTTCATTTTTGTACGTTTGGAAGGCTTGAGAGTAATTTTGAGAACTAGAGTTGCAAGCAAATTTGTTGGCGAATTCATTTGTGATATCAGCGGGTTAATTAATAACTTGGGCATTTTCGGAAAGCAGTAAATGTATTTGATTATATCTTTTTTTACCTTGTATGGAAGTAATTTTTTTCCAAGAATCTTTAATGTTATTATTCACATTGATGGAGGATACACAACTTATTCAGGAATTGGCTTTGCTATCTTTAATTATTCTTCTTGTAAGAGCTCTTACTTTATATTCGATTTTAGTTTCATTTGTTAGGTGTTTCTTGTACCGGTTGAACGCATGTTTGGACGATTTAAGAGCATTTTTACATTTTTCGTTCCACCATGGTACCACGTTTCTTCTTTTTATGGGTTTGATAATTTCTAGAGAGTCATTAGCTGTTGTTGTTATGACCACAGTAAACGATTTGATTATTATGTCAATGTCGTGTTTTTGAAACATATCCATTTGAGATATTTTCATTATAATTTGTTCCTGGCAGTTAAGCTAGTTGGCTTTGGAGTAGTTCCACTTTGTATTCTCTTACAGCGGATTCGAGATACATGAAGAATCGCTGATATTAATGAAAATGGGAAAGTGGTCACTGTCGTCAGGCTCATCCAGTGCATACCAATTGCATTTAGAGGCCAGGCTGTTGGAGCTGAGTGTAAGGTCAATTGCAGTAAGCTGTCCATTACTAATATTGAAGTGTGTAGGTTGCCCGTTATTTAGTACTGCCAAATCAGATTCTTCAATAATAGCTTCCATAATGATGCCTCGAGTCGGTTTTATACGATCCCTAGAGGGTATTATGGCTATTAACATCACCTAATAGAATAAAGGGCTAATTAGGCAATTTTTTTTATGATATCCTTCACTTCATAATTTTCGAATTGATAGCTGTTGGGTATATATATATATATATATATATATATATATATATATATATATATATATATATGTTGCATATACATATGGAAAACGGAACTTGTATTGTATTGCTATTGCCTCAATATCGGATCTGATATAAAAGTGGTTTACTTTTATATAATTTTTAACCTCCACTTGCAATAGAAGTTGATCTATTTCTATTGTAGCACTTGAATCCTTTTAATTTTCCAGATATATTTCCTTTGAAGTTGGTTCTATGCCCACATACTATTTCAGGTTTGTATTTCTCACACAAAATCTGTATTCTTTCATATCGAGGGTGAAAACCATTAGTATTCCATTGTAGAATATTCATTAAATATATTTCTACTTATTAAATTTAAACAGAAGTAGAAGTATCACTTCCTGAGTCTTCATTAAGTGGGTTACTAATTTTTAATTGGTTTATAATTCTGGTGAACCTGTTTTTAATGGATATATGTGCTTTAGATAATTTCAAGTGAAGTTTCTCGGAAACAACCGTTTTCTGTGAACACTAGCTCAAAATTCCTCATTTTCAGAAACGCTCAAGTGCCATTTCTTCATTAATGGCTCCACTTGTTTTAAACTTTTCGAACGGGTAATACTAATTGCACTCTTTTATATGATGTAAAGTTCATATTGATGTATTTTTTTTGTTTTTCAAAAATTACACAAATGTAATTTTTTTGAAAGATCTCCCACACCGTTAATATCCACGTTTCCCGCAATTTGTAAACACTATTGGATTTGTGAGTTAAAGCGCTTTAAATGATGAAGTTTTTCGAAAACATAAAAGATTCCTGTGAAAACGAGCTTCAAATTTCGTCTTTACAGTGGCGATGAAACGCCATTCTCTTAAAAACGGCTGTAAATTTTTCAAAGAAAATTGTCATTGAGGACGAGGTTTCACCGTTCTTTAATAATATTTTAAAAATAATATTTACGTCCTACTTTTAAGAAACCAAAAAATTAAGAAAATATTAAAAACAAAATTTAGGAGCCGGTAGATAGCAGCTGGCAAGAGTATGTGTCAAGTCCAAATTGCTAGTCGATACTAAAGGAAATAGAAAACTAATACGGGAAAGTCTATGCCATTCTCTAGCACCACTAGTTTTCATTATTACAAATAGTGTGTATTGTTGCCAAATAAAAGCCTACCATAAAAGGTGAGAAATTGCTTTTGAACTAACAATAGAGATCAATGGCGCAAATAAGGTAGACTAACGTCTCTCATTCTTCAAGGTCAGCACATGAAATACAGTAAGCAAATATTACTGCTTTCGATTTTGTTTGAATGGTTCTTGCTTGTAAGCAGTATGATAGATATGTGGAAATTTTCAGGTGCACTTACATCAATCAATATCACTTTCTTTTTTCTCGTACGGTCGAATTGCTTCAAAATTCATCATTGCTTTCTTTAATGGTCGATAGAAGAATCAATGCTTTGGATAACTGACCACTACCAGAACTTTTAACCATAATTGCAATTAATTTCAATAAATAATAGAAGGTATCAGAGCAACATACCCTTATTATTTGATATTCAGTGCAAGAGGCAACTAAGCATTGGCAAATTCAGACATTTCTCAATTGGTATACATTCGACTACTTTCTACGCACGTAGTTATATGAAGATGTTTGTACATATTTTGAATCATATTGTTTGTTTTACGTATTCTACTGAATTCGTATCAGTTTTATATTTTTTTTCTTCGATCAGATGATTATAATTTTCAATTACTCCTTTAACTATGGCATTCTTACTTTTCTCCGTTTGTTGTGCTTTTTGTTCGTGTGATTAAATATAATTTCAAGAGAAAACATTTGCTATAATTGATGCTTAAATTAAAGTAAAACTCTATGTACCATACTACAAAGTTTGTCGCCAGTAAAATTCAAATTTATTTCACAACCAGAATTGGTCGACAAACTCGAAATATTTAGCTAGTCTTAATTCATTTCCGAAAAAAACTAAAACAGAAGATAACCAAACGTGTCAACTTCAGATTGGATATGAAGTTAGAATATAGTATTTTTGCCGAGAGGATCTTTACCATAACTTGTATAAGATTTTTGGAATTTTGTTATTCTTACATAATTGTTAATATTCCAAATTGGAGCCTCCCTATTAAGTTTCATGGAAGTGAATGGCAGTAAATAATATAATTTCTTTAAAAAAACTTTCTTAAAATTTTCTCTATTTCAAAATAGTCTTTATTATGAGTAATTAGTACGCAAATTGGGGTTCGCGGTCCTCTGGTGGACTGTGAAGCAATTTTACAAAGACCACAAAAGATCCGCCAAGAAAAAAATTGGGCT
This sequence comes from Acheta domesticus, assembly GCA_031308135.1. NCBI lineage: Eukaryota > Metazoa > Arthropoda > Insecta > Orthoptera > Gryllidae > Acheta > Acheta domesticus. The sequence continues at coordinate 124,417,955 of JAHLJT010009419.1, forward strand.
TCTTGCTGTTGTTGGCACTCTTTCCCAAGTTCCATGAAGGAATCTAATTTAATTTCTAAATAATTTGGTATAGTCGTTTATGCACAATGCGTTCTCGAGATCTATGTGTCGAGTGCTAAGTCCACTGCGTTAATAGAAATGGCACGTGGGTTTGCGCAGCCCACCCATTCCACATCCACGCGAGCAGAGGGCTAAATCGTCTCTTCAGGGTTGTTTTTCTCTGTAGGTAATATTTTTATTATATAATTTCTTCATTTATTTGTTATTACAAAATAATTTTGTCCTATAACATATACGCTCTTCGAAATAAAACTGTATTTTGGGTTTAATCTACTAATTGAAAGTGAATTTAGTTCAACCCCACATCATATTTACAAGGCAGCCGTACAGCTTTCCCTCGTTTACCAACGTTTTACATCCGCAACGCGCGTCACGGTCAGGGACGTTTAACCCTGTGACCTTCGCTTCGAGTTCTGAAACGTGCGAATGTCCGGGCGTTCGCGCTCGTAGTCAGCTGTATGTAATACTGCGTGCAAAACCGGTGAATTTTCGGCAGAAAAATTCTTATTATAGGGCTCTTATAACAAAAAGATGGATCAATTCAGTGGCTAAATTTAGAAAAAATCTCTTTCACTTAGTGTAAACAGGATTCATGTTTTGTGGGAACTTGACACCGAAAAATCGAATGACGGCAAAACGCCCGTCTGTCTCTTTGTCCGTCTGTGAACAAACCTAACGGCTAAACTGTCCCACCGAGTTTCTCCAAAATTGATATTCACCAATCGATCTGACTTACGTCGTGGCCCTTTGAATTTGAAACTGATATTTTAATTTTGGGGTTTACTTTACATGAAACCCGTGGTACATTTTCCAAATTAAAAAAAGTGTCTCCATAGTTTTTAATTACATTTTGTTGTTGGATAGTGTGAAGGACGTTTAAGAGAATGATGCAAGTCTCATGTTGATTGAAATCACTAATATTTTGACAATTGTAAAGGTTCAAAATATTTTCGGAATATTCCTAGAACCAAATTATTAAAGATAGAATTTTTTCTTAATGAAATCTGTTCCTTAAAGATAGATTTTGGAAGAAGGTGATGAACAATTGCTCGAAAATTTTAGCATTTTCCGCGTGATTTTGCATGAGTAAGTGCTATTTTAGCACTACTAGTTTTTTATTTCACGTTGTCAAATTTTCCGGATGCTGTGGGACTGGTACTTCAAAACCATGAGGAACAGGTGAAAATGCACATGAAATATTGTTTAGATACACAATACTTTTGGGATTGCTGTTAAATCCCTTCACATTCACTGAAGAGAAGTAGCAGTCTGTAGGTCGTAGTGAAGTGTGGCCTGTAGGTCGCCACACCATTAAAATTCCAAAAGGAAACGCTGTTGACTCACCGTTCATCCATTTCCGTAACGGCTCTACACACGTTCTGTAGGCCATATGTTGGGCCCACGGCTTGTCTTGGTTTCTTAGTTTGATGTCTAAATGGTCATAATAGCCCTCTCTCACAAAACTCGGTTATTTTGCGCTGCAGTTTTATCGGCACGAAACTTCCACACACATAGCAGAATGAATCTGGTCTGTTCTTTCAGCCACGACGTAGGAAGTTGTTATAATGTCAAAAAAAGATAATCTTTTTTATTGAAATACGTGTTAAACATCGTATGTCACTCACTATAGAACACTTATGAAGATACAAATTCTCTTTTCACTATCAAGCGAAGCGCAACTCAAACTAGCGGACAAACCACAACAAAATGTCGCCATTCTGCAAAACTTGCTTTATGGTACCATGTTGCTGGCTCTAGACTCAAGCAGATAATAGAGAGTTGTCAGATGAATGCAGGATATAGAATTATTAAATTAAACTAGCGATCTTAATTAAGCAACTCGTAAGAAGTGCAATGTCAGAAGTGCATTAATAAATGAATAAAATAAAAGCGTAATATAAGATTTAAAACAAACTGAGAATTGATGTAGGAAAAATAACGTCATATCCTGATTCAGGGTGCAAAAGTAATCCTAAAAAGCAATACAATATGGCGGCAATGAAACTGTCGCAGGCCAGTGTATCATGTACATCATGTCTGTGTTTACCTAATATATCACCATTCAGATCTTTACAAGGCATGATACTTTCATCAGCGTAATTCGTCTATGTAATAGTCATTTGATTTAATTACATGTATTAACTATACATGTATTTCAATTCATTTTGTTATTATTACAGCACCTGAAAACCATTTTCAGGAACGCGAGACTGGTGACTTACATATCTTCAATTAATCCATCACCAGTGGTCAGAGGATGTAAGGTGCAGTGAACAATGGCCCCCGCCCTAGAAAAATTATAGTCCGCTAATCACACCACACGCGCTGCAGCTTACATAACCAGTGCCAAGAGACGGGTACAATGTTCATCAATTGCCAAACTCTGCAAAGAGGGTTTTTCTCCTGTCGTTAATTTCGTCAACCACATAGGAGAAACTGTCGGCATGTGTTCCTTCTCATGAGGCCTTCGAACCGCCGCGGCTGCCCTTGTCCCCACCGCCATCTGGACTTGACCCCATTGTCTCCATCGCTTCCACAACCCCGTCTCCCCGTCCTCCACTGCCTCCATCACATCCTCCTCCATTGCCTCAACTGCCTCTTCCTTCTCCACTGATTCCACCATCTCCTCCACCATCGCTTCCATTATCGCTTCACCGGCTCCATCACCTTCGCCTTCGCCGCAGTCACTTCTGGGGCTGCCGCCTCCAGCGCCTCGTAGAATTTGAGTGAGGGGCAACACGGGGCGACGGCCGGATGCGATGGGCGGCGAGGGAGGTGAGTGCGGAGGAGCGGCGGCTAGTGAAGCGGGACGAGGGACGGTGAGGAGGGGCCGGGGGGGGGCTCCGCCGTTCGCGGTCACCCGAAAGGTCATCTCCATTGTGCCTGCCACACCGCGCTTCCCCCTCCCCCTGCCCCCAACCCCACACGCCCGCCGGCGGTCTATTATGGTTCTTCCCAACGCTGAAAAGGGCCTTCAATCAACTTGCGGATGCCTGAGATAGGCCGTCCTTCAATCCCTCACCCCCGCGGCCCTCGCCCCGGCCACCGACCGCCCACCGCCCAACCGCCCGGTGCGGGCGGAGGGGCGATTGAGGGCAATGGAGGGCGATGGCAGGCAACGCGCAGCGCCGCTGTTTCAGGGCGAGTCGTACAGAATGAGAAGGGCAACGATAACGTTGTGGCAGACTACGGTGATACGGGCATTCAGAACAAATGGCCGGCTAGCCGTAAGTCACAAGGTGGGTTCAAGGCGACATGAGAGGAGGACCGCGCACGGAAAGGTAAGAGGGAAAGGCGAAGCGTTTCCAGGAAAATTGGTGACTATGGAACGGGGAATAATGGTGTGGGGCACTTGCTCTTAGATGTAATGGGAATAACAGGAAGACGCTGACGGTCGGGGCAACAAGTCTGGAGAGATGAAGGCAACGATTGCGAGAGAGGAAGGAAGCAAGAGAGGGAACAACAATAGCGTAGAAACTAGCAGAAAAGGTGGTCGGTAACCTGAAGGGAGAAGCAGATCTTTTATGTAAAAGAAAAGTCGTCAAGAAGCGCAGGAAAACTGAAAACATGGTTCCCGAAATAGGTGAAGGGGAATGAGGTAAAGAAGAAAAGTCTAAGCGCTATTTCCAGAAGAAATTGAAATTAATTTGATATAATTCTAAAAATTAGGGTAACAAAAAGATATTGATTCTTAAATGTCGGCGATAAAAACAAATACAGAGATATTGCCAGTTTTTAACATCAACGAATGAAAATATGCATAAAAGTGAAAATAATGAATAGTACACTGAAGAAAAAATCAACTGCATCGTAAAGACAATGAACTATTGGTTCATATATTATTAACATGTTAGTATGCCAATTGGCCAGAAGCCATTTTATAGAAATACGATAGATATTTGTACGTGCGTATTCAATTAAGTGTCGTATATAAAACTACAGTAAATTATTTGCAAAATGACAGGGTATTGTGTGTATGACGAGTAAAAAGGAACATGAAAAAATCCATGATCACTGTGAGAGAAAAAAGTAAGAGAGGTTACCACAGACCAACAGAAAGCAACGGTACGATACGGTTAATTGTGGAAAGACATGTTTTTTTTTCAAATATTAATTTCTTCCGTGCACAAAATTAATTGAAAAGAAAATTCAAGTGAAACTGGGAAGAAAATGTCAAATTCTTCAAAAGTTTGTAGTTTTTGAAATATAATAGCATTTCTTACTCTAGAATATTATATATATTTTGACCTGACATTTAGTATCGTAACAAAATTATGTAAAAAATACGGTCTTTTACTTTACACTCAATGCGTTTTCTGTTATTTTCCTAATTTCTCTTTCTCGCTCTCTCTCTCGCTATCTTTCTCTCTCTCTCTCTCTCTCTCTCTCGTGCTTTCTCGCTCTCTCTCGTTCGCTTTCTCGCTCTCTCTCCCTTGAAGTTAGATGTTTTATCTCACAATGGTCGTAGGTTCTTTCATCTTCCATTACGTATATCATGAAAGAATCGTCTATTTCGAAATTACATGAGATTCAACCGACTTAATTAATAAGTACGAATTAAAATAAATCCTTGTTTTTCACAGTAAGTTTTCTTCGGACAAATTCTTAAAAAATCAGTTAATAATAAAAATTGACAATTATTAAGGCAACTTGCACGTAAAAACATACTGGACTTTCTGAGATTATTTCAATTTCATCCTGATAAGTATGCCCTGATTGACACACAGACTGGCAAGTACACTTAGTCGAAGAGTTTACTTCCATATTTTGTATCTTGCAAAATTCATAAATGTCAAAGTTATAGACTGTCTCTAGTAGTTTAGTAGTTATATTTGCTTTTCTTAAACTCTAGTAGAAACCGTTCATACTAAGAAGCAAAATAAAATAGAGTGTTTTTTGCTTGGATATTTTATTGCTTATAAAATTAGAAAAATAAGTTTCGCCTTGTTTTGGCTACTTAATATAAATTTATTTCCTTAGGAAACATTCTAAAAATACTCCGGAAATAATTTGGACAATCTAATTCGAGAGGAGACATTTGGACACCCTTGGTGCACAGAGAGCGACTTGGAGAAGAAGGGGAAGGATTGGAAGAGGAGGCAAAAGAAAGAAGGGAGCGAACCGACAAGCGTCGGTCAGCCACCTCCCACACCAGGCCGTCGTCCGCACGCATTCGATATTCTACGCGCGGATCAGCGGGGAAAGTTAACCGCGCAGCTCAGCCGCAGCCCTTCCTCCGACCGCCCCCGACCCCAACACCCCCCCACGTCCGGCCCCGCCCCGACTCCGACACGCTCCACCTCCGACCGTGCCCCGACTCCAACACCACCTCCCCCTCCAACATTGGTACCGCCCCGACTCCGACTCTAAAACCCTGCACCTCCACTCTGATCCCATCCCGTCTATGACTCCACTCTCAACTGCAAACCCGTCATCGATCCTCGACTACCACACCTCCAATCCCATCCGATCTAGTCCTACTCGACTCCGACCGTAGCCCCGACACCGACATGCACCACCTCCAACCCTGTCCCCGACGACATCATCCTCCACCGACATTGGTCCCGCCCTAACTTGGAACCCGCCCTTCACTCCGACATTCTCACAACTCCGACCTCGCCTCTGACTCTGGTCCTGCCCATCTCCGACCCCGCCTCCGAATCCAACACGTCCTATCTCCGACACCGACTCCGACACCATTTCTGACTTCAACACCCCGCACCTCCGTCTGGTCCCACACCAACTACGACTCCACTTCCAACTCCAAACCCGTTCTCCACTACCCCACCTCCGATCCCCTCCGACTCTGGTCCCGCCCGAATCCAACATCGCCACCGACTCCCGACAGGATCACTCTGAAACTCTGGTGCCACGTCGGGTATTACCTGTCCTTCGAATTCGACACCATTCCATCTCCAACCTGCTCCTCCTTTGATTTAGCTTCCACTTCTACCCCTATTCTCACCCAAGAATTCTACGCCGCTCCGACACTTCCTTCTCCATCTGCCACTCCGCTCCTAATCCCACCTCCGTCTACACCTCTACCTTCGTCTCCGGCTTCATTTCATTATGTTCGTCCTTGCCATCGCCACCGGGTCCATTTCCACGTCTGTTCCCATCGGCACCAACTCTAATTCCACCCCGTCATTGTCTCCGTTCTTCCACCACCTCCGTCTTATTCTGTCTCATTTTGTGTTCGCCCTTGTCATCGCCACCGCGACGATCACATCTTTTCTCATCAGCACAACCCCTACATTCAGCCCGTTCCCGCCTCTGCTTCCCCCTCCACTTTCCTATCCACCTCCACTTTCAACTTCGTCTCCGACCCCGTCCCACCCGCTGGTTTACCCTTGGCTACAGCACCGTGACCACCTCCAGATCTGTTCCCATCCATTCCACCCCTACCTCTATTCCGGCCCTGACTTCGCCTCTACAACCACCTGCATCGTCGACTCCGTCCCGTCCCATCCCATTCCTTGCAATCACAATCGCCACAACCTTTTTTTCGTCTCCGGAACCGAACACACTCTTTTTGACCACCTACTACACCAATATCCATCCTCACACTTGCAATCACAATCGCCACAACCTTCTTTCTGTCTCCGACACCGAACCCACTCCTACCTCCACTCCTTCTTCAACCCAACCTCCACCATCACCTTGGTGATCGTCCCCTCCCTCTTCTGCCCGCCTCCTATCGCCTCGCTGTCTCCCTCCCCCACCCCGCGCCGGCGTTGCATGTCCCGGATGAGCTCCTTCTCGCGACGCGAAACGAATCGTCGCCTCTTCTGTGGCGCGTCTTTGAAAACTGCTCGCCCGGCGGGATGAACAGCAACACGAAGTGGGACGCGGTTTCCTTCCTCGCATTGCCACCGTTGAGCGCAGTAAAATCATCTGGAGGTCCATACGCGCGGACGATCCTCGTCAATGTTCAGCTGGCTGAATGTCCTGTGACCCATTCGGCCAAATTACATTTTAAAGTAGTATTCCAACTTAAACGGTTTTTAGCACGATGTTGATAGTGCTTTAAAAAATTCCAAATGCAATATTTATATAAAAGTATAACAATCTAACTACATTAAATTTAATTCTTAAAATATCAAAATTCCATCTAAATGGAGTGCAGAAAAAATTAAAACATACACCATAGACATGGCTTAGAAGGTGACAAGGAAATGTATTATAGCAACACGATCGAGATCTAAATATAATTTGGCCAAAAGTAGGTGGCATTAGGTAGTTTAGTACGCTAAAACTGAAGTACACTTACCTGTAATTCTTTTATAATAATTCTTAGACAAATGCAAACAAAATAAGTTGAAAGCTACTAAAAATATATTATAAATATGTTATTATTTCCATATTATTTCCCTATATTTATTTCCTTATATTTACGACAAAGCAACATGATACAATAAATAATTCTGAAGTAAATAATGACACCGGCTGTTGTGTGAACCGAAACATCGCATCAAAAAAGAATAATGAGACCTACATTCATCGCAATCTTTAAAGATTTTCACAACACATAGGATGGGTTTGTGCCTAATAAACAAATTTATTAACAACTATAATTTAAAAATGTTTTCCAAAAATAGCATTGCAAAAACTATTAAAAAAGAGTTGAAAATTTCCTCATGAAAACATATTTACTTCCTACATTTAGAAAATACGTAAAGAAGTTCTTTCGAGCTAATCCCTTTTTTCTGATTCCAACACACACATTTTTTGCCCCTCCTAAAACTGACTTTCATATGAACTTCCACGCAAAGTAACCAAATATTCATAGATATACTTCCCGAATGACCTAACTGAGGTTGACAAATGTGTTTTTTGGTCCATTAGTTCGGCTTTAAGAGGAACGGGCGCATAGCGTCTCCGTGGGAGGACAGCGATGGGGTGGGAAGGGGGATGGTTCTCGGGATGGGGAGAGAGTTGTTTAATTATGCTCCTCTGCATTAATGCAGACAGTCGGAAACAGAGGGATTAGAGGGTGCAAAAAACTAGAATGTTAAACTGTCAAGTTTGCTTTCCCCAAAGGAAGGGGGATTATGCAATATTAGCGCTGGAGATGGCGTTTACTTAGAGGTGTATACATTCAGATATGGCAGAGCAAACAGAACACTCAAACAACTCTCTTTAAGCCTTCGCTGTTTTTGAAGCTGGCCAGCCTTCCGCCGCTGCGAACCGCGTCCGCGGATAAGGGGATCGGGATCCTTAGTGATAAGAAAAAATAGCCTCCTGAGAGTTTCAACAACTTTTCAAGTAATCTTTTGAGGAGTTTTGTTATAAGAAAATCCGAGGACCAGTGCTCAACATGAATGTTTTCAACACTCAAAGCCGCAGCTTGTAAGTAAACGGCAAAAAACAATGTGGAAGTATACATATTTGAATTTATGATTTGATTAAGTACGTGTAGAATACAATTGTCCTGAAAATAGTGATTTATTTCCTTTAAAATTAAATTTTTAATCTCATTTCAGAATGTGTCATTAGTTGATAAGACTGTGATATCGTTATTCAACACTGAATTATTTAAAAGACTTAATATCACTAATGAAGAAATATAAGTTTCAATTATGTACAGTAATTTTACGTAATGACGTGAGATTTTCACTACTTCTTTGAAAAGGGAAGGAAAGAAAATGTACAAAGAAGCGTTTATGGGACATCTTTTGCAGTAAAAAATACAAAAAATGTTACTATGCATTTTTTTCTAAAAAAATAAAAACAATAAAATTTAAAGACTGTTGCCAGTTATAATTCAAAATTTCTTGAAATTTTCCCTTCACGGATTTATCACGTTATCAAAATGGGGTGTAATTATGGTTATATATATATATATATATATATATATATATATATATATATATATATATATATATCAAACATCTTGTACAGGCAAAGCACAACAACAGTTTTACCTCGGGGGAGAGGTTGGGGATCGTGGTATAATTTCTAGACGACTTGATGGTTTCCAAGAATTTTTTTCACTGCTGCTGAATTTAAAATGTATTTTTATTTCTTTGTATAACTTATATTTACATTAACAATTGACATATTGAGTGACTTCCATTAGTACAGAAAATTAGTAATTTATTTTTAAAGACTGGTAATTGGCTACGTGGAAACTGCTGTGGGATGTGCTAATTATAATCTGTAATAAAAAAAAATGCTACAGAATGGTGAATCGCAGATACCCGGATTCGAATTCCAGAAATGTACCTCTAGGTAGCACTTTAGAAGGAAAATATGCTCTCTCCTAAAATATTGGCCTTAACTATTCATACTTTGAGCCAAAATTAGCTGTATACAAATGCAAATTATATACTGTAATAAAAAAATGTGCCCCAGACTGATTAGTTATTGTTACCCGTGTTCAAATCGCAGAAACGTACGTCTTCGAAATAAGGTTTCCTAAACCGTATGCCCTTAATATTTCAGACCCTGAACCGATATTAGCTGTGGGCAAATCCAAATATAATCTGTAATAAGAAAATTTGTTGCGGTTAGTTTCAATTACCAGGGTGAAATGTATCACTTGGGAAGTCCATTTTATGGATGAGTCTCCTAAACCATGGGCCCTAACAGTACATTCTGTGAGTCGAAATTAGCCGTGAGTGAGTGCCAAGTATATTTGGTAATAAAAAAATTGGTCAAGTTTAGTTACAACTTCCCGAGTTCGAATTCTGAAAATGCCTTTTTAAAAGGCCTGTTTGAAGGAAAATGCAGAGTCGTGCCTCCTACGCCATTAATTTTAACATTTCATGCCGAAATTATCTGTAGGCAAATTCCAAATACAATTGGTAATAACAAATTTGCCGATTTGGGGGGGGGGGAATGGCCCGTGGCAAATTTTTGGTTTTCACATCTTAAAAATGGCAAAATAGCGGAACATTATGAGCTATGCAGTTTGGTGATTGGATGAAATGGTTCTGCTAACTTCCAGGACGTTAATTGGCTTCTTGTGGGGAGGGGCTGAAGCCCTATGCGCCCCCTGTGAACAGTCATTTATATATGATCCATGTCTGTTTAAAATATTAATATTTTTCCATTTCTCTTAATCATATACTGTAAGTAAACTTGTGTAATAATGTATATGTGAACATTTAATTTAGTCTTGATAATTATTTCCAAATATTAAAGTTGTATTTCCTTTAAATAAGACGGGAATAGTTTAGTGCCTTCAGAGGTGAAAATTTACTTACTTCTAAATATTTTCCATTGTCCAAAATCATAAATTTTATTTTTTCAACATTTTTATAATTTTTTTACCATTAATTATCCTTGTATAGCAATAAATACACTCTATAATTTAAATTAAATTTCCAATTTTATTTCTCCAATGGCATACATAAAAGTATCAGTTCATAATTTAATTTTACAATAATTTGCAAATATGTTTATTGTAAATCTTATTCAGTCATTAACCCATTTAAATCCCAATTATTTTTTGTAACTTTTTCAATATTTTTGTACATCAACAACATAAAATAGATCCGAGAGCAACTGAGACTTTATCAATTGTTGTTTAGGAAAAATTGCATGTTCCAAAAATGGAACAATGGGATCTAATGGGTAGCATGTTTCTAAAAAATATATAATTTTTATTTGGGTTATTGTTTTATAAAGATAAATAGCTTATAAATAATGAAAATTATATTTTGAATTATATTGTATGAAATATTTCAAATGATTCTGCATGTAGAGGAATGTTGGATTTCTTGCATTTTCTATGTGTTTTTCTTACAATGCTCATATCTAGACTGCTTGTTATGAGCCACAATTAAATGATCGAGATCATCATATCTCACAACATTAAGCACACTCTTGCACATTTTTGAAGGATGTAGAGATGGTCGTTCTAATGGAGAACTTTTATATTTATGAAAGTATCACAGTAATTTGCCTTGTAACATCTGCATGCACCTTGTTTTCCCACAATGTGTTGCTTGGTGCTCTCCTTTCCATAATATGATATCAATGCTTAGTCAAAACACAGTTTTTGTTTGTAAAAGTATGAAGCCATAGCTCGTTTAGCGTTTTCCATAAAGGGCAAACTTTAGCAAATTTATCTAAACTTGATGAATGTGAATTATCGGACACGTAAAAATTAATTTTCAAGAAAATTATTTCTGCAACAGTTACTTCAAAACAAAAGTCATTCTTATGACTGGCATACAAATTAGTAAGCTGTACTATTATATTTAAAACTTCATTATCATAAAAGAATTCAAACTAGTGCACAGGCACCTTTTGTTCTTCCCCAAAAGAGAGCGAGGTCCATTCATTTGGAGGATCCTCCTGAATGTTTATGAGGAATCATTTTCGAATTATCTTTCCCTTCTTATTACAATTATCTGATTTTAATACCACTAGAATACGTCTTCCATCTGGATTTTCATAATGCTGAATATAATTCAGTGTTACTTCAGGTTCTGAACTCAGGGCGGAAACATCAGCAACAACAGATACACACTATCCAAGTGACATTCTACCAAAAAATATGTAATATTGAGGAACTGCATACAGAATGAGCCAAAAACCACTAAACAAAATATAATTTCACTGTCTTCTTCTATAATAATATGGGAGACAGTTCTTTAGAGAACATTAGCTTCCGTACATATTCTTAGTTGATTTCTGCTGAGATTATTAAAATTTCGATCTTCGCCCCACTCCCCGAATCCTCATCAGAAAGGAAATGATTCTCTGGAGAAGAAATAACTTCTGCGTACAATAATAGTCTTCTTCTTTCAGAATGCTAATGACTTCGTCGACATTTAGGCTACAAAGGGAAAATAAAACATGCAGGTTGTTCGAACCCACTGTTACAAAAATGGAACATCAAGATTTATTACATAATTTCTGAATTAGATAGATAGATAGATTTATTAGTTCGCTTTGAGCTAATGCTCGGTGGCAAACATGACAACAATTAGAATTAGAACAATAACAACCATTAACAATTATAGTTACCATTAGAATTAGAGGATGATATCCTAGTTCTAATTAATTTCTAGTTATCTCTAAGTTGACTACTAGTTTCACTAACACTTCACTTCACTGTATAACGCTAATATGTAATAATAATAAAAATAACAAAAAATATATACAATAATAAATTAAGAATTACACCAAAGCGAAAAGCAGTGTTAATAATGGTGATATTTATGTCAGTAATAATAATAATAATAATAATAATAATAATAATAATAATAATAATAATAATAATAAAGGTAATTGTCTCAGTATTGATAGTGATCTAAATAGAATTTTGTATGTTTTTAAATTTGCCTACAGTAGAAGGAAGAGCCTCCAGTGCTTTTGCAGGTAGTTTGTTCCAATCTACTGTAGTGCGATTCACAAAGGAGAACTTACCTACATCAGTTCTTTGCTTTCTACATCGTATTTTCCACGGATGGTCTCCTCTGCTTTTATAATCTGGTTTATGCAATCTCTTGCCGATATCTGCCCATGCTGTGTCTCCTCTGTAAGTCTTGTACATTACGCATAAACGCACCCGTTCTCTTCTCTTAGATAAGGACTCCCATTTTTCTCGTTCATCAGCAATGCGCCCATGATTTGAAAACTTACCGGCCCGTTTTTGAATTTTATCTAACGCCTCAATTTGCCCTTTCCTTTACGGGTCCCAGCATGCTGATCCGTATTCTAAAATAGGACGAACAAGTGTAGTATATGCTAGGGATCGGGCATTTGGACTACTACTTTTTAGGATACGCATTACAAAATGAAGTGCTCTTCAGGACTCTTTTACCGTATTGTTAATATGATCCGACCAATCCAAGTCGCTTCTCAGGACCAAACCCAAATACTTACAGCTTTTTACACGTGGTATAGCGTTGGTTCCTAATTCATAATTGGAGTGTACATTTGAACGACACTTGGTAAAACAAATGAATTTACTCTTTTCCGGATTTAACTCCATCTTATTTTTGCACGCCCAGTTCCATAAACAGTCTAGATCGTTCTGTAAAACATTTTCATCCGAAGACGAGCCAATACTCCTATATATTATACAATCATCGGTGAAAAGTCTAACTTCCGATTTTATTCCAGTTGCAATGTCATTAATGAACGCTAAAAATAGTAGTGGCCCTAGCACACTCCCCTGGGGGACCCCAGATGTTACATCGACTTTTGATGAATATTTATCGCCTATCCTGACTGTTTGAGTGCGCCCCGAAAGAAATTCTTTTATTCACAAGATTATTCGATGATCTAGTCCCATTTCTGACAATTTGGCAATTAAAAGACCGTGTGGAACAAGATCGAATGCCTTAGAAAAATCTAATATTATTGCATCGACCCTGCTCCCTTTGTCTAGTGAATCTGCTATGTCCTGACATAAAGCAATAGTCTGGCTGTCGCACGAATTCCCAGGACGAAAACCGTGTTGATTTTGAAATAGCCAATCAGTTTTGTTCCAAACTTTTCTAATATACTCTGCAATTAAGTGTTCCATCTGCTTACATACGACTGATGTCAAACTAATAGGTAGGTAGTTGTTAACAACCCTTCTGTCTCCTCCCTTGTGAATCGGTACTACAATTGCCTCCTTCCAATTTTGAGGAATCATTTTATTATTTATAGTTACGTCCATTAACCGCGCAAGGTACGGAATCATGGCTTCCCCTCCCAGTTTTAGTATTTCTCCTGGTATTCCATCAGGACCTACAGATTTATTTCTCCTAATTTTTGCGATTCTTTTTCTGATAATTCCTGCATCAACTCAAAAGGTTTCTATTACGGGTGTTGTTTTAATTGTTTTACCTGTTTTACTAGTTTTCAATCAAATAACAGAACGGAAGGTTCTTTATCAAAATACATGTTTTCTTCAATGTTTATGAATATTGATATGCAAATACATCACACTAACTGTAATTACATAGTTACTGTTTCTTTTCAGACACCTTGTCAGCAAATGAGCGTATTATTAAGCTATTATTCTTCCTCGTCACTGAGATTTCATGAAATGTGAGCATGTAAACCAGATTACTAATCCTTCCTCTCAATAGTAAAGGGAACTAGCACGCAAAAACGCGAATTATGAAGTTTCTGAGATAAAAGAAAAAGTGTTCCAAAAATGGAGCAAAATTATAAACAATATTGGATATAAAACTGGCTCTTGAGAAATAACTAAATCTATATTTTCTGAGAGAATATTATACACTTTATTAATATTAGAAAATTAGATTTTGTTTTCAGGTTCTCTTTTGTATATTTAAATGTCGACATGGGGTTCCAACACATCAGCCGCCACATATAAAACCTATGACTAAACGAAGTGAAACGTTTTGGCATTTCATTGTTTTCAATATTTAATATGTTTATTGTTTAAATGAAACTATTTTCCGCCATGCATTTCAATGTAATTTATTCTTACAAGTTAAAGGAAGAAACATTTAACCGACACGAGATTTGAATTACAGCGCATTGATTAACGAAGTAGGATTTGTTCCTCTCTGGTCTTGTTTTTTGTGTTATACACAGTATTAAGTACTCGCTACCGCAGTAGAGAGAATGTTATATGATGCTGCAGGAAAAAAGCGGCAAATTATCGGCAGAAAAAACTCATTACAGTGTCCTAGTAACAAGAAAGTGGATAAATCCAGTTTTAATTTAGAAAAGAAATTCTCTCACGTGTATTTTAGCCAGATTCCATGTTTTGTATAAATCCAGTTGCTAAATGTAGAAAAGAAATTCACTCACCTGTAGCCAGAATCCATGTTTTGCTGGATCTTGATACCGAAACATAGGTTGACGACAAAACGACTGTTCGTCCATCCACCTGTCTGTGCTCCCGATTTTCTCCTAAATTGATATTCCTCAATTAATTTTGCTGATATCGCGGCCCCTGAAAATTGAAACTGATAATTCAATTTTGGAAGGTACTTTCCAAAAAGTCTCTGGGACGTGTTCAAATTTTTCAAACAGGCGCCAACGTTTTTTATTAAACTTTCTTATTCCATTGTGTGAAGAACGTTTGAGAGAATGGTACAGATCTCATTTTTGTTCAAAACTCTGGTCTTTTGAAAATTGCAAAAGTTCAAAATCACCTCGGAGTCTTCCTACATCTACAATTGTGAGATTTTTTCCCTTAATGAAGTCGATTCCTTAACGATAGATTTTGAAATAACGTCATGCACCAATATTCGAAAATTTGTGTCCTTTTCGTGTAATTTTGCGTGAAATATAGGCATTTTTCAACTTTCTTTTAACAATTGTTTTCTCTAAAAAGGCACCAACGATTTTGAATAAATTTTGACGTTAGAATATAGATGCTGAAGAAAATGGTGCAGTAGACATGTTCGTTAAAAATTTTCAATTTTGAAAGTTGCAAAAATCCAAATTTTTTTGTCGGCGTCTTCCTAAAACTACATATACGTTTAAAGATCAATTTTTCGAAAATATAATATTTTTTGGGAAAGTTTGTATCAAACATAGGCTCTTTTATTTTCTTTAAACTTATTTTCCTTACAAAAGGCGCAAAATGTTTTGATTAAATTTGGACCTTAGGTAGCATAAATGATGCTAAAGATAATTGTACAGATCTCATGTATGTTGAAATGCTTGATTTTTAGAAAATTGAAAAAAATTAGGCATCTTCCTACAACATTAAGGTTATATTGACTTCATCAAAAATATGAGTATTTTTTGAATAATTGGTGTCAAATTTTAGTAGCTCGCTCCAAATATCCTACACTTCCTGAACGTTTCGTAAACATTTTTTTATGTCGTCAGATTTTCATTACATGTTGTAATACTTGTCCTTTCTCAATATTTTTGTAATTTTTTGTGATTTTGTGGAGAAATTTGTGTAATAAGGAATTATTATTACTATTATTCTAAAATGAATGGTGATGCTAGGCAGTCGGAATGCAAAGTTAGGATTTGTGTATTATTTCATACTTCTTTGTATGTTTCCTTTTTACATTGCGTTCTTTTGTTATACTTTTAAAAATTAATCTAATAGAAATTATTTAATTAATATTAAATTTGTAAAATAAAAATTATTAGTCTTCAGGGAATAAGAGATGGGATTGCAACAAATTCCGCGCCGCGACTCGGAAGCTAAATTTCGGTGAATTACGTCTCATTATTGTGACACTATTTAGCTGTATGAAAACCAGTTATAATTGTCAAATTTGTATTAATATTTGCTTGATAATATTAAGTTTCCGAACCAAATGTTCTACAATTTTTAATGAGTTTTACAAAAAATGATGATTGAGATATGTATACGTTAATTGGGAGGGAAATTGTGGTATAAACAGTTTTACATAACCAGTACTACAAGCAAGAAAGTACGTGCAGTTTTTATCACCATAGATTAATGTGTTCTTAATGTTAGTGTAATATTATCACGACAAAATTAGAAATTCTTTAAAAAGAATATCAGTTGTTGTATGCTAAGTGCGTCGTTCAATAATTTTATAATGCCGACTTCCTCTAAATGAAATCGAAGTAATAATAAATAACTTTTCTTGTGTATTCATACGCCATCTTTAACTTCAATTCATTTGTTTCGATTGTTCTCAACAGGAAAGCGAACTGTCCCTTAATGGCCAATGAGTGTGGCAACATTCTTCTGTTTTGTTTCTGTTAAGAATAATAATATTAAAACGCCTATAAAATGATTTTGATGTACTAACAAGTGTTTTATTTTGTCTAAATTATCCCTTCTACTATATTCGAAATATCATTTCAAATCGGGTGACACATTTATAGCCTTTGCAAAAAAGGATCAATCAATTGAAATACCATAAACACAATAAGAGTTTTCCAAAACCTATACTTTACGTGATTCAAGCCACTTCGTTTCCCTCTCTGTTATTGCACGGGTGAGTGAACAACAGTAGGGGAAAGACGGGCCCATCGACCAGTGCGGACATAATGGCTTGACAGGTTTGTAAGGCTGAACAGTGCTGATATCCCGTGGCAAACGTGGGAAGGTTATCCTTATATTCCCCTCAGTTGTCTTGAAACACTAGAGGAAAGAAGAACTACGTCATCAAGAGTTATTGCAGTTTTCGTGTTTTTCGTACCGTCTGATCTAAGGAAAGTCCTCATTTCACGAAATTATTACAAATTAATGTAACAAGTCAGGTTTTTGAAACATAAACGTATTAAAAGAGTGGTAACGTGGCTACAAAATTCAGTATTGAGAAATGACTCATCGTTGTTCTTGACAACTGACAGTAAGGTCTTCTTAATGGCGTCTCGGCGGGCACAACGGCCAGTAGGTGGCCAATATTCCCACCTCTGTGGCCATTGTGCCCGTTTGCGCTAAAAGATGATAAGCAAAAGAAAAAAATATATGAAACGCAAAATAGCTGAAGGAAAAAAAGGTTAAGAATATTCAAAAAATCCAAAAAGAACAACTAAGGAACCCTGAGTCAACATTACTAAAAGTAACCTGTTTGAAGACACTGATTTTTACGATGCAGTATGTTCTTGTTACTGTGAAAAATTCTCAGTTTCAACTTCCCACGAGCGATGGGTCAAGTCTCCAGGATGTGGGTTGTGAGCTTATGAACTCTGCTGGTGTCGGGGAAGAGGACAATGGATATTTATGAAAAAACTGTTCCTAAACTTGTTAAATAACTTCTTTTTCATTATAAAAATGTTTTCTTTGATAGATAGTTTAGTAGAAACATCTTTTGTATTCCAATTATTATAGTTTACTTCTTTAATTTAAATGAGTTACCATTAACTTAATCTTTACAGGGCCATTACGTTTCTGGTCGACATTTTTGTTTTTAGTGCTAGATCATTTTCATCAATATTAGTGGGTTAAGGAACGCAAATGTTGACTCCTCTCACGCCACTATAGTGGCTTATGGTCCTCTACATGTTAAAATATTTTTTCTAATTTAAAACCCGTTTTCTCTATTTATGCATAACTTCTTATTTGTGTGGCCATTATGGCCTACCTCTGTGGAAATAATGACCACTTGGGTACATTTTGGAAACTTATTATTCAGGTACTTTCCCTTTTTCGAAACAACAAAAAAATGTGTATGCACTAGGATGGGTGTTTCAAGTTTGAAGTTTCTAGATCAATTGAAAGTAAGTTTAAAAAATCAGATAACCTGAGCCTGGTCGTTATGCCGGTCTTTCCCCTACTAGTCCAGAAAGTTCCTTTGATTACGTATGACGTATGATTAAATATGACAAAAACTGCTAAGATTTGAACATTTTTTTATTTCAGAAATGTATCAAACCATACAAATGTGATCTGACAAATAATTGTGATAAAATGATAATGAATAATATGATTTTCAACGCAAAATAATGAAAATTATTGGCTCTTAGCTTCCTGTTCCCCTCATCCCTCGCTCTTCGGTTACTGAACCCAAGCCGGCACATTCTCGATCAGTAAATAAAACAAGTAAATTACATAAGCGCCGAACCACTGTCAAATAAAAACCATCCGCAGCCAGCAGCGCTGGTCGCCAGACGTCTGAAATTTTGAGTGAATGAGCAGCCCATGTCCACAAGAGATACTGTTCTTTTACTCATAGAAGAAAAGGAACTGCCTGATTTGAAGTCAAATAACATCATTTTGAACTGTTTTAACATGTAGTTTCTTGCCTTCTGCACTAATTTCTAAAAAAAAAAAAAACAAACGAAAATGACCAATTTTGGACTAGTTCTGTTTTTCATTCACCCATTCAATTATATTCGAGAGAGAAAATGTACTACCTGTGTGATTTACAAAAGGAAGAAAAATATTTCACATTAGCGCTCGATACGGTGTCTCCATCAATTTGAGAAAGCATTCGGCCATTGTCGATGTGTACCTTTTGTCCGTTAGGTTGCCTACGTTCTCGGCATGCTCACATTTTGTGTGTTAGCAGGAGCGCTGACTACAGTAGTAGCCATAGTGCGGTGTATCTCGTCTATTGTGCAAGATAACAACGTCACAAATTATTTAAAATATTTACCTACGAATAGTCAAGATTGTGACATTTATTCATATTATTATATTTAGAATAACAAAACATAGAAAGGTAAGTTAATATTCATGATATGTTAAAATGCAAATCCACCAAAGTAATAGGAAAAATAGCAGATGTGGTAAGTAATGTAGAAAATTTTAGCTTACACTGAAGTAAATTAAAATATTTCATTAACCTTCAAGCACTCTCGCTTTTTTTGGAGGCACGGTTACTCGCGCGTTGTATTTGTTTACAACATCCATAATTTTTGGCATTACTAGTTTTAATAAATATTTTTTCATTCTATTACCATTTATTTGAGTGTTTTACATATCTTCGAATAACAATGAGCGAACACAAATACTGAAAAACAATATTTTTTTAAACTCTCCACAATACATTCTAAAATTAGTTATCCTAAAACAGCACGCACTTTCTTGCCAGTACTTTCACGCAAAAGTACTCACATTTTTGACAAATTGTTCCTGAGCTTATTTCAAAATCTATCTTTAAGGAACAGATTTGAAAAGGGAAAAATCTCTATATTTCTAATAGTAGTTGTAGAAAGATATCGAACAATTTTTGAATTTTTGCAATTTTTGAAAAATTAGAAGTTTCAACAAAAATTAGATCTGTACCATTCTGTTAAACTTTTTAACACTATCCAACATCAAAATTTAACCAAAAACGATGGAGTTATTGTTTTGGTAAATTGAGAAATGTCCCAGGTTCTTCATAAAAACTATCCTTTAAATTAAAAAAAAGACGACTTCAAATTCAAGGAGTCGCGATATCATCTAGATTAATTAAGGAGTATCCCTTTTGAAGAAACTCGGCTAAACGGATTAGTCGCTAGCGTTGTTCACAGACGGACGGACAGACGTTTTGTTGTCAATCGATTTTTCGGTATCAAAGATCCACAAAACACGGATTCTGGCTAGTCCACGTGTTGGAGAATATTTTTTCTAAATTTATCAATTGAATTTATCCACATTTCCGTTACTTCTTGTACTTAAGGACCAGTAGGAAAAATTAACACCAGAACTCGCGCGTTGTCAAATGTACAACAGAGACACCTTTACTCTAACATTTCTCTCTTAGAACTCAACAATTAGTGAAGGTAATCTCTGTTTCTGCTATAACAATGACGAAGTATCAACAAAACAGTAGTAAATATCAATATCAAGTAATACCAATATCAAATATCAATAGCAATATCAAATAGATATCAAGTATTAATAAACAAGAAGTATCAATAAAAGTTCCTAGAAGAAACTCACTACTGAAGTCCAATATTTCATGTAACTATGAAAAATATTCCATTGTACTCTTTAAAACAGCGTGAGTGCTGGAAGCATATTGATGTGTTAACAAATGTTTCTAATATCATCTGGTGACAAACATCGATCTTTGTTAACAGACTTTATGCAACCAGATTATTCTTTGATCATGCCAACGCTTCGGCACAGGAATGTCGGTCATCAGGGTACATGTAAATCTTTTCGGACCTAAGACCTCCCGGTCAAAGACATTGCAGCGTCATCAGTTGACGCCCTGAAACATATCTCCCGGTCAAAATTTTGAAAATTACTAAAGTATATTTTGAACATCCTCTACACATTCTGCAATAAACCTACCTATTTCTTTTAAAGCAATCAATTCTGTTTCTATCTTGTGGGCTGAAAATACCTCTCGTACGAGAATTCGGCTGGTAAATATCTCTACTTACGTTATGAATTCATTAATTTATTTGTTTTAGTAATTTTGGAAATGACGACACGTTGTTTACTAAATCATATTTTTGCGACATAAAGCTCCGGTTGCTATTCTTTTATTCAAAATCAATTTTTGTCTTTCTTTTATAATTTAAACGTTAACAAACTTTGTTCTTATTAAATGTTATTCTATCTTTTCACATAATGAATAATGATGGCCATCGAAACTTTGTAAGAATTAATTTTATATTATTTCCCTTTCTTCAATTAACTTATTGACTAAAACATTCTTGGATTTGACCAATTTTCTGATGCAAAGTCTGTTTTATGCATAATTTATAAACTTTCCTGGATCTGAGGAACCCCTCGCACTCTTGGCGATGAAAAGAATTATTCGTCCTGTAAACGTCGTCCTTCCCCCATCAACATCCAACATCCACACTTCCATTCACTTCCACTAGCTATTTATTTTCGCGACTCAAATTTCGCATCTACAAATCACGTTCTGTTTTACTGTTAATGGGTACTATCTTGGATATACATCTTCCTCTACAAGATCACGATGAAATCTAACTTAAACGTTTCAAACAATTTTTCTGCCGGTCACGGTCACATGTCCTATTCCTACTAGACCGTGACAAATTTGGACCCCAAATGTGCATATATTAGCCCAGCTTGTTTCTGCTGTTTACAAGTTCTGATTGTTACTA
The DNA here is from genome assembly GCA_031308135.1 of Acheta domesticus. NCBI lineage: Eukaryota > Metazoa > Arthropoda > Insecta > Orthoptera > Gryllidae > Acheta > Acheta domesticus. The sequence continues at coordinate 124,439,405 of JAHLJT010009419.1, forward strand.
CCTGAGTGCGATACTAATTTGTTCACTGTAACTGAGCTATCCGGATTCTCTTGTCTGTCTTAACAATGTCGCATTTATTAAATATAATTTATCAAAAATTATTGTTTCTAATATTTTTAACAGCTGCTCAAAATCGTCTTTCTTGCTGTCTGCAGACGACTTACGTCCCCAAACCCTTATTTATGTTTATTTTTCTTCTTATTTTCCTTTTTTGCCTATCATTTATCTACTGTCTAAATTTTTTTATATTATATATAAAATACCTTATAGGTATTTTTACCTATGTCAATATACAGATTTGTTTACTTTGTTGTAAGAATTAATAAATACGGATTAATATAGAAAAAGTTATGCAATGCTGTGAAAAATCGATTTAGAGATTTTCACAAAAGTACAAGTCAGGTACTATGATTCCGAAAAAAAAGTGTTTATTTTTTGTTTACAAAAGTCTGTCAGTCGTGTGTGAACAACGTTGGTGCCTGAACTATTCGTATGATATTTCCAAAATGAATATTTCCCAATCATTCTAGACTGCTTTGAGGCCCTGTGAGTTTAAAACGAATTCTTTGAAATTTAGGGGTACATTATATTAAACCCCTGGGACATTTTCAAAATTTTCTCAAAAACCGCTCCAATTGTTTCTTTAAATTTCTTGTAAGAATAGAGTGAAATACACTGTTAAAGATGTAATAGGTTCAATGTTTTGAATTTTAGAAATTTGCAAAATTTGAATTTTTCGGCGTTTTCCTATAACTACAATACTAAAGAGATAGGTTGTTTTTAAAAATGAAATTTGTTCTTCATAACTAAATCTTTCAAGAATGGTATTCTTTGAAAATATTAGTAGTTCTAGTAGATTTTTTAGTGAAATATAGCAATATTAAAAAATATTAAAAACAATACTTTTCTAATGTTTCTAATTGTTATTTATACGTTCCGAAAACTCAAAAAATGCTAAAATGTGAAAAATGCTAAAATCACTTATTAACATGTCATAAACCTCATTCTGGTGAACTACTTTGTTGAAATATTAGAAAATTAGATAAACACTACAATAAAATGAGAAAGAATATTATGTAAGACCGTTTATTAGTTAAAAATAAAATTATAACAAAATTGAAGTTTAATTGTCTTGCCCACGGCAAAAAAGTGTTTAATGACTTTGCCCTGATAATGGAATATATTGAAAATTCAGAATTTGCTTGGATTCAGTAAAGTAATTAATTTTTTTAAATCTGACCAGGAAAGTATTTCATATCCTCTCTACAAACCCACCTAATTCTTCCAGAGAAGCGCCACCGACATACATCATCATCAATCATTTAATAATGGCTAGGAAAGCCGAGTACAGTTGTTTGTATTGTGAAGAACTTTGCACAACTTATTTCTGAATAGAAAGTTACAATGAGAAGTACATTGCAGTGCTTAATGGTCTACTTATGAATATGGATCAATATACTTTCAATAATTATTCAAAAAGTGCAGTTCTTCACTATGAAATGTTATGGAAATCGGAGATATGCACATTTATTCTACAAATGTAAGACGGTTATAATCTACGCTAAAATATTTCCAAACGTAAGTGTATTGAACTAATATAGGTAAAAAAAATAGCTTCAAAAGGAATTTGTGTTAGGTGAAAGAACGAGAAAATTTACAAAACAAGATTTGAAATTGGCTTTGCAGTAAGATCTTTGTATCTATGAAGGACTCATTGTATGTTAACCAAGGAATTTAAATCTTTCAATATATTTCGATATTAAATTGCCCTAAAAGTAATGCTTTAAATAATATACAAACTTCAAGAAGCAAAATGTGAAAATTGTTAATCATTTTTGCTGACTAATCAACTCATTACATTTCTGATAAAACTAATAATGTGTATTCATACTTCAAACCATTATTCTTGCGTGGGGCACTTATTCTTCAGTTTGCTGTTGCATTCACTTTGTGTTCGAATCGATCATGTGAAATGGACAACAAATAGTAGCTTACTTACGTGTACGTTAGATCGTGAGTGAACAGTGAAGTGACACAAAGTATGCAGTGTTGTTCTAGCGACCTCAGAGTTTGTTTTCCATTAACTTATAACAATGAAATTAAATATAAAAGATTTAATTTTAACTTATCTTCAGCTCTGATCATGTTCACTTGTAAAATTAAACGTAAGAAAAAAAATTTTTAAAAATTGTGTTTTCTGAGAATACATTTTTTTAACATGCTGCATTAATTTCAAGCACAAATTATACTAAAACTACTCGTTTTTTGCAAAAATTTAATCCGGTGACAACAGGGAGAGCCTACAATTTGTCAGAGGAAGAAATACTACCAACTGTTGAAGCTTTTAAACACTGTAAATAAACTCGAGTAATAATGTTACTTCATCTTAGTTTATACATAAAGTAAGTAGCAATCAGAAACGCTATTGTATGGTCTATTATATATTCAGTTTTTAATTTGAACCCACTGCAGTCCCATGTACTATCTCTTTGGAAACATGTACGGATTTTGTTAGAATTTTTATAAATGAATTGATGTAAGTTGGTCTAGTTGGGTGCAAGAGGCAACATGTTAACCTGTCACAGGCTGTGAGTGTGTTTCAACAAGTGACTCATTCTTTGAAGTTGGAATATGCAGCTTTGATTCAAGCCAAATCTGGAAAATATCCCTTCTGCTTGCTCGATCACAAAAGAAATTTAATTTTCATTTCAATGGTGTCAGAGACTTTCTATTGTGATTTTAAATTGATAATTGACAATAAAATAAAATATAATGTTAGCAATAATAATAAAAACAAAAAACACTACACACTCGCCAACAAAAAACACTAAATTAAAAATTTGTTTATAGTAAAGCTTTTTAAAAATCATTTAAGAATTGTTTTAGAATTTTTTCAAAATTTTTGAAAACAAACATCTTGAAAAATCTCAAAATAAAAATTTTAAATTCAAATTCAAAAACCTCTTGAAACCTAAGTTGAGTTGTATATTATATAAAAAGCCAAAAAGAAAGCTGAAAAATGACATCTTTTCTCGCTCTCTATCTTAATTTGGAGAGTTTCTACATCAATTATAAACATTTCGGGAATCCAATTTTGTAAACTTTTACATGGCTGTATTTCAAAAACGGGTGGAAATATTTTACTCAAAATTTGGATTTTCTTATTCTTCATTCATAGTATCTATGTGTCAAATTTCATCTGATTCTGAGATAGTGATATAAAATGACTGTGTTGATTTAATGTTGAATTACAGTGAAACCAATATTGAGATAGTTTGAAAACCTTGAGACTTCATATAAGGTTTCCTAAAAAATAAAAATTTCCGTTTCAAACTCGCAAAGCCTAGAGTTCATTTAAATTGATCAAGGAATATCAATTTATTTTCTTTATTTTTTAGTCGCATCAACGACTGAGGTTATTAGCGACTACATTTTTTTTATAACAGGTGTTTACAGACAATTATGGCTTCATCCGTCATTACATTAACATAAGTATCGTAATGTATAGGTCATAACATAAAACAGTATCACATATTATTTATCTTACATACCATCGACATACAGTATTATCAGGACAGGGTCATAACATATCTTTTCGAGGGTTACCTATCATTACATTAACATAAGCATCTTAACATTTAGATCATAACATAATGTTATTTATGCACCAAACTCGTAACATAATCATACAATATCATCGGGGTAGGATCATGACACATCAGGTCGAGGGATACGAGCGGGCCTACCAAAATGTATTTCAAGCATGACATTTGAGTTCTTGCACAATTTGACAATCTGGTTCTGAAAGGGAACAGAGTAAAGGATTTTATCTATTTCATTTGGGTTAAAATACATAGTTCTAATATGTTCATATTTGCGACAAGACGTAACAATATGTTCCACTGATAGTCTTACTTGACAAATATCACATAGTGGTGGTGAAGTATTCTCCAACAAGTCTCTGTGTGTAATTTTAGAATGACCAGTTCTGATTCGCGTAATTAAAACTTGTTCGCGTCTAGTCATCTTGGGGTCCAAGTTGAGTGATATGAATAAATCGATTGATTTGTAGGTATTACTTGTTTTATACCATCACCATATCGGGTCCCATTGCTGGTTCATCTCCCTACGTATGAATCTTATGACGTTTTGCTTGGAATATCCCGGGTTAGGTCTTACATTGTTTCCTTAGAGATCAATTACTATCTTTGTATTAGTTTCATAGTTATGTTTTTCGGTCGTAATAATTGAATACAGTTGATTAGGTAAAAGAAGAACTAATGGTGCTACAGAATGGCACAGATTTGCCCGTATTAGTTTTCTATTTCCTTGGGTCTTCGCTAGCTATTCGGAATTGCCACAAACTCTTTCTTGCCAGCTGTCATCTATCACCGCCAAAAGCACATTTTTTGTCATTTTCTTAATTTTTCGGTTTCCTATTGGTAGAACGGAAACATTAATTTTAAAATATTAAAAAACACAAAAAATAGTCATAAATGGCAATTTTCTTTTAAAAATGATGTGCCGTTTAAGACAAAATGCCGTTTTAGCGCTACTAAAAATGCGAAATTTGAAGCTCATCTTCACAGAAAATGTTTGAGTTTTCAAAATACTTTATTTGAAGTTATTTAAACACTTACACTCACAAATATAATAATGTTTACTAATTGCTGGTAATGTGCATTTTAAAGATGTGAGACAGCTTTCAAAAAAATTTCAATTATATAATTTTTGAAAAAACAAAAAAAACTCAAAATAAACTTTACGCTATACTAAAGAGAGTAATTAGCATTATCCATTACAAAAGTTTAAAGAAAACATTTGCAGCCATATATAGAAAATGGCGTTTGAGCGTTTCTGAAAATGCGAAATTTTGAGCTACTTTTCAAAGAAAACGGTTGTGTTTTCGAGAAACTTTACTTGACATTATTTAAAGCATTTGTACTCCTAAATACAATAATGTGAAAAAATCGCCGCTATTGTAAATGTTGTCGACGTGAGAAACGTGAAAAAATTTATATTTTGTAATTTTTGAAAAAAACAACCTATAGAGCCATATGGCTTTTATGTCATCTAATAGATGTAGATAATAGATAAATATCATGTCATTTACCACTATCCCTACCAAAAGTTTAAAGAAAAAATTTGGAGCCGTTTTTGAGAAAATCTTGTTTTTGTATATTTTTAAAATTGCACATATTGCACGCAATATTGCACGAAAACTACCAAAATTTTGAAAAACATTTACATGACCTTTATTAAAGAACTCAATCTCCAGAACAAATTGTATTTGAAGAAAAAATTTCTATCTTCAATTTTGTAGTTGGAGAAAGACGCCGAAAAAATTCAAACTTTCACAATTTTCGAAAATTCAGAGTTATCCGTGAAAATCGGACCTATGCCATGTTAATAAGTGTATTTTACTGTATTCATGCAAGAAATTTAAAGAAAAAATTTGGAGCCGTTTTTGAGAAAAGTTTGAAAATCCCCGGGGGGGGCTTCATATAAAGTACCCCCAAATATTGAAGAATCTTTTTCAAAATCTCAAAGCTTTGACTAGAATCAGATCGACCGGGGAATATCCATTTTGGAAGAAATCGTACGTATGGTTTAGGCGCTAGCAGTGTTCACAGACGGACGGACAGACGGACCTTTTCCTTTCAATTGGTTTTTCGGTATCAAGGACCTAGAAAACAGGGTTTCTGGCTACACCACGTGTTAGGGGATTTTGTTTTCTTAATTTAGCAACTGGTTTTATCCACTTCTTCGTTATCACAGCCCGGTAATTAAATTTTTTCCGCCGAAAATTGGCCATATTTTCCCGCAGCATTACATAACTTTCCCTATACTACGTATATCACTCCGTGTATACGTACGTATACGGGAAAGAAAAAATTACTGATAAACCTTGAATTTTAACCATATGAAGTTGTTCTTTAATTCGAGCCGTCGTTTTGGATTCTTTTTCATCATATATTTTGAAGTTATCATTTGGAATTTTACTAATGATGATAGTGGCTTCGGTATGGTTTTGGATTATCTTTTTAAGCGCTTCCAGAATTGCATGGTTGAACATGTTTTCTTGACTAGCAATGTTCATAAACCGGAATTTCACCAAAGATTTGGGATCCTTCACTATGGGTTCAGAGAATGTTGTATTATCCGTCAATGAAGATATTGTAGTTATTTTATCATAGGTTTCGCGATATTTGAGTTTCCATTCGGCTGCGTCAAGGTTGTTATGCTGAACTTCAACCGGATATTTGTCAACTTCAATGGTGTTGATGATCCAGGTATTTACAGCGGGGATCCTTTGACTTTCTATTGGGAGCCTCGATATGTTGAGGGAGCTGAATAGCGCAACTACTTTGTTATATAAAGTTGTAGAACACTGTGGATTTCCACTTCTAATTGCAGGGGATACATCATTACGTATTATCTTGTTTAGGGATGTTTTGGCTTTAATTGCGTATTTGATTGCCAGGGTTTGTCTTCGAAATGCGAGGTTAGTTTCAGCCGCTTCGATGAGGATACTACCACTTGGGCTTGTGTGAAAGTAACCAGTGCTTATTCTGAGTCCACAGTTGTGCAGGGTGTCCAGTTTCTTGAGAGTTGAATTGCACGCTGAATTATAGACAATAGATCCGTAATCTATTTTACTTCTTACTAAGGCTTTGCACGTAAGTAGTAAGGTATTTTTGTCTGATCTCCAGTTGTTGTGATTAAGACACTTCAGGACGTTAAGTCGATTTTTGCATTGAGCGTATATTTTAGAAACATGTTCTTGCCATGTGAGCCTATAGTCAAATATCAGGCCCAAGATTCTTGTATGTGTGACAGTCTTAATGGCTTTGATGCCCAGGAATAATTTCGGATAGAAGTAGCTTAATTTTTTAGAAAAAATCATACATTCAGATTTATCTGTCGAGAATTTGAAACCAGTTTTCATTGACCATTTGTAAATACAGTTTACAGCAGTTTGCATTAATTCATTGGTTGAAACGAAGTTCCTTCCTTTGATTGTAATATCATATCATCGGCGTATTTCCGCACAACTGGGCTTACAATATCATCATCAGCGTCATTTATAGCAATTAAAAATAGAGTCACACTGAGCACTGAACCTTGCGGTAGTCCATTATTAAGTTTCTTAATTGTTGAAAAATTATTACTTGTACGTAATTGAATACTTCTGTTGCTAGTAAAGTTGGTAAGAAACTTAAACATATTCCCCTTGATACCAATACTAAGTAATTTAGCAGCTACACGGTGTGTTCATACCATATCGTATGATTTTTCGATGTCTAGATTTACTAATAAAACATGCTGTCCATGAAGAAAGGCTTCTTGGATTATCGTTGTCGTGCTGATAAGATGAGAAGTGGTGGAGTATCCAGTTCTGAATCCAAATTGGTTGTCTTTTATTGAATGTTGAGACTCGAGGAACCACCTCATTCTTTTGTTAATGATTTTTTTTCTAATATTTTGCATAGGTTACAAGTCAGTGAGATTGGTCGGTAATTATAGCTATTTGACTGGTCTTTGCCAGGCTTGGGAATCGGAATCACAGTGGCAGTCTTCCACACTTGAGGAAATACATTATTTAGCCATTTATGGTTATATATTTTTAATAAAATGTTAATACCACTCGTTGGGAGATTTTTAATTAAGCAGTTTCGAATATTGTCAGGGACAGGAGCTGAGTTGTTAACGTTTCCTAAAACGTCTTGTAGTTCGTGCATGGAAATTGGGGAATTCATGTCATTATCATAGTTGATGTCATCAATAGGTGTCATATTTGATTCACTTTCAGCTTTTTCTGGATGAAAATGTGATGTGATGAAATCCGTATGGTAATTGGCAGTGCTGGAATTTTTCATGAAGGTTTCGGCAAATTCCTCAGCAATAATTTTGGGAGTAGAAAATCTTCTATTGACTTGTTAACTAAATTATATTGAGAGGCAGGTCTTTCATTTGCATTTTTTGCTCGCTTTTTCTTTGAGGGTTTACAGCCTTTGTCTTTACATTTTACATCTTTAGTTGATATATTCTCAGGTGTAGAGGATGATTCAGATGGGAGGCTTCTTTTGTTGATAAGAGGGAAGTTTGTATAATCCATAGCAGTCGAGCCAAATGGATTATCACCTGTTTGTTCAGTAGGGGGAATCTCCAACAAAATATTCTCATTATTGTTATCTGTTGCTCTATTTATAATTGGTGAAAGAGTAATGTTACTAATTGGGCACTTGCTGGCAATATGACCTTCATTTTTGCATTTGAAGCAGGTGATATTATCTGTTGTGAAAAATAGTCTGTATGTTGTATCTTCATATGGAATAAGAAGTGATTGTGGTAATTTATGTACTTCATCTGGGTGGACAAAAACTTGTCGCCTGAAGCTCATAATATGAGACATACCTAGTTCAGGTAGACCTGCTCCAGTGCCCTCTGGAATACAGAGCCTGGCGACGATTTTGTGACGTAAGCACGAGTAGGCCCACGAAGAGACTCTCCGGCTGGATACTCCGTGTGTTATGCGTGTTGCTATGTTGTGTTGGTTGTGATTTTTCAGCAATTTGATTATTTTTAATAACGGAATTAATTTAATTCGAACTTGGTAAGTACAAGTAGTTTCTGATTAAGTTCACATTATGTCTTAGATCTAAAATTAAGGCAAATATAAGCAAATGATATATTTGTGCTTCAATTTGTAAAAACGTGTTAAGAAGCTTCTAGGTTATTGTGCATATTGATCATACAGTGTTTAGGACTTCCGTGATTACACAGTTAACAGATGTTAACAACTTCGGAACTACTCAAACCCTCATTGTTTCATTTACAGCTCATCACAATAACTTTCAAGTGTTGTGTTTCCAATTGTAAAGGCAACTACCGAAACGGCCCTGCTGTTAGTGTGTTCGGCTTTCCCAAGAGAAAGAGCCAAGGTGTGCGTGGATCAGAGCTATTTGTAGAGAAAAAACTTCCGTATTGATAACAATGCTTCTTCTTCCATTTACTTCTTCTTCTTCTTATTATTATTCTTAAATTATCCCTTTAAATTTAAAGATAATTAAATACTAACTAATTTTTTATTTTTTCAATTACTCCATTTGATAAACATTTCAACGAACATTTTCCGTCATTTTCAAGTGCTGAAAAAAATATTTTATAAACATTTAACTGAAAAATCTTCGTTGAAACGTTGTACGAATGGAGTAATTAAAAAAATATAAAAATAATTTCGTATTTAATTATCTTTAAATTTAAAGGGATAATTTAATAATAATAATAATAATAATAATAATGACAACAATAATAATAGCAATAATAATAATAATAATAGTAGTAGTATATTCATTAGACAGTTACAACTTACAATCAATGCTAACAACGCCTGTTGTAACTTTTAATCCTTGTACAAGTATGTACTTAGTAGTATGTACTTATAGTAAAAGGGAGGATAGATACTCCTGAGCTCAAGAAAACGTACGGAAATTATATTTCTTTTCTATATGTCAGATACATAATATATGCAGTTTCTGACGTTACATGTTTTAATTAAAATAATTATTTTTCTGTTTCAGGTTCTTCGATACGTGTACTGAAGTTTGCTTACGACGAGGAGACATAAATATTCATGGTGAAATGGGATGATAGTGCAATAATGAACTCTGACATGACTGCAAGTGATTTCATCAAGAACAATACTGATTACTAGATTGAGTGATATTCAATTACTCTTCAATGTAATGTTTAGTCATTTTTTACTAAGGAACTATCAGATTGAAAAATTCAGTTTGTTCTGACCATTTATTTCCAAAATTACCTTTTGTTCCTGACATTCCAAATGCACAGTATTAATACTAATTTCATTTCATTTCATTCCTATCCGAGGAACAGCGGTTAACGACATTTTTCAGATAATTCATGTCTTTTAAGAACAGTTGAAGAAGCATAGATTTGTAATTCCCTTTCCTAGAAAAGACATTTCCGACATCGATTAGGAGAAAAGTTAAATACATTTCTATACCATTCAATTCTACAGTAAAATTAATGATGAAACCACCATCATAACAACCAATTTCCTGGTAACTGCGTGAAGAGTCGTCAAGTCCAATCTTCAGAAAATCAGAGAGCTGTAAATAGTACTCGCAGATGGCAGGAAGAGCTCCAATGTTAATGCTGGTTTGCGTGACTTTAGTGCAGAAATCGTTTTCTGATACTCAGGGACACTCAAATGTCACGACATGGAACTTCATCACAACTCCTGTTCCAACTACAGAAATTCATCAAGTAACTAGGCAGCAGGAAAGTATTTCTCATCCACGTACATCTCAAAAGTACTTCTGGAAAATTCCTCAAAGGGCAGTTACAGGTTACGCTCCGGATGTGTGTTTATTGAAATTACGAGGAGATCCATCCAATCAAGGCATCACTCACGAAGAGTTACTTAAAAGATTCCTTCATTGCATACGTGTAACAATTTTGAATTTGAAATCTCCGCAAACTAAACCACCAAGTACTACGTTAGATCCTCCTCGACATGGTCGTCTAGCACTTCTACCAACATCTCAGCCCGCACCCGTCCCTTTAAAATTAAAAGACATTCGTTTCGCAGGAGATCGTAACACGTTTTGTCATCCCGAGTGGATACCTGGTACGAGGGCCTCTTTCTTCATTAAGATTCTAGCTGATCATTACGGAGCGGGAACATGTTTTAGTATTCCCGGTGGGCAAGAGGGGGTTTATTTGAGCCTAGAGCTAGGAGTAATGGATATTCACGAATCCGCGACGAATATTTTTCCTTCTCATGGAATACAAAATTACTTGTATCCTCACACTCAAGATGATACAGCCGTTCTTGTGGGAAGAATACCAAGGAGCATGCAATCTATTGTAAGTTCCTTTACTCCAGAACTCTGGATGGCATTGTTGGCATCACTCATTGCATTTGCTACATTATTGCGCATAGTGGGAAACCAGGCAGCATTACTAGACTCATTCAGAGCTTTTATATCCGGAGGGTTTGATATTCGGTCTCGCCCACTATCCAATTTTCTCTTCATAATGCTTTCGGCGTTCGGTATGATCATGGTCAATGCCTTTCTCGGAGTGTTCATGAGCTTCTTGGCTGCACCAGTCGAGCCAACACAAGTACAAACATTACAAGAGCTCGAGAATCGTGTTAAGAGAGTGTATGTGATGGAGAGGGCAAAGGAAGTTATTTTCGGACTTGATGCAAACGATGTCGTAAATAAGATATTGGCAAAATCCGTGCCGTGGAGCGGGCAAGATGAAGCATTCGATGATCTTATTTCATCCGATGAAGCGGCTATGGTATTTGATGGGAGTCTTCTGGAAAAGCTTGTTCATCTACCGCAATACGTAGACCATAATGGGCACCCGCAGCTGCACATCGTAAGGCAACGTATTTTGAAGAATTCGCCCATTGCCTATCCTATCCGAGCAGGATGGCCACTGGCTGACAACGTAAGCATCTCCATCCTGCACTTAGTCGAGGCCGGATTCTATTTAAAAGCAACCAGGTAAGCCTTTCAACAACTTAAATGAGTATTTAAAATTTGAAATTCCATTATCATATTATTAAGATGCACCAATTGTATTAAAAAATATGTACGCGAATAATAAAATATACGAAGAAATATCAATTTAAGAATCAAGTCAATACTTGAATACTTCAAACTAATATTTAAATGGTCTGTAACCGATTATGAACCATTAGATTAAATTAGACTCTTCATTTTTGTTTTCAAAAGCAAAATTTTTGATTTACAGCATTCAATTTGCTAATTATTTTACTAAAGTCGATGAATTAATACCGAGAAACCTGGATGAATTTACAGCTCATAAATCTCAATGTTTGGAAATATATTTTTTAATCTTCGAAATAAAATTTAGTCTCAAGGAATACTATGTGTCCCACATTCAAACTCAATCATTAAGTGTCAGAAAAGGACCTTTCGTAAAGACAAAAAGTTTATTTTTTGGTCTGAATGACATCCGTCACGGAATTGTTGAATGTGTATTGTAGGTGATTAAGGCGCATGACACGGTCCAACGGGATCGCAGATTTAAGTCGCTATTCCTGAATGGCCATAACAAAGGCTCCAACTTAGTGACTTGCAAGCGAGCTTTAACACAACTTGTCACGGAGATGTTAAGTTTGCTCTCGTTTCCCTCCATGCTCTTCTGAAGACGTTGAAACACATTATGTCGCCTATTTATTAAAGTATTCATGTTTGTGTTCGAAATTTCTCTCGTATATCAACCAGTGGTGCACCAGTAAATTCTCTCATTTTGTCGGCAATTCTTCACACTTCAACAATTGGCAAAAAATGCATTCAAAACTTCTCGGTTCGAAGTATATTCCTATAGAGACGTACCACCGCCTTTAAACCTCGCAAACTAACTGATTATTATATTTCCAACACAAACATCGCCTTTAATACTTAGTTAAGTACAGTAGAGCGACAGGAAATCTCAATAATGATTATTGATACAAAACCCTCATTTTCCGGCGATAGAGGGGAAAAAAGCAGTCAGGAACGAGCCACACATCGGAAACGAAATCTTACAGTTCTTCAATAGGCACTCTGTATTTTGACTGAAGGGACACGCGAATTCTCTAATTTTCAGTTGCAGATATTAAACGGACTCTCCGTTCTAGCATTTGTTAAACTGTCAGAACTCATCCCATTTGAGTAACCTGCGTTCGTTCGTTCGTCGGTCCGACCATCCGTCCGTTCGTTCGTCCGTTCTCCGTCCATCCGTCTGTTCGTCCGTCCGTTTCTCCCTCTATTCCTGAATCCGTGTGTTACTGACGGTTAGACCCCTTCTCCTCCAGTAATCGAGACAAATTAGAAATCATTTGACGCGTCTCGGTCTCTTAATAGGGAATTGATGATTTGTTTTCGGATCCATCCATAAGTTTCTAATAATTTGCTCCCAAAACGTGTTTTTGCTTTTGTTAACGCTGCAAAATAGTGGTGGCCGCGCGAAGCGCGTTTCTCAGAGCTACGGAAAGCAGATGATAAACAGGTTTTCAAATAAAAAAAATCAATTAAAAACTTTTAATACAAATCTGCAAAAAAATAAAACGGTATGCTCTTATAGTAGCTTGCAAATATAAACATTTTATTTAATACATCTTCTGTTAATACACTCAATGAATGTACTCTTCAAAACATCTCTTCAGGTAGCGTTGTGATTACGTTTTCCAATACCGTATTCTGCGGTGGTTAGTGACCCTATCGAAAAAGAACATCTAACAGAAAGAGTTGCTATCACATATTTTTCTTTTCTCGTATACTGCTCACCAAGAAGAGAGAATGTGTTTATAATGCTGTGGGAAAAACTGTTTCCGGTGTAGTAAATACTTTAACACGTTGCCTAGTAAGAATCCATGTTATGTGGTGCCTTTGTACCGAAACATCGATTGACAACAAACAGCCTTTGAATCTATTCATCCATCGATCAGTCGGTCTGTTGTCAAATTTAGCGCCGAAACCGTTCAGACGATTTTTTCCAACATGGATTTTCCTCGATTGATCTGAACAAACTCAAGGTTCTGTGAGTTTCAAACGGATCTTTGGAGGTACTTTAAATAAAGCTTCAACATTTTCGAAATTTTCTCAAAAATGGTTCCGGTTTTATTATACTTTGGCCTCAGAGAGTGCAAAGAACTCATAAGAAGGGCGTACATCTCATTGTCGTTAAAATCTCTAATTTTTCAAAAATTATAAAAAATTAAAATTTTTAGTCGTTTTCCTACAACTGAAATATTTAAGGTAGAGATATTTTTTAATAAAATGTGTTCCTTAAAGACAGGTCTTGAAATAAAGTAATAAACAATTGTTCGAAAATATGAGTAGATTTGTGGTAACGTCCATTAAACATGGGCAATGTGTAAACAATTTCAAACCATTAATTTCTCAAACACGGCTCTAAATTTCTTTATTTTTTCCCTCGTGGGCAGGAATGAATGGTAAAGAAAGTGGTACTGGTCGTATTTACGTTCAACACTCTGCACCATCGAAAATTACAAAACTAAAAATGTTTCTCTTCTACTTCTCACGCTTTTTCTATTTCTCCCCCCTTCTTCCCTTCCTTTTCCGTCTTCTTCTTTTCCTAATCATCCTTTCTCTCCTCTGATTCGCGACTGATGTTCTTATAGTGTGATTTCTACATAGCTGCCTCTCAAACCCCCATGGTCACCATGGAATATCACACGGCATTTCGCATGATTGCAAGCACTGCATACGGTTAGAGTCCCTAGATACAGAGAGTAGCGCATTGCATTGTTCCACCGATCCCGCCATTTTATATCCAGGTGTGAGGAAAATCGGAAATGTATAGTAGTAAGGGTGTGTAGAAACATGACTCTATTTCAAATCAACATTAATATACTTAAAAATCTCCATTACGTCAGTAATTGTTATCATTTCTTTTCATCTTCTGAATTTGGCTTGATGGGGCTATCGGATGGGAGGATATTAAATGGCGGCGGTTGTGCTACTCTCTGTATCTAGGGACTCTACATACGGTCGCGATAAGGCGATATCTAGCGGCACGAGTGAGAAAGACGCGATACACCATGATATATTCCATCGTGAAGACAGGTCTTGAGTGGCAAAGTTACCAATATCGCACTGTAATCCGTCGTGTTGCAGCGACGAGACGTTCGACCAGAAGGTGAAGGGCAGCTGGGTGGAGTGGGAGGCGGCGGAGCGGGCGGTGGAGCGGGCGGTGGAGGCGCTGCCGCCGCGCGCTCTGCTGGAGCCGGCGGTGGTGCTGGGGGCGGGCGCGCTCGCCGCCGTCGTCGCCTTCGTCGCGGAGCTCCTCAGCAGCGGCCGGCGTCCTTCACGACGCGCCCCACGCCTCTTCAAGACTAGACGCCGATAAGACGGCGATCAGTGGCTCCGTTTATGGAAAAGTGGCACGTGTGTATAACTCAATTTCCAGGAGAAAGGGTTTTTCCTGAATGAAGCCATTTATTCCAAGCTCAATTCCTAAATAAGTTCATACAATTAAAGACTATTTTCTAAACATATTTCGTCCTCCATAATTTAAAACTTGATTTATTTCTATTTTCACATTTCATAACTATTTTTTAATCACGTAAATGAAGTTAGTAGGAGCAATTTCATTACATTTTTGGCAACAATTTACCTGACATCTTGTTTCTACATTATGTACTACATTTGTATTCAACTCCCCGAAAAATTGTAATGCAATTGAATATGTAGTAAATAAATATTATATATTTATTGAACATGTTTATTCATTTAACTGAAAACTGATATTTTACTTGTGTCATTTTCTATAAACAGAGAGAATTGGTGTAAATTACACGGCAAGTCATTTCGGTCGTAAAAATAGTCATCAGTGTGTTTTACGTGTTAGAAGAACATATGCTTCCTGTATGATTATTCTTCTTTACTTAGAAAAAGTTTGCTGAAAGTTTCCTGAAAGATTGCTGCCGTACGACCATTTAAAAATCTTAATATTTTGTTGCGTATTTAATGGCATCGATTACACACCGCGAGTAATGGCATCGATTACACACCCTAAGGGTTCCAATTTGGAATCCGCAGCATGTTTACCAATGAAAGTTCTAGAATTCTCGTGGCCCACGCGCAGCGTCTTCTTTGCAATTTACTCTTGTTGTAAACTACTGTTAAAAATTGAAGTTTTTGTCAGTTTTATATGCAATTTACTCTTATTTCTCGGTACAATTCCTACTGCTGGTTTATTAGAAAATGAATTTTGAAAGCAGCGTCAGTGAGAATGAAGTATGTATGTACATGATCTGTAATATAGGAATTAATAAGTGCAACAAAGCTTCAATTATTACCAGAAAAATAGAAGAAGGACCATAATTGCTCATGGCCAGCACTTTTAGATTGGAGAAGAATAGGAGCATAGTTTCATTTATTATTAACTTTGACTTATGTAACTTTTCACGCCTGAAATATGCTGGTATTTGTTTTGTAAAAGAGAAAGATTAAAAACTTGAATACAAAAATGTTTTTCTTTGCTTAATTTATTGAATTTAGATTCGTAACTTCTGGTTAAAAAAGTCAATAGTTTGGAATAAAATACCAAAATCTATTGAAATTTCATTCAATCAACTGCTAATCAAGGAGAATCTTAGGCAAAAGAAATAGGAATATATTTCTCAATATGCATTATCAGATATCAAAATTGAATAAAATTAGCAAGTACACATTTCAGAACATATAACGAGACAACATAACCTGGAGTTCATAAAACGATTTAATGTTTGTGCATATGTACGGGCATGCAACAATAAAAAACTTGTAGTGAATACTAAAATGCAGTAAATTATGTAATGTAACTAAATAAAGTTGATATAAACTACTTGGTGGAAGTGTAAAGCTTTTAAAAACATGTTCTCAATACTCAAAATAAAAATTTCAACTTTACCGTCGTGCGTAATTGCATTACCTAGCAAGGACTCCTTATACAGACCTGCCCATTCTGTGTTAATTGCTGTTGATTATGATGTAAGTTAAGCCCCTAGATTCAGGGACTAGCTGTAAAATGTAGCCCCTGGCTGGTGAATCAGTTAACTTAAATGCTACATTAAATTGTTTTTTCACTGGTTTAGGCTAGACCAGGCCTGTCCACGATTTCTGCTCCGCCCGTGCTCCGGAGCACCAAGTTCGCTCCGACTGACGACGAAGCGCACTTCAGTTCGGCTGTTTCCGCCACAGCCCGACGGCCGTCCCCGACTGCCTGTTACTCAGCCCTACAGCGCAACTTTCCTCGCCGAGCGAGTGATTTACTGGATCGTTTCAATCGGATGAAATGCGACAATGTTTTAATGCAGTTCATGTAAAATCAAAGGGGATTTTAATTTAATTTTATTCCACGGAATAAGTTTCTTTTTTATTTTCTAGTTTGAAACATATAATTGAGGAAAACGGGATTTACTGGATAAGTAGGTTTAGTTAAAGCAAACAAAAGCAATTTAATAGTAACAATTTTATTTGCTTTTTTTATTGTTTACAATTCGCTCGATGCGGGGCACAACATTCCTTGTCGCCATCAAACGCAAGGAATTGCGAAGACTCTCGTCGCTCAAACATCCTCGAAACTTCGATTTGGTTAACTTGGTTAACAGAAAAGAAGCTTTCACATACATACGTGGATCCAAACATAGAAATTACTTTCGCTGCTTGCATACGCAGTTTTGGGAACTCTTGTTGTGGAAAATTTTCATAAAACTCTAGCAAAGAGTTCACCGTCCAAAATTTATCTTTCTGTTTCGTGTGACATTGCAAGTCAATCAACTTCAATTGCAAATGTTCCGGAACAGTCTCTGCCGAAATCTAAAATGGTGTCACAAACAATATAAACAACTGTTCTTGTTCTCTTAAGTTCTTGAAGCGGTTAGAAAAGTTTTCTTTCAAATCTTGAATAACAGTGACATATTCATCGAAACCTTCTTCCACAGTCTGAAGACAAAAAGTGTGCTGCATTCCTACTCCTTAATTGACCTTCCCACAGGGAAAGCTTTAATTCAAAGGCTTTTATTTTATCAAATAAATCTGTAATGAGACAGTTCTTGCCTTGCATTGATATATTAAGGTCATTTAGATGGAAGATAATGTCAGCAAGAGACCCTAATGCTGCCACCCACTTTGGGTCGGCTAGCAGTTTACATTCATCAGGTTTTTCTTTAAAATCCAAAAACAATTGTGTTGCCCCCTTTAATGCAAAAAACCTCTTAAAAACAGCTCCACGACTCAACCATCTCATTGCACAATGATACGGAATATCCGAAAATTCAGCGTTTATGTCTATCAATAATTCTTTGGATTGACGGTGGTTAAGACCATGAGCACGGAGAAAATTTACAATGCGGATAACGTCTTTAGCAACATTGCCAATATTCACCGCTTTTGCACAAAGTGCTTCCTGGTGTATAATACAATGCACGCAGCTAATGAGTTCTTTGCCAAACTCCAACAGTTTTGTTTTTACTAACGTAACAAATCCAATGTGCACTCCACACATAGACGGTGCACCGTCAGTTGTTACAGAACACAGCCGTTCCCACGGTAAACCCACTTCTTTTAAAGCATCCTCGACGGCTCGAAAAATATCGACACCCGTTGTTGTGTCCTTGAGGTCGCCTTGTCGCACGGACTGAAGGGATGTCCCCCTCCCCTGGTGACTAATTTGCGCCGGCGCGCTGCGTGGAGCACGGGCGGAGCAAAATTGCACCGGAGCACACTTTTGGACAGGCCCGGGCTAGACAATACCAATTACAGAGAGCAACTGGTGGTGCAACAGAATGGTACAGACTTTCCCGCATTAGTTTTCTATTTCCTTTGGCCTCGGCTAGGTATTCGGACTTGCCACATTCTCTTGCCAGCTACCATCTATCACCACCGAAAGTATATTTCTTTGACATTTTACTAATTTTTCATTTTCCTAATAATAGAACGGAAATATTATTTTAAGAATATTAAATGACAAAGTTGGATTATGCTACAGTAATATATAACTCAGCATCCAAAAGAATACTGAAAATGTTAAATCCAATAATCACAAGCGCCTATCACTTAAGCCTTGGCGCTTACCAATACAAGTTTTTCGGTATGAAGGACTTGCAAAACAGGGATTCTGGCTACACTTGTTAGGGGATTTTTTTCCTAAGTAACTGGTTTTATCCACCTTTTGTTATCTTGGTTCAGCAATTAAATTTTTTTGGCAAAAATTCGCCGTTTTTTCGCATATACTATACTACGTACATACGTATGTATACGGGAAAGTAAAAAAGATCTTCAAGAAATCCTGTTCCAAATATTGGGACTGTCAATAGAAATTACAACTAACAAAGCTAAATCTAGTTCTGAACTCCGTACTGCATCCAGCCATGCCAAAAATTTGTCCTAAAATTAGTGGTACTACAACAGCACATACTTTCCCGCGTTATTGGAAACAGCTACGTAGTACTGAAATATTGCACTTCATGCGCTACTAACATCTTAGTTATTATTTGAAAACGTTCATTTCAACCAAAAAGCGAACAACTTACTGTTTCCATCCGAGTGTTGCCAGAACTATCTGAATTCTACAACAGCACAAAAATAGAATACAAAAGTTTTGTGAACCTGTGTTGGAAAAAGAAGCCTGATACCCCGGACAATATAGAAATACATTCCATAGAGTCATGATTAGAGGAGATTATTCTAAAATCATGAACAAACTATCTACTCTCACTACAAATTGTACAACATTTGGTGCTAAAACTCAAATTTTCATGCAAATATCAATATAAATCAGACAATTATATCTCCGTTTTATACAGTTCCATCAGGTCACAACAATCACACGTAATTCACAGATATTTGCAAGCGCAAATGAAATTTCATTGTTGCAGACCCTACATTGTCACTATCCTGAGGGTTATTATTTTTTTACTTTTTATTTGAAATATTTCAAAATAAAGAATTTCTAAAATCTTAATGTGTAAATGTACAGTCAGTGTCAAAATATTCGTACACCTCGCATTTCCGCTTACAAACGTTGAGAATTGTATCACATTTTCATAAAACGTCTGGGAGAAAAAGAATTATGATTTTACATCTTGTTTCTGTCCATTCCTAGATAAAGAAACAGAAAAAAGACCTGCATAATTCATGCAAAAAAAATCCCTCACTAAAGGTTGACACATTTTTGGGCGACAAAAGTATTCGTACACTGAATATATTTTTATATCTAATGAGACCGAAAGTGCAAATTATGCGTGTCTGAACGGGAATCACAATTTGTAACGATTTTTCCGAATCGTGGGAATTACAAAATCTCATTCAGTCGTCTGTAACGGTCACTGAGAAACAGTTCAAGGCTAGGTCGTCGGCGCGATGGGTCGCAAAGGAAAGGAGACTACTGCCAAGGAGCGACGAGTAGTTATTAATATGCACAACCGGTGCAAATCTCTAAGAGACATTGCAAATGCCCTTGGAAAACCCAAGTCGACTGTTCAATCAATAATAGATAGATTCTGTGTAAGAAAATCGTATTTAAATAAGTCGGGATGCGGACGACCTCTGGTGCTGTCTCATCAAGATTGACGATTAATTGTACGTGAAATTTAAAAAAAAATCCTAGAAGTGCACCACAGATAGCTGCTGACCTTGGAAGAAGAGGAGTGTCTATTTCAGCGGCTACGGTACGTCACACCTTGGGGAGGGAAGGTTACTATGGCCCACATGCGCGTAAGAAGTTTTGGGTGAGTGAAGCAGATAGAAAGAAACGATTAAATTTCGCTCTTTTGCATCGGAATCAAGACCAGGATTTCTGGAAAAGAGTGGTATTCACCGACGAAAGTAAATTTAATATTTTTGGATTCGATGAAAAGCAACGCATTTGGCGAAAGAAGAACGAGGAACTCAATCCGCGCAACTTGCTGCCCACCATTAAACACGGAGGAGGATCAGTGATGGTGTGGGGCTTCATGAGTGCTTCTGGTGTGGGGAACTTGCAGATTATCGAAGGGGTTATGGACCAGTTTGTTTGTATAAACATTTTGAAAAACAATCTGCAATTAACTGTTGATAAATTGGGACTGGGACGGAATTATATTTTCCAGCAGGACAATGACCCCAAGCACACGGCTCTAAATTCAAGGCTTTGGCTTCTGTACAATACGCCCACACAACTGCATACGCCAACACAATCACCCAATCCAATAAATCCAATAGGACATTTGTGGAGTTATCTTGATAAAAAGTTAGAGAAAGAGACTTCAGAAGTGTAAATGAACTTAAGACAGTTTTGAAAGTTGAATTGGAGAAAATTTCACCTTCCTTTACTGCTAATTTAGTTGAATCCATGCCTAAAAGTCTTCAGGCAGTAATTGATGCCAAAGGGAACTCCACGAAATATTAGGGATTTATTTAGAGTAGATATTACAGGAAATATGTGCAGTGTACGAATACTTTTGTCGCGAGGGAAAAGTGCTTTATTTTTATTTTTGTCAATTTTTGTGGAAGAGAAATATTTTTACTGTCTTTTTTGTGTGTGTTTGTGCAATAAAAGTGATTTGGGAAGAACATTAAGTTCCTTCAATTTATTTTTCTTGTTTATCGACCAAATTACTGGCGTTTTCTTGAAACACGACTGGGTGTACGAATACTTTTGACACTGACTGTATAACAAAAGGTCGAATGTAAAAAACGGACAAAGAAATAATATAGAAAATTGCAAATTCTAATTTACACCGCATCAGCTGTCCGAAGCGCAGTAAATTTATAGCGAACTATTAAGTTTGTCACAAAATTATAGAAAAACGACTAGTATTTTGAAAAAAATTAAGTATGACCTTATTTGAAGACGTAGTTTTGATAAATACATTTAATTGAGAAAAATTTGTATTTTTAAAATTGCAGTTGTAAGAAAACGACGAAAGCGAAGGGCAGTCAATTCCGAGCGGGCAATTACGTTTGTCAGAAAATTATAGAAAAATGACTCATATTTTCAAAAAATTCAACATGACCTTATTTGAAGACCTGTTTTTGATGAGCATATTTCATTAAAACATCATTCACAATTAAAGTTGTAGAATGACGCCAAATTTTTTAAAATTTTAAACATTTTTGCAAAATCAGGCATTTCAACGAACATGAAACCTGCATCATTCTCTTAAGCTTTCTTTATACTATCTCAGGTCCCAATTTAATCAAAAAACCGTTGTAAGGTTTTTAAGAAAAATGGTTTAAAGAAAATAAAAAATTGTCAATTTTTGATCCAATTTTTCGAAAACAAAATGCTAATGTTTTTGAAGAATTGAACATGACCTTATTTGAAGACCTGTTTTTATGAACAAATTTCATTAAGAACCAAAATTGTATCTTCATAATTGTAGTTGTAGGAAGATGCCGAAAAAATTTTGAACTTTTTCAATTTTCCAAAACTCAGAGTTTTCAACCATCATGAGACTTACGCCATTCTCTTAAATGACCTTCAGACTATCCAACAACAAAATTTAGTCCAAATTCTTTGGAAAATTTAGAAAATGTTCCAGGAGCTTCATATAAAGTACCCTCGAAAATCAAAATATTGGTTTTAAATTCATGGGGCCGCGCAATCATTCAGATCGACCAGGGAGTATCAATTTCTGAGAATATCCGCTGAACGGCTTAGTCGTTAGCGTTGTTCACACAGACGGATAGACGTTTTGCTTTCAATTGGTTTTTCGGTATCAAGGACCCATAAAATAAGGATTCTGGCTGCGCCAAGCGTTATGAGATTTTTTTTCTTAATTTAGCAACTGGAATTGTCCACTTTTTGGTTACCAGGGCCCTGTATTAAGAGTTTTTCTACCGAAAATCCGCTGATTTTTCGTGCAGCATTACATAACTTTCCTTATACTATACGTACGTACGCGTTTGCGCGTGAAACAGGGTGGACGAGCCGAATAATCTCGAGCGTTTTGAATTGGCAACACAGCTTGGCAACATAGTAGAAGGAGAGTGTCTTATGTAAAATTGTATTGGATAGAAAGAGACGACAATACTCCATAAGGCACCGAACTGCAATCAAATGTTTCTAGGTCCTCCCGGTCAGAGGCACTACAGTGACATCAGTTGATTCCCTAAGCTACCTCTTCCGGTGCCATCTTATTGACGGCGATAGACACAGGTTGTTGCAAGAGCATTGGAGAGAAATTGAATGGAAAGGAATTGGCATGAATTGTTATCACAGAAGTGTTATTTTGCTTACAGTGTCCACTTCAGAAAAAAAAATAATTCGAAGAGAATAGGCATGAATGTGTAAGATATAAGCCATGTTTGAATGTAACACTTAGAAATAATATTAAGTACCGTTGATTTTAAAAACTTTGGATTATATGTTGTTGTATCAAACCTATATCATCCACAACTTATGGGTTAATAGTCATCAATAGTAAAAGGAGCAAGAACAATGCTTAATAAGAACATAAAGAAACTACACTTTGATGTTTCTTCCTTTACCTTTGCTCACATTCATCATTATAAACTTAACTCATTTTTTTTGCAAGATTATATTGGCTCTGTTCTCTTTATGCACAATGTTCCTCAACAGTTTTTTCTATTAAATGTGCCGTTACACATAGACTCTTCTCGAAAATACTAAAAGTACTTTATCATTGTGAAATTAATGTTTTGTGAAACGATAATGAAGACCAGTAAATTACCAGTTTACCAGTTTACAACCTCGATACACTGTAATTAACTGGTCATACATCAACTATGAATACAGAAACCTATTTAATAACAACAAAACAATATCATATCTTACGTTATGTTTCAAGTTACTAATGTTGTAATTACTCGAATGACTAAAATGTTGAGAATAGTATATAAAGAGTAACTACTTGTAGGACCTCATATGTTTGATTCGTACAAGAGTTTGAATGATTCTTGGAATGTAGTAGTGAAAATTGGCTAAGAAATTCGCAGTGTAAGTTGCAGTGAAGTTACAGAAAACAATGCAGCAGGAGCTATTTACTCCTCTATAGAGTGAAGCAGTAGAGAGATGTGGTTGAAAGTATGAAGTTTTGGCAACGTATCTTCATTTCTAGATGTCTTGTATTAAAACATAGCACAATGAACGTTTAAGAACAGCACTGGTTTATTACAGTAACAAATAATTCGTGACCGAAGGGTGCTCTCAGGAATTACGACTAACGAAATATACTATAAGGGTTTTTGAGAAAGTCGACTTAAAAATTTATTTGGCAATGTCACCGGCTAGTTCGTCATTTTTGACGACTAGAGTGATGAAATGATAATGGTAATGAGCTAATTAAATTATGTGGTGACAGCATGGAACACAAAGTACACGAAGGAACAAACACACGTATAGTAAGTATAGAAAGTGTAAAACTTCAAAACTCTAAATTATTTTAAATAAATCTATAGTAACGCGTTTCATGAAAGTGAATTGTCATAACCCAAGGGAATAAAACTGACGAATGCTGTAAATACAAATAAATATCAACAAAACGTTTTTGTTGCGATCAATCTTCAGGACTTCAATCAATCAATTTTCTTTACAAAGGACATCCTATTATTCAAAAAGTTTCTTCAGTGTAGCTTCCAACGTCAATATGCAATTTACATCAGGACGAAACTTCAACGCATCCCAGATACTAATAATTGTATTATTCTATATTTTCACTAATTATGCTGTAGTAGGTACAATATTATTAAGTGGCAAAGTAACAAGAAACGCACACTATTATAGATTTCATGCTCTGGAAGAAATCGTGCGCAGTATAACTGTAGTTTCAAAAGGAAAACATGAAATTGTAGTACCTTCTTTGGGATTTAATTCACTCAAAAATGAATGTTTGCAAAAATTGAATTATGCAATTTCAATTTCACCTCCACTTGTACTCCGTATGTGCAAAAGTAAAGATATAGATAATTTCAGTGTTCTATTATTTCTTCCAAACAGGGAAAAAGATCTACATTCTGTAAAAAACATTTTCCAGAGTCAAGTTCCTGAAATGTTGAACTGCTGGCATCCAAGAGCGACGTATATACTAATAAAAGACCGAAGTTATGCCGCAACATTCCTTGTTCAAGAAATAATGAATTCTCTTTGGGAAAAATTTAGAATACAAAACGCACTCTGGATAGAAACGGAATGTTTTGATGAAAATAATTCAAGTAAATGCTCTGAAAATAAATACATTCAAACAGTAATCTTCAATCCCTTCTCAGGCACTTTGGAGTATCTTTCCAAGAAAGACATTGAAAATGTACAGAACATTTTCCTCAGCCGTTTCCGAAACATGCATCAATATGAACTTGACGTTGCTATTTATCCTGATCGTTTTTCCTACGACTTACATAAGAAGATAATACGTCGAGATATGAAAACTCTCTTAGTTGTTGCTGATAAAATGAAATTTACCATAAAACAACATGGGATTGGAACACCTGAATTTGTGACACTGAATGAATCAACCATGAACGAGCTGTACAGACAAATGCAAAATTTTGAAATTGATCTTTTCTTCAACTACTGCCCTCTTCGTCTCAGGTATAAAAATCATGATATTATGGACATCGTGTCACCCGTTCACAAAGGTGATGTCTCCGTAATAATAGGTCTTCGAAGAGGTATTATGCCACCCTGGCAAGCACTTGTTTATTCTTGCGAATTATCCGTTTGGATAACTTTAATTGGAGTAATTGCTACATCTTCATTTGCATTGAACATTACCAAACGTTTTTGCGGAATAAACGCATTCTTATTGAGTGACATTACTGATATTTTACACTTTTATAGTTCTCGTGGATTACCATTTATAGAGCGATATGTCAAACTACAACTCAGAATAAATATAGCAATCGGCTTATTGGCAGGAATTATCATTACGAGTTTGTTCCAAAGCATTATTGTCGACATTATGACTAACCCTCGCCAAATACAAGACATGCAATCTGTTAAAGAAGTTGACGAAGCTGGGAAGGGGCTAGTATACACTCTTCACTCTCTTCTCGATTTGTTTCGCTATTCGGATGACACAAATATGCAAAATTTACATAGGAAAGCAGTGAGAATCCAGAGCAAAAATCTCTTGCACAGTACACTCCAAATGATAATGAGCGGAAAATTCTCTGCTCTTTATCTGGGAAATATGGCCAAACTGCTCATGCTCGAATGGGCTGAATACTCAAATAAGATGTACATAATGGATCAAAAGTTTCAATCTTTTTTTGTTACCTATTGCGCACCGTGGGGCACCCCATTTTATCATAGAATCTACAATATAACATCGTGGCTCTTTGAGAGCGGAGTATTGCCGAAATGGAGCAGTGAAGTCTTTGATAGGAGAATATTTATGAAGATCGTGAACGCTAAGGAAAAACTTCCTTTGAAATTTGAAGATGTCTCAGGATCATTTATAATATTGGCAATTGGACTCACAGTCTCATCTATTATATTTTTTATGGAAATATACATCAAAAAAATTAAAGCAAAGTCAAGATCAAATGAGAAGATAATGAAATTCATTACATATTTTAAACATAAATAGTCTCAAAGTACCACAAAGCTGTATTGACATATATATTATTTATTTATCATGAACTTTCATAAACGTACAGATTTAAATAAAACACAATATAGGGAAAATGAAATGAATTTGCTACTATGATTTTTCATAAATGCAATAATTCTACGTAATTTGACAAATGTCTCAAAAGCACATCCCAATAATTCCCCACTATGTGATGTATCAAAGATAGATCAAAATAAAACATTTCATGTTTAGAATCCAAAATTCTCACGAAAATAACGTTCTTCGGTTCAAGAATAGCAAGAATAGTTTGAATATTTGGCGTCGATAAATTCTCGCTTTTTCGGTTACCCATTCCACTTTACTTGCCAAAATGAACATCTTTCCGAAACAATCCTTTCAAATATATTTACATTTTTAGTTGATATTAGATGAAGATGAAAGAGATTGAAACTTGAGATTGAAACAAGAAATTGATGATGAAGAGTGAAACAACATTCACCAATGTTCGAAATGCAAATAAAATATGTAAAATGCGAACATTAATATTACAAAACCAAGATTTTTGATGTCATGCAACATTTCATAACTAACAGTCATTTATCTCTGAATTAATGACTGTTCAATTAATTCTCACCACAAACGAAGATAACCCGCAATAAAATGCAATATAGATTAATGTTACATTTCATTATATTCAAAGAATACGGAAAGAAAGAAAAAAGTAAATATAAAAAGAGAAATAAATGAGAAAAAAGAAATATAAGTGGATATTTCTTATCATAACATTGCCTTTATTACAAGGCATGCAATTCAAAATTATCTCTGAGGTCGAAGATACTTGGACGTCCTATTTACCGACCTAGACTGTCATTTCAAGTGTTGAACAGTTGAAATACACGTCCTTTTCTGTTTTCGTTACATCAATTTTCTAGGTAATGGTGTAAGTCCAATTAATCTAAAAGCGTTCACCGACGTAATAAAATTATTAAATGAAACGGACTCCGGTCTTTTGAAGCGGCAACGTATTTTAAAGGGAAAAGAGAGGAGCAAATGAAGAATTCTAGGTTTCGAGTCGACGCACTTCTGAATGCTTTCGCACCGATGTTTCCACAAGGTGTGCACATGCTGATATTCCTCATACTGACCGTCGTAATTCATCTAATACATGGTTTTGACCGGAGATCTGCTCTTCTTCCAATGCAGGTGAGTTTGTTTGTTTGCTTTTGCATTTAGTAATCTCATATAAAAAATAGTTCTTTCATTACTTGTTGGTTTTACTTACCCTTTTTTAGGCAATCAAGGTGTCGCTTTCGCAATTAATACAAAAGTGAATTTAAAACCCTTTGTAAGTGCTTAACTCTCTCTAAAAGAATAGTTTTTCCTAATTTTTCGCGAAACGTTTAAATTTTCAAGGAAATTGCAATGAAATAAAATTTGTTAGCTTTATTATATTTTTACAGAAAAGTTGATAACTCTGTTTTCAAGTATCCTGATCAATGTGTCTGTGTAATCAACGTAAAGCATTTTAAGACAATTTTGCAGATTTCGGATTACGTGTGTAAATATGTTCTCACCGAAATAATTATTTGTTCTCAGATTTAACTAGAACTATGTATCACCAAATAACACATAAAATACATTAATTTAAAAGTGAGATACAAAGGTAAAACAGCACAAATTGAGATTATTGAACTATTTTTTTAGAGTTTTCAATGCACAATTATTTAGTTCTAGAAATGGTCTTGTGAATATAGAGGAAACAGCAAATTTCAAAATATATCTCAAATTTTCAGTAATTAATTCCATATAAAAAATCGCTAGAAATATTTCATTATAGTACATGTAAATGTTTTCAACTACATGGTTGCGTCAGAGGGCTGAATGACCCGAAAAAATAAATGAATGGGTGGGATTACGAGACAGAATCAACGCTTGGGACAGTGTAATGTCGAGCTGCAAGATACATTAGGCAGTGATCTTAAGTTTCCCTCAAGCGTTTGGTGAGAAAAAGCGTTTAATCATCAGCACATACTCGCCTCGCCGTGAGCCGGGGACGCGTCAGCCGGACTTTACACTTTGCTGGAACTTGCTGCAAAGACTTTCCAGTTTTCCTGGTATACTTTGTGTAGGTACTACTTACTTTAATAACTTACCTCTACTTTTACTATCACAATATTTACTATTGTGCTAATTTACGTTACACTTTATAATCGGGAAGTTTTAAAAATGTTTTTTTAATGAAGAGAGATTCTCAACCGCAATATTTCCAGCAGTGGTTGACAACACACAGAAAGACATTAAAAGGATAATCAAAAAATCACTAATCAGCATTAAAAATACTTCAGTTTTACAAATTACATCAATAATTTGTAGGTATATTTGAATTTGAATTTACAGTCATTTTATTTTGGATATACGTATACAATCTTTCTTTCATTTGTGATTTTGCAATAAACGTAGAATGTCAATTTAACCTTATGTTTAAATATTTTTAAAGTTGCTTGGTGGATTTTTCAAAATTAATTATAAGATGTATTCTATAACGATGGCATGTGGCATGATGGAAGGAAACGTTTTGCAATAACCTCCACAAATGCTCTCGAATGTAGATCGTAAAATACTTGTTTAAGATTATTTTCTGGTGTAACTTCACACACAGGTGAGTGTAAATCAAATGTGAGTGTAAATCAAATGAAGCTAATATATAACGAGTTTTGTAGAGGTCAGGAGAATTTTAACTTTAAAAAATGCGGGTGTTTATAAACGCAATGTCTAGCAATCGTGAGCTTCCTGTGTCCTATCACAACAAAATTATTCGTTATAATTATTTGGTCCATTACATTTTAAAAGTAAGATGAGCATCAGGATTTCTTTGCCATATTTCCCTGTAGCAAACATATACAGATCATGGTAAATAACTTGGTATAAAACCTTTTCATTATATATGTAGAAGGATGTTGAAATGTGGGTTTACTGTGAATAATGTGAGTATCCAGAATGGGTAAATCCTCTTATTACATTAGACTTGGATACTTAATACTGAACTATCATGAAGAACTATAATTACACTGAACTAACATATTTTGTGTTCTTACGGTATACGTTCCCGCAATTCGGTAAAATAATGTCATTATGTATGAGTATGAGTAAACAGGTGCGTGTAATATTTCACTTCATTTTAGATACCTACATAACGCGCACATCCTTTTCTTCTAGGCATTAGGCGGTGCCTCAAGCCGCCATCCGTCTCTCTACGACCAGGCTGTACTTCGAGCAGCCGTCGCATTTCTGAGAGAAGGCAGAGAACTTCGTGTGACGTCATTCCTCGTAGAGCAACACGTTGAACATATGCTCGCCCTTCTTGACACGCACGCAGCGCTGATAAGAGCGTTGCATGCATCAACACCAGCAGTTCCTCCCCTGCTGCTACGGCGCTGCGCGACGCATTTCGCAGAAAGTTCACCTGTCCTTTTACTGCTCCCGCCAATATCACCATCGTCTCTGCCATCGTCAACATCAACACCCGAATCGTCATCGCCTTCACTAAACACATCGTCAACATCGTCATCATCTCCATCGTTATCTTCGCCAACACATTTAACATCGTCATCTTCATTGTCACCGGCGGCGTCATCATCGTCACATTTCCCGGGATCATCCCGTCCGCAGTCTCCACTGCGTCATCATTTGGAACCGATCTCTAGGAAGATATTCTCTTACTCGGAGACCGATAGGAAGTCCTGGGTTGGAGTGGAAGAACTGGCATCACTCAATCCCAACTGTATTGTACCGCGTACTCGCTTTTTAGTGATTTCTTCTCAGTATGAACGTTCATCTTTCTATTCGTATGTATCATTTCTTTACGCCTATAAGCAACAGTTGAAGGTATTCAAAGAACAATATGGCCGCGACATGAATTTTTCAAAAGCGTACATTCACGACCCTACGGAATCTGAAAATGTCAACAAATCCATAGAGCTTGAAGGTATGGGTGCCTTAATAAACTCTATTCTAGCTTTTCAAAAAAACAATAAACGTAGGAAAAGACAGTGCTTCTCACAAGTTATACCTTCTGCATACGTTCTTCGAACTTTGTGGCGCAAATTTCGCATACAAAATGCAGTATTCGTAGAAGTTGAAAATGTATTCACTTGTCAACTGACGACTTATGATCCCTTTGAGCACAAAATGCATTGTGTTACGCTTGCCGATCTACTGGTTTTCGAAACTCGAATAAGGAAGAGGTTTCAGAACTTGCGTGGACTGAGAATCAATGTCACTATCTTCAAGTCTCGCTTCGCTGACTGGAACGGAACTCATGTACTGAAGCGCGACGGATATTACTTATCGACACTCGCCCGAGTTATGAAGTTTACTCCTGCTATCCATGGTATTGTCAACCCTTCGGAGAAAGCTTGGTTCAGAGGAGAGTCTGGAAAGCGCTTGAGAGACGCTGCGAAAGACACTGAAGGGTTGTGCGGAAACGCCGTTTACCTCGGGCTATTGGAGAATACTTCGCTTGAAGTGGCCTCGCCTGTCTTTCATATAGATTATGCAAGAATCATCGTAGGCCAAGGGCCAGATGTGTCAGCATTCCGATCTTTTGTGAAATCTATTTTCATGCATTGGATTTTGTGTTTAGGAACTGTATTAGGGACTGGAATTGCATTGTTTTGCTCAAAACGCCTCGGATGTTCGGGGAGATCGACGGGAGTCTTTTGGTCATTAATTAGTGATATTTGCAAAGTATTGGGTTACTTCATAGGCGTGCCGAAAACAGGAACGAAATACGTTGCATATCCAACAGGTATTATCTTAGCCATATGTTTTGTATGCAGTATTGTGTTTGCCAGTGTATTTCGCGGAGCTCTGATACATTCCGCCACGCAAGTTGCTCGAAGCAGACAGGGTTACACTATAGAAGAATTAGACACAAATGGGTTTAAGTTATTCTATGTTTTCGAACCACTTCAATATTTTATTTCAGGCGCTGAGAACAAAGTTTTACAGAGACTTGGTAAGAAGGCTATTAATTTTAATGCTAGTACTCCTCGTATAGGTAGTCAAGAACTTTATTTTCAAATGTTTCGCTATGTGCTTCAAACTCAAAATACTGCAGCTCTAGTATCAAAAAACACGTTGGATTCTTTTGTAAAGGAGAATCCTGCAGAAGCTCAGCAGTTACAAATCATTCCCGACATTAGTGATGCGTTATTTCTCTTATACGTAATTCCTAAAGGGTCGCCATATCAACCTCGATTGTACAATATTGCGTCGTCTCTACACGAAGGTGGTTTACTAAATGTATGGGGAGGTGGCAGATTTCTAGTCACTCAGTCCTTCGGTATTAGCAATGCTAGTAAAAATGCAGATGACACTGTAGACGACTTGTATGTAGCAATAAAATTACTGCAATATGGATTAGGTTCTGCTTTTATTGTATTTATATTCGAAAAATTAAAAGAAAATGCTTTAAATAAATGTATTCGAAAAACAATAAAATATTAATGTCGTATATAAATCGTTTTGATATATTACTGACAACTCTGGTTGCTTCATAATACAGAAAAATGAACAGAAAAATGAACTACACTTTACTAAATGAAATTTTATTGAAATATTGTCAAAAGATAATATCTGAAGTTAATTCTCGCAGATAATGAATTAGAAACCCAATCGATGTCTGTAGAGCATCGCACAAAAATAAAGTATTTCTAAGAAAGACATTATTGTGGATCAATAGCTAAGGCGAAAATAAGAAAAAAAGGCAAAAACCTTCCCCAGATCCAGATGGATTACAGGACTATGTGTCAACGCTGGAGATATGAAGTTGTACTTAAATTTATAAATTCAGATGCAAAAGGTGTGTCTCAATGGTTCTTGGAAAAGAGGAGAAATATATCAAAATATTTATTAATATTTGAACAAAATGAGATTGCAGTTTCGAACACTAATTTTTTTACTTATGTGTTGTTATTATGTTTATGGATCCTACAATTTACAGTTTATAATTCAAATGGAAATTCAGAACCAATCGTTTCATTTTTATAACGAGCACCTCCATCGTGCCATGGCAGTTCTTTTCGAAGAAAAACTTACTAATACAATATCTGTGTTTCTTATCTGTGAATATCGAGGATCATATTTATACGAAGTTGAGAGTGTTCTTCAAAATGTAAATGTTCCTTTTGTCATTACTTCTTGCTTTTCAAGCTGTGAGACTGTCCTGCGAAATTATACAATTCATGAAGACGAAGGTGATGAAAAAACCGGATTCTTCATTGCTGCAGAAAATTATTCTTATTTTATGAATTTTACTAAAAATAACAACAGAAAAATCATGCGAAGTTGGTATTCAAGATCAAGTTATTTGCTGCTATTTCCGAAGAATCTGGAAACGGAGAAGAAAATGAGTTTATTTCAGGAGTTATGGAATAAATATGCAATTCATCGAATAATATATATTAGTCTTCAAAATCCGCAAGAAATCTTTACATACAACCCATTCATCCTCACTGGGAATAGTACAAGAGGAAAGTTACTTCTAATTAACTCGAAAACTTTACTACGGTTTCATAGAGACGTTTCTGCCCAATTTCATAACATGGAAGGTTATCCGGTTCGCGTTAATGGCATAATTTCCAAAGACAGTGACACTCTACGAACAGGAAGTAAAAATGTGGACGTGAATGTAGTGGAAATTCTTTCGAAAAGAATGAATTTTACGACAAAAGTGTTGAAAAATAATTCAGATTTTAATATGTCTCATTATGAAAGCACAGTGTTAAATCGTGAAGTGGAATTAGCTATGAATGCCTGGATTCTTGGTTATCGAGGACTCCGAACTGTCGAATACACTTCTCCTGTATTCAGATTCGGGTATTTTGTCGTGATTGTTCGCAAGGGATCACTTCGCGGTACGTGGCAAGCCCTACGTCAGGAAACTGATTTAACTGAACTAACGACACTGATTTCGTGTCTTCTTCTTCTTTGTGTATGTTGGCATTGCTTCAAAAAGATCGGCAGAGATCGTTATTTGCTTCAAAACATTGGAAATTTGTCTAAGAACGCCACTGAAATTTTACAAATTATTTCAAGTTGTCCAGTTAGAAAAATATACAAATTATCGGGGACATCTCTTCGCATCATAGCTTGTTCGTGCTTTCTGAGCAGCATTGTTTTCTCAGGGATTTTACAAGGATTTATGGTTGATGTAATGACAAACAGGCGGTATGGTAAATCCTTTCAGACTCTTGCTGAACTAAACGCAAGCTCTCATACTTTGTATACGTGGAACGATAAGTATATCGATTCTTTAATCTATAGTGAGGATCCTGTGCTCAAGAGCATGTCCTCTCGGATAAAAATGTTTCAGTATAAGCGTAGGCATTCGTTACTTAATTATATTTCAAACCATACTAACTCGGCTGCTCTTATCACACGATCAGATTTGAAAATTTACGAGGTCAGACATAATAAGAGGTTCCAGCGGCTTCAGGTATTACCTGAAGCAGTACGCATGATTCTGATAAGTTACCCGCAACCTTATAGTTCTCCTTATGTTCCGATGATAAATAATCTAACGGGAAATCTTTTCGAATTTGGTTTGATGGGAAAGTGGTATTGGGACACGTTTCCTCAATTCTTCCTGAATTACAGACGTGCGCCGAAAGAGAAGAAGCCATTTGTTTTGTCCGATTTAAACATGGCATTTTTCGTCCTTACCGGCGGTTACATCATGGGATTTGTATTTTTTGTGGTAGAAAATTCATGGGGAAAATTTAAAATTAACAAAATTATTAAAAAATCGTTCTTTACGTGAA
The DNA here is from genome assembly GCA_031308135.1 of Acheta domesticus. Lineage (NCBI taxonomy): Eukaryota > Metazoa > Arthropoda > Insecta > Orthoptera > Gryllidae > Acheta > Acheta domesticus. Next base: position 124,473,302 of record JAHLJT010009419.1, read on the forward strand.
ATGTTGTTTACAAAGACTATTAATGCATGAACAATATTATTTAATATATTTGTTATATTTCGATTTTGATTCCAAGATTTTCTTTCTATTTGTTTAATCCCTCTCAACTTTTGGATCTTTCTCGCCCAGCACTTGAAGCCAGGAATCACAAGGCGAAGATGTCATGGATGTGGAATCGATATATTACCTACAGTAAATGTGTAAGAACCGGAAAATAAATGTAATATTTTCATAACTTGGTGATAGATTCCTGTCTACTTACAGTATTTTTAATAAATGAGTAATTACAAGGTATGTGTGATGTTAATTTTGCAAAAGGTTTGTATAATGCTTGTGGAAATGTATTAAGGAATATTGCTTTTTCTTCCCTGTTGGTTGTACCACAAACCATTGAAATAATCTACAAATGTAACCAAAACGTTGGCAGTGATTGAATAAATAAAAATAGTTTCCAATGTGCAAAACATCTCCAAAAGTGATGTATTTTCCTGTTTCTCGATAGAAAAGTATTTTGCAATTGACACTTGCCACGAATCAGTACTACATCAATTATTATTTGTAGTGTGTATGATGTGTATGTATACGATTTATTAACGTGGCTATGGGATTAATTTCTGAGCATTATGAGAAGAACCTTATCAGGATTGAATAAAACATTAGGACTAAATCGTTTAACTCTTATGTGGAAATATTAATCATTGTAACGTTTATTAAGAAATGGACGTTGTTACACATGGAACACACCTGAAGAGCAAAGCGAACTGTACCTTATTACACATTTGTGTAACCAGATGGTGCATAAGACTAAATATCACTGTTACACAAGCTTGTGAGTATTTTCAGCACAAAGTTTTCTGCACCAATTTGCAATGTTGCGGCAGGGTTAATATATTAAGAATGTAAGAAATAGACATGTAATACCTGTAAGAATAAAGTGTTGCGCAATCATATCTTCTTTGTAAGGTTTCAAAATAATTACCATTTCGTTTTAGTGAAGTGTAATGTAAAACCTCATATATTAGGAATCTGAATTTATTCATTTGTGAATTACTGACATTCAATATTGTTTGCATGTAGACGCGTAAAAATAAAATGTGTATTCTTTTTTAGCGTTTCATTAATTTCTGCATTGCGACTCTAAAGCATCAACCCGTTTTTTCGTGAAGTGTGTCATAAAAATGAGTAAATAAATGGACAAATACCTATTTTTCACAGTTATTTTCCTTCGAATTCCCAGCGCGAGTCCGGAGGGCGCCGACGGTAATAAATCCACCCCACCATTAGTCCGCGTCCCACGTCGCGGCGCGTCGCGTCGGGGCGCGCGGCGAGGCGCTGCGACAGGCGCGGAGGAGGCGGTGGAGGCGTCTGTGCCGACGGACGACAGTGGTGACTGTTGGCGAAGCGGCAGGAAGCGGCCATGACATTGGTGGGCGGCTGCAAATGCGCAGGTAGCGGAGACGGCGGTAGACGGCGGACGATGGGGGACGGCGGGAGGATGACAGGGCGACGGCGGGGGGACGGCGGTGGGACGGAGGGGGGACGGCGGGGGACGGCGGGGGACGGCGGGGGCACGGCTAGGGACAGCGGTGGGACGGCTGGGGGACGGCGCGGGACGGCAGGGAGACGGCGGGGGGACGGAGGCGATGACGGCGGCCAGTATGATGACGGGGTGGACGGCGAGGGCGGCATTGGGGACGGGGGTGAATATGGCGACGGGGGCAATGTGGGCGGGCGCAATATCTGCAGGGGCGTCGGTGTAGGCGCGTGAGGCGGGGGAGGTTGAGGCGCAGCAGGTAAGGCGAAGATAATGGGGTGAACTGGGTGGCGAGGGCAATGGTGACGGGGGGGATGGCGGTGAGAATGGCGACGGGAACGGGGGCGGAGATGAGGAGGGCGGTTGCGGTGGTGTAGTCAGGGGAGGTACGGGCAGTGGTGAGGTAGGAGCGTCGGGGGCGGGGGTGGTTGTGTGGGGAAGGCAAGGTCGGCGGAGACGGTGGGGACGCCAGAGGGGGAGCGACTGGGAGGTCGTTTGTCGCGGGGCCGCGGCAGTTGCGAACTTTGTGACACGCGCGCGGCGGAGTGCCCCGGTGCGCCGCGCCTCCAGCTGCCGGGGCGCCCTCGGTGTTCCTACACCGCCCCTCACGCCCCACCCTTCCTCGTGCCACAGCGACGCACCTTCTCTCGCTGTCTCCCGCGTCGCCGCTTAAGCGATTCGTTCTCTTTCCCTCAGAAGCGAAAATTGAAAACATTCCCTCTGGGCCTCCCGTTCCCAATTGCCTCTCATTCCCTCTGTTTTTCGCCTTTTCTCGTATCTTCAGGTTCCCCTTGATTCCTTCCAGTCTTTCTTATATTCTTCCGCTTACTTCAATTTCCTGTAGTGCCTTTCCCAAACAAAACTTTCTTCTCTTCTTATCTTTCTTACTTTCTTCATCAATTCACTGCATTTTTCACTGCTTTCTTTTATCCTTTTATACCCTCTTTCTTCCTTTAGTTTCCCTATGAATTTACTATAAATAACTCATGTTCTCTCTTGCAGCCTTCGATTTTAATCTGCCTTCTTCACTATTATTTTTCGTCAGCATTCTCTTGTGTTTCTTCCTGTATCCATTTCTTCCTCAGTGTCTTACTATTCCTTCATTCTTGCGCTCTATATTTCTTGCGTTTCTACCTATCTCATCATAAAGTCTCCATGATTCCAATCTCATCTGGTTTTGGGTTGGCTCTAAGGGTACTACGTTACACTTTCAATTTTAGCTGCAGTTTAACAGAGTGTAACTGCTTAGAAATCTCTGTCGATTACTACCTGTACCCGTACATATTTGAAATAATTCATACCTGTTTGATTTCAGTAATTCAGAGTTGATTTTGGAACTTTTTAAAGAAATATTAGTTAATTTCCTATTCAGTATGCAAAATTACTGTTGTTGTTTTTTTGAAGGTACATATTCAGTTTGATTTGTCACTTGCACAATCGCAATAGTGCAAGGAACAATCATTTCTCTCACGAAATATAATAAAAGGTTTTCTAAATTTGTAAAAAAAATTATTCTGTTACGAAGTAAATAGCCAGCCAAGAACCAAAATCTTACTTTCGAGATAATCGAAGCGTTGTGTTTAAAACAACATTGTGAGGTATTCCTTACCCTATCTTGGGGTATATTTTTAACAATTTCTAAATATTCTATCGCTTGTGTCATTCTACATTGCATTAGATTTGGCAAATAGAATATTTGTTGTGTAGAAACACAATTTTTCCTTCTTGACGCTTGACCCATTATTTACTTAAATGTTCATTTAATTCGTGTCCACTCTTCAGGGTTATCAAAACAGTAGATTAGTTAGCCGTCATGGCGCGGAAAATTTTGTAGACTGTCACGTGACATTACCCTGCAAACCATACTATCCGCACAACGTGACGTCTCGATAATGTTTTAAAAAAATACTAATTTCACGCATAGCAGTACATAGTAGTTCTCCAATTTTTATGTGATTTAGAATAGTATATTCTTCAACGAGCGTAGAATGATAGCTATTATTCACGAGTTGATGTTTACGACACGAGCGACGTAGGAGCGAGTGTCGGAATTTCAACGAGTGAATAATAGCCATTCTACGCGAGTAGAAGACTATACTTTCTCTACGACTTTAAAATTGATATTTCAAAAATATCCAATGGGCGCCTTAACCTCAATACCAACTCACATACTGTGTCGTGGCTCACCTGTCTAACGACAGTTGCGACCAGCCGCGGCAGAGCAGGCAGCGCCTCTGTAGGCGACTGCGAGAACCTTCTGTCGTGGTGTAATGAACTAAGACGAATGTGATTGGTCGACAGCCGTGTGAGAATAATATTCTCGCACGGCTTGTGGAATCGGCATCATTACTGCATCCGATAACGTGCAGAAATGTATACATTCTGGAGCAGTCGTAGAGAAAACAAATTCTAAAGCTAATTAGTAATTCATTTCTTATAGAAAATTAATTGATTAATTAGGGAGTCCGGCTGCGTCCACTGCTAATGTCGTTATTCCCGTAAGTGTAATATGTTTTATCGCAGGAGGTGGCGGTGATCTTCCTCCGCTGGCTAGCGCGATCCGGCGTCGACCTACGTCGGCTTACGGGATTTTCAAGAACCAGGTATCTCCCACGAGCGCAGGATTGCCCCAGCAGGGACAAGCTCTACGCTCTCGACAAGTGTGGTGGTGTAGTACATATGTGAGTGTAAGTAAGGGATGAGGAAAGGAGAAAGAAGAGGAGTGTAAGATCGCGCAAGGCGCACGGTCCGTGGCAGGTTTGTTGGACATTGCTCCGGTATTCGCCTAATGTTGATCGAAGAAACCACGGAAAACTATCGGTCATAGTAGCCTTAAGCTAGAATTCTTCTCCCGACACCGGCTGAATTCGATCCAGCTGACAAGCTTGTGTCCAAAATCCTGCCGCAGTTGGAACTCGATCCCTAGAGCTTTCCGCTCAGAGGCATTGCAGTGACATCAGTTGATGTCTTGAGCCACAATTGCGTGAGTAAGAGTGAGAAAATTAATGTTACGAAATAAAATAAAAGTTCGTCAATCAAGAACTACTATTTACTAATTGAATGTGGCGTCGCCGACGCTGTAAACTGTTTTAAAAGTATATTCATGTGTTGAAAATTTCTTTCGTATTTCATTTCTTTTTTGCGTAGCTCTGTTCAAATATGATCTTAGAGTATTCATTGGACTTACCAATGAATCGTACGATCTTTTAATGTTATACTTCAGTTCAAAAATTCCCAACGCTCAATGGCCTTGTATATTAAATCAAAACGGGAAATGAACTGGTCATATTGCAATTTCAAAATCATAATCGCTGAATGTTGCAAAGCAAGTTGCATATTCTACTTCACAGTTCACTACAACTAAAATACTTCAGAATTTTCAACACATTCTGCCAGACAATATTCATTTAGTTTTTTCTCGTTTGTCAAAAATCAATTTTTCTATCCTTATGGAAGAAAATTATGGTGTCGCGGACTGAAAGTAACCTCGGAATAATGGGGTTTAATCAACGCCACCTGTTGGATCTATGTAGGTGGCGTTGGTGTAATTCCCATCATACAAAGATCGTAGATCTAAAACACGAAAAAATATGTTTTTGACAATTTCTTGGAATCTTATGGCCGGATCGAAAAACAAATTATCCGTTACCTAACAGGGGACCGAGAGGCGTTCAATGACACCTCTTATGTCTCGATTGGTACACGGGAAGTTGTCTAGCCGTGGGGCACGGAAATCTCCACCCACGCACGGTATAGGAGTTTACTGAAATACTGTAAAGGGATTTTATGGAACCATAAATATGATTTTGTCATTACGTATGCAAAACAACAATGAATAAAAAATTTGGTTTAGAAACACCAAAACACAACATTACTTTTCCCGTATATGTTTGAAGAGGTTCAAAATATAGTTTCTATTTAGGATGAAGAATATAACAAATAATTTAATATTTTCTGATGATTGGTATATATCTTCTTAATCTTTAAAAATATATATTCACTATTCAATGTAAAATATTTTAAATTAAATGATCATTTCTTTATCACCACTATATAACTAAATAGATAATTTGTCGCATACCGATAATATCACAAAAATGTGATCAAAAAGTTATTAGTGTGTAGAAATTATAATGGAATTAATTTCAAACAAATTTACCAGCTTTTTAAACGCATGAAATATAAAAGGACATTGGAGATGTTCTTCTTTCACACAATACCCATCTTAGTCGGTATCTTCTCATTTTTACTGCACCTTCATGATTTTATTTAGTTTTTTCCATGCTCTCTTGAAAGAAAAAAAGAAATCCAACTTCTCAGAGCTTCCATTCCGCCTCATCTCACAAAGTCTACCTACATCCAGGGCATTGCCCGTTCCATCAGCCCAAGTGCTTCACATTTCCTTCAGAGCTCTCAGCTCAGCATCCACAATGTGCAAACCCACGTCATGCTGTGTCCCCATTCCTGGTAGGTTTGGCTGTTGCCTTCTTTAAGATAGATTTATTTAAACTGCAATTGGGCATAACCCGGTGGCAGCTAATTACAAAAATATAAATATGCACAGCCTTTCAGTAATATAGAACACTAATACCACTAATAATAATAATAATAAAAACAACAATAAGAATAAGGTAATATAACACTAATAATAATAATAATAAAAACAACAATAAGAATAAGGTAATATAACTAGCACATTATATACTAATTGTAGTAATAATAATGGTAAAATAATGATAATAATATAAAAACTGACTGATTCATAAAACATTAAATTACATTAAGAGAGAAAACACACACACACACACACACACACACACACACACACTGCACTAGTATCTCGCTGCACCTCACTGCACTTCACTTCTAACGGTTACTTGCCTAAGGTTGAGATTATGTTTCTTCTGTTTAAAATTTTCTTCTTCTTTTGAAATTTTTGTCATCTATCAACAATTCAATTTTATTCCGCCTTCGCAAGGTTTATTGGTAGAGCTAATAGATTTAAACGTTACAAAATAATTCAGAATAACTTTACAAAATAATTCAGAATCAGATAATGTTTAATGATATATATGCTTCATCAGATTCAGAAAATGTTGCTTAATGATAGGCTTAATATAAGAAATATTCAAAAAATTATGCTTAATGATAGACCGTTTATCTGTTTCAAAAGGAAATTTCTTTATTAAATTAAAATTGACAACATATTTCGCGCACCATTCCTGGAAATATGTAGCTACTGATTTATAAAAATCTCTCAGATGACGTGTAATACTGACCTACTTTTGTACATTTTCTGACGTATGTCAAGACCATGGAAAATCAAATATTGGTAGTTAACACTATAATTTTAAGATTTGAAAATAAATGAGAAACAAAAAATACAAATACAGAAATAGATATTTTCTTGTTGATTTCATTGGTATATTTTTAACAGATAGACATATTAGAGCACCTAAGTTAGCGCATCATTAAACTTGAACTTACAAGCTTTCTATATTAGATGCTAGCTTACAAGACATGCCACAAGAATGCAGTGAACTGACCGTTGTTGGTTGCAAAAATACCACTCTCTTAGAGGATTGGTTGCTTAATAGGGGACTTCGGACCACTTTGGATAACAATGGCTTTGGACCACTTTTGATAGCTTTTGGTGTTTTACCATTTTTAATGTGCAGTAAGAAGTTATATTTCATTAATTAGGATTTCTTACAGCACCTCATATTCCGAATGCCTGAGCGCACATTGTGTTCATAACAGCTTGACAACCTCAATGCAAAGCGTTTAATATCGAAATATATCCGACAGAGTAAACCTGACCACAGTGCCGCCACAGGTTTCTCTGTTCGCTTCGAGCCGTCGCGGAGTTCACATCGCGCTCAGCTCTGTTCCGAACAGTGAAGTGTCTGCCGCTAAGGCTTGTTCATATTAACCGAAGTGCAAGTGTGTAACTTGCTTCTAGTATCTGGAGTGGCAAATATTAGTGCTACTAATTGCAGCAATAAATACATCAACCATTGCATGTGAACCAGCATCCAGCTGCCCTGGCCTAGGGCAAAGCATAGCCGGGGCCATGGCCACTCTGTATAACACAGACGGCGCCATGGACACCACATTCATATGGACACCACCATCCCACGATGAACATCACATCGGTGCTACTCAACAAGGCAACACTATTCTTCAATATGTTAATCTGAACTAACATCCGCCGCACGAGGGAGTACAGGAAACTGCAATTCCAGAAATTCAGGAACTAATGACTAGCGGCGCTACTAAGGTCAGTTCTCAACAAACTGCCAGCAATGCAGCCCAAGGCGTAGCTAATAAAGTGAATGAAAACAAAGAAATCACAGACAGTGCATCAAATAGCGGTAAGAGATCATTCAATGTCTCTGATGAAAATGAACATCCCCCTAAAAACCAGTCAACAGTGCTAACAGTGTTTATGCTGTGCCAATTAGTAATAGATATGCCCCCTTAGTAAAGCAAAACGACCCTGATCCCAGGTTTAATAGTCTAAACATCACCCCAATCCAAGACGAAAATGTTAAGATTCCACCAATTTATGTGAATAACATAACAAACTTATCAGAGTTTAATAGAGAAATCAAAAACAATATTTCAAATCAATTCACTTCGAATGTAATACACAACAGAATAAAGCTAATGTTTAAAACAGTACCTGACTTCAGAAAAACAATTAAATATCTGTTAAATACTAAAAGAAGTTTTCACACTTATAAAGACCCCGCTAATAAAAAGTTCTCCATAGTATTTAAAAATGTTCATCATTCATTATCACTGCAGGAAATCTACGAGGATGTCAAAGAAAAGTGCCCTTCGCTAATCAGTGTCACAAGACTGCACAAAGATAACATTCCTATACCAGAGGTAGCGGGCGAGTTTAACGGCCAGCAAAGCATAGACATTGTATTACAAATAACGGAAATTTGCAACTTAAAGGTGAAAGCTGAAAAAGGACGCAGAATCAATGGTCCAGTACAATGCTTAAAATGTTTAGACTTTGGTCATACCCGAAAAAATTGTAATCATACATTAGCCTGTATCTACTGCTCACAAAACCACTATTCGGTAAATTGTCCAAATAAAATGCTCACCCCTTTTTTAAAGAACTGCAATGGGCCGCATCGTGCAGGCGTTCGATCTGACGATTGCTCGTTCTACAAAAAGCTAACTCAACCCCACCCCCCTAAAGGAACTCATAGTGAAGACCTACGCTCAGTAAAAAGCGCTTCTCAAAGTGTTCATGTAGCACCTCTACCTAAAAATTCACAGCCAATCAACCCCAGAACCAGACCCAACAACAACACTTCATTTCGCTTACTCCATCAAAATTTCCCAAACCTCCCACCCACAAACAGCATTCCTAACTTTACTTTCGCTCCAACAACTGCCTCTTATACGAATCCACTTCATCTACATAACCAACAAACACCCAACAACATAAACGCCAGCAATAATAATAATTATTATAATAACAATAATAATAATTCATTCATACACTCCCTAATAAAGTTCATCACAACTCATATCGTAAATATAACCAACTCAGTCATCCCAGCAATCATCAGCAATATACAAACCTCATTGTCATCATACTTTAATAATAATCATAGCTCTACAGCACCATAACAAACTAAATATACTAAATTGGAAATCCAAAGGCTTAAACAATAAGAAAGCAGAATTATCATACTTCCTAAAAGCCAAAGAGATTAAATTAGCATGTTTCACCGAAACACATTTAAAACCAAATGAAAAATTCAAAATTCCTGGATATAATAATCATAGATCAGACAGAATAAACTCAAATGGATGCGGTGTTTTAATTCTAATCGAAAAATCTATGCCTTATATCCTAAGTAATTTACCCCATACCCCTGGAATAGAAACAGTAGCCGTCAAATTTCCACTAGACAACAGAATAATAACTCTCATAACAGCTTACAAACCTCCTAAAATCAAAATTCATAGTGCCAATTTTGGATTACTATTCCAACAAAACACCCTCACAATACTTGTCGGAGTTCTCAATTCCAAGGTCGTTCACTGGGGCTGTAGAACTTCCAATACCGCTGGGTTACAATTGTATAAAATTATATCAGATTTAAAACTACATCTAATCCCTCCCCCTGAACCAACATACCACCCCCATGACCAAAACAAATTCCCGGATATTCTGGATATTGTAATAACTAACACACAAATCAAATTCTATAGTTCTCCCATATTTGAATTGGATTCTGATCATCTTCCTGTTATCATTTCAACTCAGCAACTTTCCCCCTCACATAACCCCACCCACACATTAAACACGCGAATTAATTGGAAAACATTTAAAAAAATAATCATTAATAAAACGCCACAATTTAAAACGTTAAATACCCCACTGGAAATCGAACAATCAATTACACAATTAAATAACCTAATTATCAACACAGTCAAATCCCTGCAAGACAATAAGCCTCCATACGTCACAAAAACACCCAACATAAAACTACCCAAGGCCATACTAAACTTAATTAAAATTAAAAGAAAGAAAACCAGAAGATTATGGAATATAACAAAATCGACTCAAGTGAAAAAAATTGAACTTACTCACTACAATAACGAAAAGAGCAATAATAGATTTTAACCACTCAACGTATAATAAACTAATTCAATCACTGAGTACAAGAAACAATTCGCTTTGGCATTTCACCAAAAATGTTCTAAAAAGAAAACAACTATACCACCGCTAAACACACCTACATGCACAAAATATGCACCAGCAGAGAAAGCAGAAGCTCTGGCAGATCACTTCGAGCAATCATTCACCCCTAATAGTACTCCCACACATTCCGATCACATGGATATAACACAATCAGTATCTGCACCCAATTATAACATCCCACATAGAATAAAATATAGTTCCCCAAATGAAATCCAAACCTTTATTAAAAATCTCCCTCTTAAAAAAGCACCTGGCCATAATAAAATTAGTAATGTTATATTAAAAAACTTGCCTAACCCCGCAATAGCCTACATTAACAATATTTACAATTCAATTCTGAGAATCGGGTACTTTCCAATTATATGGAAAAATTCCGAAATAATCCCCGTACACAATACTCATAAAAACCATAACAATACCGAAAGCTACAGGCCAATCAGTCTCCTCCCATCCCTATCCAAAATTTTAGAAGAAATAATACTAAAAAGATTTAACAGCCATCTAAACATAACCCAGGCCATACCAAAACATCAATTTGGCTTCATCAATAAATTATCCACATCACACCAGCTACTTAGAATACCCGAACACATCCATACAGCCTTCCAGAACAAACAACACACAGTAGCCACCTTCCTGGATATCTCACAGACTTTTGACAGAGTTTGGCACCCAGGCTTAATATATAAACTGCAATTTATAGGAACTCCAAATTATCTACTACAAATCATCAAAAGTTTCACAACAGACAGAACATTTAGAGTAACTGCCGAAAAGTATGTTTCCAACCCCCGCAGAATAAAAGTAGGACTTCCCCAAGGTTCCCTCCTTTCACCCACCCTTTTCAACCTATACACATCTGATATACCTACCTCTCCCTACACACATATTGCACAATTTTCCGACGATACTGCCATCTTCATGTCTCACCATCCAGTAAGTCACATTTGCAATAAAATTCAAATGCATCTAAAAAACATAGAAGATTGGTCTCTAAAATGGAAAATCAAGCTTAATCCGTTAAAATCAACAGCCAAAATATTCTCTCTGAGAATATTCGCCACACCCACTCCACTCCAAATTAAAAACATCCCAATTCCCTGGACCCCTTACAACCAAATTGTTAAATACTTAGGACTAAACTTCGATACAAGATTAACCTGGAAATCTCTCATAGCAACGAAAATTCAACAAACCAAAATCAAATTAATTCAACTAAATCCACAATTAAATCACAAAAGCAGTCTCTCCTTAAACAATGCCATCGCCCTGTATAAGACAATAATCAGACCTCTAATGCTATATGCTTGCCCCATCTGGACGAATGCTTCACAAACAAACATCAATAAAATCAAAGTAATGCAAAACAAATTCTTAAGATTAGCCACTCAAGCCTCATGGTTCATGTCAAATGATCAACTTCACAGGGAATTACATTTACCAACCAGCTATCATCATATTGCTCATCTCTCCAACAATTTCTACTCAAATATATCTTCAATAAATCAAATAGCCCACTACAACCTAGCCACACTTAACGAATTCCGACCCGAATCCGCAATAAACATCCTCTACACACCTTCCTCAATATATTTTCAGATGTAAACTGAGCGTAGGTGCTCAATGAGTATCCTTAGCCAATTTTGTAGTTAGATTAGAAATAGTTTTTAGGTTAGGTTAAATGTAAGCCAGAAGAATTACATGTGAAAAAGTAATATTACTGAACCATGTATTTTCATTCAAGTAATAAAATAAAATTTAAGAAAACAGGTTTCTCTACAACTCTATTTCTCACTGTCTCTTAGTCGTCACTCTTTCACTGTCACATTCCCTCTTCCCCCCTCTCTGTCTCTCTCCTTCTCTTTCTCCACTATCCACTATATCTCTAACCTTTCCAATTGTAACAAATATACAATTACACAGATAAATCGAAAAATACAATCAAATCATACAACCATTGATTATTCATGTTCTCGGGCGCGTCAACTGGTATTGTAATCAGTACCGCACGTGTAATGCAAGTATCATTACTGGAAGTGACGGTGTGTTTCCTAGCTGATGGTGAGAACCGGCGGCGCCCTACCCGTCAGTTTACGGGGCTTTCCTCATCCTGGTATCTCCTACCAGCGAGTAACCGTTCCAGCCGGGACAAGCTCTAAGCTTTCGTTTGGTCTCCCAACATGTGTGGTAGTGAAGTGCATGTGAGTGTAAGTGTTTGCAAATAAGGGGGTGATGAAAGGACGAGGAAGAGGAAGGAAAGATCGCGTATGATCCATGGCCTGTTTCCTAGGGTACTGTTCCCACCTTCACCCAGTGGTTATCGGAGGCAGCGACTGTATTAGTCTTAACTAGTGTTAAAATCCTGCCACCGTGGGGACTCAAATCCTAGGCCCTCCCCATCAGAGACACTGAAATGACATTACTCGACTGCCTGAGCCACCTCCGCCAGCGAAAGCACATAAACAGACGGATTTTCCCGAATAACGTGTGGTACAATAGATCCGAGTGGCTGGCGCGGCTGCAAGAACGTACTGATCGTAGAGTTCAGCGTGGAGACCAACAGGGAACGTAACGACATGTTCCTTTTAATTCTTTTGTAATATCGACCCTTTGGAATGACAAGGTTCCATTTAATATTTCAGTCGTTTCGAGTAAATTGTCAAACTTTCGGTAGGTGATTATTCAGTCATCTTCTCTCCGACAGTGGTGATTTTATTGTACCTATTTGTCCACAAATTGCAGCAATAATGTTTTATGGTTTACTAAATCATTGCCGTGTGTTTACGGACTTCAAACAAAACACGTAACCATATTTTTAAAACTCTTGCGGGCCTTTCTGCTTCTTTATGTCGTCGGGCCTTTTGAATACTTTATGGCCTGCTCTTATGACAACATAACATATACAACATTTTGATGAATACGAATTATTAATGTCCAGATGCAATCAAATTCAATAAATAAATGACATAATGCTCAAATAAGTAAAATAACTCGTTGAAAACCATATTGATATGAAAATTGCTTTTTTGGAATGTTCCCTTAAATATAAAATAGCCACCAGTCACTGATATTTCCCTATCACTTATCACCTTTTGTTTAGAGACATAATATGTGCTTCTTGAGTAGCAGTACTACTCGTAGTAATAGAGGCAAATAAACTAAAAGTACCGTTTCATCAGCGCAATTCACACTGTAATTTTACAGATAACTCTCAAAAACAATATAATCATTTTTATATATTTTTCGAGATTTTACTGGAAACCACCGTCCGTAGCATTGTTACCTTGTGCAATAATTCGTCACAATATTCTTTCATTTTATACGAACAAATCAGTCGTTAGATATATACATAGTATGCTGTTTTGTTTATCTGACGTCATATTGATAAATGATTACAATGCGTCTTTTGACTTTAGACGCAAGAAAAAATATAAAATGTTGCGAATTTTTATTTAATTCAACTACGAACTAGTAAATCATAATGTCTTGTATGCACCACGCGCGTTACTAGATGTTTTTGCCTCGTGGACTACATCCAAACCCGATGGCCTTTGGCCCGATTACCAGTAGCAGAAATAAGATAACTTCATCATTCTAACAACTCATTTTTTAAAAAAGATTGTCAGTTGGAAACTACAAAGTGTCATTCCAAAATATCGATTTGTAGAATTATATAAACATATATTACTAATATGAATAAGTAATAAAAATGTAAAATAATTTAGTAATTAAAATGAATTGACACGTTACGCTCCTCAAATTCTGTGTTACCACCAGATATTTTCAAATGTGCCGCTAGCAACTTCGGTGGTAATAACAAGAACATTGCCGCCACTCTAACACCGCATTTTATAAAATTGTGTAAATGTATATTCTTTAAACCATGACAGCAACATTGAGAGGTGTTACCTGCACAAGTAAAGGTAGTCAAAATACATCGTTCTCACTTTGAGCCGGAGTGCGTGTGTCCTGCTCCCCTCACAAATGGCTGTCCGGTGGCCGGTCTCCCCCCTCCCCTTGCTCCCCCCATCCCCGCACTCCATCCCACACACAGCTGCGCCCCGAGCCCTCTGCGAGTGACGCCTGCGGGGTCGTTAGATGTAACGAACACGACATTTCCCTGGTCGCGGTTGCTTTTTCAATAACGGATTTCGTCTTTTTTTTCGGATGGGACGTTTCGCGTCAGGCTGCTATTTTATGATACACGCTTTGTTGGAAAATGCGATACGGCATCCGTCCTTTGCTTGTACGCGATAGCTTTGCAGCAGTTGTGTGATGTTATTTTAATTGACGCGTAGTTTTTAATTCCCTTCTGTTAGTCGACTTTGCTACGCTTGGATGTAGGTGTAATGTACTTTATAATGCAATTTCGGAACATGAAAATAAAGATCAATATGAATACCATTAGCAAATAGGTTTATACTACATTTATACTGGACCGGAGTAAATTGCTGCCCGCTATCCGCGAGACACTGCGTGGTGGTTATCTAAGCAACTTTGTCTAGAACGCAGTCTTCCCAACAACTTTGTTTTCCCAAACAGCCAATTATATCGATTATCTACGGATAGTTGTGAATACCTCGTCAGAATATAAGAGAAAACTAAGAAAAGAAGAAGAAAATTGCAATCTTCTTACTAATGCATTAATAAGCGTTAATAGAACCAGCCGTTGTAGCACATCTGAAAAGAAAAACTCAATGCCTATATGACATGTAGATGTATGACTCTTTGAAGATAGAAACGACAACAATTAAGCCAAAATAAACCTGTTCTTGGAATAGTTATTAGGAGTCAAAATTCAATGAAATATCACAAATTTTTGGAGCAAATTTCTTTTCGGAGAAATTGATGTATTTTTGCGATAAATACAAAATTCTCGCAAAATACATTTAATATTTTAAAAAAATATTAACTTGCTTCTATCCGTAGAATAAGAGAGGTAATATAAAATAAGTTTTCGATTCAGTCATATTAAATTCTTAGAAAACACATTCATTTTAGAGTGATAGATATAAGACGATTAAAACATAAAACACATTCTTATTGGCACATTGTGAATCACATTAGTAAAGTAAAAATAGTATTTCTAGTCAGTATTGCATTGTAATAATGGCAATCAACACTTACTTGCTCTTATCACTTCTTACTTGCTAATTCGCTAGAGATATTTTTATGACATTTCATCTTCATCTAGCACTCTAGAATTCCAATAGTTGTATGAATAATGTAATTTTCTTGAACTTTCATGTTAAATGATTTATCTAACAAATTGTTAATGAGAAAAATGTCCCTTTCAACTGGCTCTGAAGTCTTAACTATATTCTTATTGTCGTTCCATTTATAAAACAGGATATCGTTATTCTTCGATCACTTCGAAAACTTTCTGGTACTACCTTGCATGCAGTCAAGAGTAGTTCCTCCTTCTACAGATCCCACAAATTCTGGAATTGCTTCACCAATCCTATTAACAATCATAACATTTTCAGTTTTCAATTTTTTCTTTATTAACTTTTCCGGTTTTCTTATGTCCCTTCTTGCATTTGTAGCCTCTACTTATTCTTTTTCTGTAGATTTTCTGTGTACCTGTCATTCTTTTTGGTCTTTCGTTTGACCTGGATTTTCGTTTTTTCTTCCACATTCTCTTTTGTATTTCTTTTTAATAAAAAGAGAATCGGATGCTCTATTACTTTCTTGTGTGATAATTGCTGTGATCAGCACAAAGTGAGCTTCCAGGTAATCGATTGTATTTGTACATTATTAATTGTACAGAACAGTACAACTATGAAATTAATTAAAAAACACAATTTTAAAATGTATAATTTTCGAATTATTATTAATTACGTATATTTTGTAGGCCTATGCTCATATTGCAGTACATTCAATTATTAATTTATCACATACCCTGAATGGTAGCAGAGTGATATCAATTTTATTATTATTATTATTATTATTATTATTATTATTATTATATTATGTTTATACATTGCTGGTTTACAGGAAGACCTAATTCTCACGTAACAACGGGTTTTTCGCCAACTGTGTCATTTGCTATTTATTTAAGAATCTGCATTTAGAAAATTCCGGACAATGCGTCAAATATTTAAGATAACAGACGTCTGCGTTAATTTTAAAAGCCTTGGAGGGATTTTAAGATTTTCTTTGACGCGTTTTTCTATAAAGCTATTACTGGTGTTAATTATTGGGAGAATGAATACTTGTTCCTGTTTCCATTGATCTTTGATTTGATGTGCCAGATCGCTGTACATCCTTATTTTTTTCCGAGAATGCTTTTTGATTGTTCCTGTAGGAAGGGACTACAACATCAATGAGAAAAGTAGTTTTTGGCATCTTCAGTGTTATCACAATATCTGGGCTGTTATGTTCTAGAGTCTTGTGCGTCAAAATTGTGCGATCGAAATAAATTCTGATCTGTTTATTTTCCAACACAAGTTCACATTTGTATGTGTAGGTAGTTAGGGGGCATGATGGGCACTAAATTTATGGTTGGGTGCAACTTGTTGGTGTATAATGGAAGTGATCTGGTTATAGCACATTGTATAATATGTCTGTGCGAAAGTTACATATCGTGAAATGATGTGATCTTTATGTTTCGTTCACACGTTATATCTGAGACATTTATCAGATTGAACCTTGGGATCTTTTTGAACTTGTGTTCTATATTTTCTGGTGGAAAAACCTTAATGTTGAATGACTAGCAAGACACCCTTAGTTCAGCATATGAATCTATCTCTACCTGCCAACCATTTTACACAGACCGAGAAGTCTGTGCACGGATCGTAAAGGGTGTGAAAGATTTTATGTGAATGTGTGAAGAAATGTATGTGTATTCATGTGATTTTGTTGTTTTTTTACCACTGGTCTTCCTTTTGTTTTTCTGTTTGAAAGATTGTTTCTTAAAAAGTGTCCTGATACAGATCTAGAGGGGTAATATTTTTATTATTACTAGATTAGGGGTAGATTATTAATATTCTTATTATTGCTAATGATTTTTATATGTTTATAACAAGAATTAACTTAATTGATTACTATTTTTCTTCCAGTTATTGCCTAACGCGATAAAATTTCGTAAACTCATGATATACAACTCTTTTATCTGTAATTTTTGCAAAATTAACGGTATATTTCTTTCAACTTAGATGACTTCACCTACGTCATATAGAATCACGATATCTTCCATTCCGTGTAAAGTGATATTTCACAAGCTTGCTGCTTCTGTGCATGCGAATTTGCTTCTGCAGTTCCCTTTCCACCAACAGTCTTTTCCCCCTGTTTGGCTGCACAGGGCCTTCACTCGTTCACGTGAAAGACGATACCACGTCGCGAGAAGCTCCCGAGGGTACAACCGCGTTCGCGCACCCGCCACTGGGCTCCTCTCGCCTCGCTCCAATCCCCCCGTCCTGTTCCCCAGCGCCCACCTCCACGTCAAGGACAATCTGCGACGTTCTTCTGACCTCCCGTCATTCAGCTCGACGTATCACGGCTTCGAACTATTCATATACCGGTTGCAAGCTGCTCGCATTACCCTCTCGACGTCCAACTCCTCTCCCCAGCCTTTCGCTGCCCCTCCACAACCATCCCCGCTACAAGCTCCCCGCTGGAAATTCTCCGCTACAAGTTCTCGCTACAAGCACTCCTCTACCAGTTGCCCGTTTCACGCCCTCTCACAAGTTGCTCGCTACAAGCTCCCCGCTGCAAAAACTCCACTACAAGCTCCTCATTGCAATCTTCACGCTAGAAGGTCCCTCTACACTCACCCACCTACAATCACTCTGCTTCAATCTACATCTACAGTTCTTTGCTACAAGCACACTTCTTCATGTTTTCAGGCTGTCTCTACAAGCTTCCCGTTTCAAACTTCCTCTATAAACTCCCCGCTTTACGCTCATCTTCAACAGCTCTCTCTACAATATCTCTTTAGAGCTTCTCACTACAATCTTCCATTGTCCAATTAAATGCTTCCCTACCTCCTCACCTCTCATCTCACCACTTACCATCCAGTCTTCCCTGACCGCTCCAGTACTCCCCTGCCCATCTGCTGGTCTCTTCTATCCTCGCCTTTATACTGTGATAAAATAATGAAAATGATTAATTTTATCTAATTTAATTTACTAGCTCAGTTTTCTGGTTCTCATGCTCTCTATACAGAGAAGCCTGGAAGTCTGAAATTATTTATATTCCGAAGGAATTACATACAAAGTGGCACAACAATAATTTTGTTTATTAAGAATGTGATTTGAGATTAACAATACAAAAATTCTCTTGCTTGATTTCATGTATTAGATTCACGGTACCGGATTGTCTGGCGTTGTGAAACGATGGCCCCGCAGTTCGTAGCCCCTTGACTTCCGCGCCGAAAATCCGTCTTCGCGCCGGTCTTGCTGCTTCTTTCTTGCTGCTCACTTCTTGCACTCTTGTTCCACAATTTGTCCTCCTTATTCGCGTCGATGTCCAACTTAAATAATTCAGCTTACATACGCCGCTACCACCAGGATGCCAGTCAACCACCAACTCTCTTCTCGTCCAGAGCCCCCTTCTCGCCCGTCAACAACCTTCGTTACCTAGTAACCGCGACCGTCCAGATTAAGCGCGGCGTTTGTTTTATAATATTTTGTATATTACAGCTCCGTCCGTCCAGATCAGGGCGCGGCGTTTGTTCTGTAGTATTTTGTATATTACAATACCTTCTGCCTCCCCTTTCTGCCGTCTCCTCCCATGTCACCTCTCTCCTTCTCTTCTAGTTCGCCGCCGCCCTCTTCCCTTCCCACTCCCCCCCCCCACAGTCTACGCTCTCCTGTACTAGCGTGTTTCTCTGTCGCTGTTTCCCGCTGTCATGTTTCAGGCGTCTAGCCCGCTACACCACTG